>CAWUFW010013021.1:0-503090 GCA_963921515.1 Calotriton arnoldi | reverse complement strand
TGGATCATTATCCATGGGTGGATCAATATTATAATCATCCCATCGATCTGAGGGCAAAGGGACATTATCATCCTCTTCTTCTAAATCAGGCTGTGTATGAGGAGATCCCTGTGGTGTTATGTGTAGTGGATCTGAGCCTGGCAGTTGTGGTAAAGGTGAAGATGGTGGAGGTGGATGGCGAAGTAGGATGGAAAGGACTTGTAGCAATGTCCTTTTTAAGAGGAATCTTCTATCCGGTATCCTCTGAACGGACTTTCCTTTTGGAAGGAGTTAGCTAAAATGTATCCAGTATCTGGATTAATGTATAGCTATTTCTGTTTCGGATCTAATCAGTCCTTTATAACATCTAAGATCGGTTCCAGGGGGTCTGGAAGAACTTTTTTTGATTTCAGTGCCGAACTAGATTTGTCCTTTTTGTTTCGAAGCGGAAGATGTAGGCTCCGAACCAGACTTGTGTTTGGGAGCTGAATGTTTCGGATCCGAAGACTGTCTGTCTTGACTCGATCCTGAGCCAGAAGGCTTGACTATTTGTTTTGGTGCCGGGCCCGAAGGCAGACGTTGGAAACATCATCTCGGTGCCGACCAAGGCCCGAAGGCAGAGGTGGTGCCGAAGCCTTGTGTTTAGTTGAAGATAGTTTATGGGGTACAGGGTTTTTGTATTCACGACACCCTGTCCCGCTAGAATGTCTTCGGACTGCAATTTGATCTCTAAGTCGGAATCTGATTCTACGACCGAGAAGGTCTCTTCTTCTGCAGCTGTCGCTTCTTGTTTGGATTCTTCTCCGAAGATATCCGGAGTATGTGGAGTGCTTTGGCGCTGCATTTCTCGTTGTCAAGCCCAACAATCTCGAAGCGTCTTTTTCGACTGGAACAACCATCGGGCCTCACAATTTCCGTCTTTGTGCTCTGGTGAGAGGCACAAGTTGCAGACCTGGTGTAGATCGGTGCGACGGTACTTGGAGTGGCACCGAGGACAGAATTGAAACTGAGTCCGTTTCATCGGCAGAAGGTTGGACCGACACGGCTAGGCCCGAAGGCCGTCCACAATGTTTTCGACCGAAGATAAGACTTTCCCGATCGAATGGATACGCGGAGAGAGAGAGAGAAACACGTACGACAATACCGTCGAGGGTACAGTGGATTTCCCACTGAGGGGAACCTGAAGGACAGTTTCTTAATCGAGCGCAGCAATATACGTCCGAACCCAATGGCGGAAAGAAAATCTAACAGAGTCGATGGCCATAAGCACTATCACCGAAAGGAGGAGTCACCTTACCTTGCGACTGGTAAAGACTTATTCAAAGAAAAACATTAATTTGCAAACTCCGGACCCAACACTAGATGGCAAGAGTGTGCAAAGCATGTGTATCTCCAGCACACAAGCCTCTAACATGAAAGTTTCAAAGCTTCCAGAGTTGAGTGACATCAACATCAGCTAAGAAGCCACCTCTTCATCAGTAGACGGAAAAGAATAATACTCTGTCAATTAAAAAAAACACAGCCTAAGACTTTCTCTTTTTTAAGCCAATTTTGAGTTTTGTCACTGTACAGATCATCATATGGTTCATTTGAGGTCAAAAATAGATTTTGTCAGATGTGACAAACACGATATTGGTAGGATTGAATAGTACAGTCCAAAAAAGCGATTTATATTCGAATATTTTCAAACTTCAGGTCACAACAGCAAAGTCCCATCTTGCGCGGTTAAATTTTAAAGCCCTCACCCACCTCAGTGTTCCTTCTATGCCCATGTACTAGCTACTGCATTGGCCTTATTTATGCGATCTTTCGCCCCCTTCACCTCGCTGCAATTTGTGAGACCCCCTAAAAACAGCCGGGATGTCAAAGACTCATTGATAAAATTGCTGTCAACAACCCATGCTCTCGTTAAAGACATGTTTGAGGGTGGCTATCATCTATGAAGGCCTTATAATTGAAGACTGGTAAAAAAGAACAAGTTGTTTACCTACGGTAACAATGCATCTGTAAGACACATGTAGTTATAGATTCCTTACCTTTAGAATTACCCCCAGGCGTCGGACTGTATAAGGAGATTTTTTCTTTAGCAGTACCCCTGCGGGTCGGTAAGGCGTTGGTCGACTCCGTGTCAGTCGTTGTGTTCACCGAGATGAAGTCGCAGTGTCTATTTAGAAGCCGCCCCTGCGCGCTGACGTCAGTTCTGACCAGACGTTCCATGCCAGAAACGCAGAGCCACGCAAGACACTGACCACTGGTGCACATAACAAGGGACCTGGAAAGGAGTCCCTATCCCTAGAAGTCAGTTCGCAGAACGTGGAGGATGGGTGGGGCGGTAAGGAATCTATAACTACACAACAAGTTACTTGCCTTCGGTAACGCTTTTTCTGGTTGATACAGTATCTGCCTGTGGATTCCTCACCTTATGAATATCCCCTGCGCCAGCATTCCGCGGAAACTTTTTCCTAGCTCTCCACGCCGACGAGGTCGTCATAATACCACGGCTCCGCTCGCGACTCCGCGTGACGTCACTGGAGCCATAAGAGAGCCTCGTCGGCGTGATGACGTCAGTTCCACCCATTTTTTCCGTGCCTCCGAGGCGAACAGGTGGACCGACAACAGATTCCAAGTATACACAGTACACAATATTCAACCAAATACACATAGTGTAAAATCAAAAGGAAAGCCAAAGAATATAAGCATTTCCCATAAATGTACCAGATAGATAGAAGATCCAATGTAAAAAACATGTCAAACAAAATAACCTTTAGGGTATACAAGGGTGGACATCGGGGAGGAGGGTGGGTCAGTGAGGAATCCACAGGCAGATACTGTATCAACCAGAAAAAGCGTTACCAAAGGTAAGCAACTTGTTCTTCTGATGGATACATTGGCCTGTGGATTCCTCACCTTATGAATAGATTCCCACAGCAGTCCCACTCCCGGAGGAGGGTGTCCACCCTTCTATACCAAAAAGTCCTGCAGGACAGAGCGCGCAAAGTGGCCCTCCCTCCTCATTTCAGAGTCCAAGCAATAAAGCTTTGCGAAAGTATGGAGGGAGGCCCAAGTCGCTGCCTTACAAATGTCCACTACAGGAACACCTCTAGCCAGAGCAGAAGTTGATGACTTGGCTCTAGTAGAATGAGCCCTAATACCTTCAGGCGGTTCCTTACCAGCAAGGGCGTAGCAGATCTTGATGCACAAGATGATCCATCTGGATTGAGTGCGCTTGTGCACAGCCTTGCCCTTCATGCGTCCAACGTAGCCCACAAAGAGCTGATCGTCCAACCGCAAGTCTTTAGTCCTGTCCAAATAAAAGCTCACCGCTCTTTTAAGATCCAGGCGGTGAAGTCTCTCCTCCTCCTTGGAAGGGTGAGGGGGAGGATAGAACACAGGAAGAGTAATGGACTGCCCTAGATGGAAGGGAGTAACCACCTTAGGCAGAAAAGTAGCCCTGGTCCTGAGGACCATCCTTTCAGCATGTATGGTCAAAAATGGAGGTTTGCAACCAAGAGTTTGAAGCTCGCTCACCCTCCTTGCTGAGGTAATAGCCACAAGAAAGACCGTTTTAAAAGACAGAAGTCTCAAAGGACAACTATGTAAGGGTTCAAACAGGGAACCCATCAAGAAAGTCAAAACAAGATTTAAATCCCATTGAGGCATAACAAAGGGAGTAGGCTGGAACCTATTGGTAAGGCCCTTAATAAATCTCAAAACAATGGGAGACTTAAATAAAGACGGCTGATCCGGCAAACATAGAAATGCCGATAAAGCCGACAAATAGCCCTTAACAGTGGCCACAGCACAACCCTGCTGAGCCAGAGAAAGTGCAAACTGAAGAACATCTGACAAGTGGGCCTTTAAAGGATCAATGGATCTCTCTCCACACCATTTAACAAACCTGGACCATCAATAGGAGTAAATAGACTTAGTGGAGTGTCGCCTGGACGATAAAATAACATCCACCACATCCGGCGGGAGAGAGAAGGAACTCAGGTTGCCCCGTTCAATCTCCAGGCATGAAGGTGCAGGCTCTGGAGGTGGGGGTGTAGAACCTGCCCCTGCGACAGGAGGTCTGCCCTGAGAGGGAGACTGAGCGGAGGGTGCGATGAGAGGTGAAGTAGATCTGTGTACCACACCCTTCTTGGCCAATCCGGAGCGATCAAAATTACTTGGGCCCGGTCTTGGCGAATTTCTCAGAACCAGAGGAATCAAGGGTATGGGAGGAAACGCGTAAAGGAGCCGTGAACTCAAATTCATCTGAAACGCGTCCCCCAACGCTCCCTGCATCGGATACTGGAGACTGCAGAACAACGGGCAGTGCGCGTTCGTGAGTGGCAAATAGGTCCAACCGAGGGGACCCCCACATCTCGAAGATGCGATGGACCACCTCCGGATGAAGCCGCCACTCGTGATTGGCCGAGTAATGCCGACAGACTGTCCGCACGATCATTCAGCACACCAGCTAGATGATTTGCAAACACACAAATCTGATGGCCCAGGACCAGAGTCGCAGAGCCTCTCTGCAGAGACGAAACAACCCTACACCTCCCCGTTTGTTGATGTACCACATCACGGTAGTGTTGTCCGTCAGGACCTGAAGTGACTGACCGCGAAGGGAAGGAAGGAAAGCCTTTAGTGCCAAACATATCGCCCGCAATTCCAGAAGGTTGATGTGAAGCAACCTTTCCTCTGGAGACCAAAGACCTTTGACCTCCAGATCCCCCAGATGAGCACCCCACCCTAGAGTGGAGGCATCGTGATCACTGTGGCCACCGGTGGAGGAGGTTGAAAGGGCTGTCCTTGAGACAGGTTGCCCTGCACAATCCACAAAGTCAGCTCCGCTGCAGCGTCTCTGGAGATTCTGACTGACTCCCTGAGATCTCCGTTGTGTTGAAACCACTGCCTGCGGAGGCACCACTGAAGTGCCCTCATGTGCCAGCGTGCATGACTGACCAACAGTATGCAGGAAGCGAACAGACCCAGCAGGCAAAGGACCTTCAGGACCGAAACAACCGCTCCACTGTGAAACAATGGAATCATCTCCTGAATGTCGAGAATTCTTTGTGGAGGAGGAAAAGCTCGACACAGTAGTATCCAGTACTGCCCCTATGAACAGGTTCCGCTGAGAGGGCACCAGGTGAGATTTGGGCACATTTATTGAAAAACCCAAGTCGAACAACAGCCGAGTTGTTTTCTGCAGATGATGAAGCACCATCTCCGGCGATTTCGCTTTGAGCAGCCAGTCGTCCAGGTAAGGGAAAACTGGGATCCCCAACCTCCTGAGATGAGCTGCCACCACTGCCATCACATTTGTGAAGACTCGAGGTGCAGTAGTAAGACCAAACGGGAGGACCGCAAACTGATAGTGCTGCGACCCTACCGTGAAACGGAGATACTTCCTGTGCGACTTCAGGATGGGGATATGAAAATACGCATCCTGCAAATCGATCGACACCATCCAGTCTTCCTGCTGCAGCGCCAGAAGAACCTGAGCAAGGGTTAGCATCTTAATTTCTCCTGCTTCAGGTAAAAATTCAAGACCCTGAGGTCCAGAATCGGACGCAATCTGCCATCCTTCTTCGGGATCAAGAAATACCGGGAGTAGCATCCCTGACCCCTTTTCTGCTCCGGGACCACCTCTATCGCACCTTTTTGAAGCAAAGTAAGGACCTCCTTCTGTAGAAGGAGCAAATGGTCCTCCGAACAAAAACCTTGGCAAGGAGGGTAAGGAGGAGGAAATTCCCGAAAGGGAAGAGCGTACCCATTCTCTACAAGGTTTAAAACCCAAAGGTCTGACGTGACCAATTTCCAACCCTGTAGAAAGTGAGACAACCGACCCACTACAGGACCCACATGATCCAGAATGGGGGATCTAGGGCTGCTTTCCTGCGTTACCAGGGGGAGCAGGGGAGGTAGAAGAGGAGGAGGAGAGATTGCGGGCAGAACCACGTTGGCGACCTCTGGTTCTTCCTCTATAAGAATTAGAGCGGATTTTGCTGTTGCTGAGGTTGTCGCAAGCCACGAAAGGAAGACCTTCCAAAACCACGATACTTTTTATAACCAAACCCCCTTGACTGGGTTTGCAATCCCACGGACTTCGCCGTGGCTCTGCTATCTTTAAACCTTTGAAGAGCAGAATCAGCCTTCTCCCCGAAAAGCCTTGAACCATCAAAGGGCAAATCCAGAAGGGTAGCTTGAACATCCGGGGAAAATCCAGAGGACCTAAGCCAAGCTGGTCTCCTGGCAACTATGGAGGAACCCATAACTCTGGCCACCGAATCAGCCTTGTCAGGCCAGATTGAATAACCTGCCGAGCAGCAGCCTGAGCATCTGTCAGAACCTCCATAAAATGTTCCCGCTCTTCATCAGGCAACTTGGGTTCCAACTGCTTCGCCGAATCCATCAAAGCATGTATATAACGGCCCAACAAACAGGTAGCATTGGTAGAGTTAAGTGCCATGCTAGATGAAGAAAAGACCTTTTTAGCCGACTGCTCTAGCTTCTTAGAGTTCCTGTCGGCAGGAGCCTGAGGAAAAGCGCCTGAAGACTGTTTAGAGCAGGACGCTTGTACCACCAAACTTTCTGGAGACGGATGAGAAGAAAGAAAAAGAGGGTCCCCTGGAGCCGCTCTATATCTTCGTGCCACAGATCTAGACAGCAGGAGAAGAGAGATGTTTATGCCACACATCCATGATGGGCTCAGTTAAAGCATCATTAAAGGGCAACAAGGGCTCAACTATTGAAGAAGGCGAATGCAAAACTTCAGTGAGCAAATTAGGCTTATACTCAGCAGTAGGTAATTTTAAGTCTAAAAGCTCCGCAGCCTTTCTTATGACAGTATGATAAGGAGCTACCTCCTGAGGTGGAGAAGCCTTTGACGAAGAAAGATCCCACTCAGGGGAGGTGTCCAGTCCACTTGCCTCTTGAATTCCTTCAAATTCATCCACAGACTCATCTATCTCACCCTCTTCAACCTCCTCTCTGATACTGTTCAACCTCCTCTCTCAGATACTGTTCCTCCTCCAACAGTCTCTGTGCCTCTCTCCTTGAACGAACCCTTGGTTGCGGAGTCGGCGGCGCCACATGCGGCGCCGACAGCCCCGGAGCCGGCGTCAAAGGAGGATCAAAAGGTAGAATCGGCGCCGTACGAGGCCGAGGGGAAGGCCCACCAGACGGCGCCGTGGACTCCATATACGGCGTCGAAATTCTCGGTGCCGGAAACTGCCATGACGGCGCCGTCGGCATGATAGGCACGAAGGGTGCCTGGGCATAGTGCTGAGGCACGCCCAAGTTGAAGGCCAGCGGACCCACGGGACCAGAAGGTGCTCCGGAGGGGAAGGCTGCCTTAGCAAATACTCCATACATTGCATTTAAAAATGCGTTGGATCCGAACCTGGAGTTGGAAACTGTGGATATGGAGTCGAGTCAGCATCCGGACGAGGAATATCCGACGCCGGAACAGCCGGATCCACTGGCGGAGCCACAGGTTCAATCTCGTGGGCAGGAGAAGGCTCATCCTGAACAGGCAAGCCCTCCGAATCCGGCGAACCTCTCGGCACCAGAAACTGCGCCAGAGTGCCTTTTGGAGAAGGAGATCTCTCCAGAGTCACACGAGGAGATGGCGAAGGCGAAGGGGACACAAAGTCTTTCTGACGACGTCGAGGAGCCAGCGAAGGTGACCTCGACGCGCCTTACCCTTCGACGAACGGCGCCGAGAACCATGTCTCCTCTTCTTCTTGTGCTTCCTCGACTTCGACATATGCGAAGTCGACGTCTTCGACTTTGACTTAGATCTTTTACGCCCTCTTTCTTCCTTCTTTGCCATAAAAAGCTTGGCTTCCCGTTCTTTAAGAGCTTTTGGGTTCATGTTTCTACAACTGGAACAGTCTTCCACGTCGTGATCCGACGACCAACACCATAAGCAATCTCATGGGGGTCAGTGATGGACATGTGACCCCCACACTCCCTACAGGGCTTAAACCCAGACTTCCTCGAAGACGACATCGCAACTGCAACAGTTAAAGATGAAGGAACAACAAAGTAACTCGTACAAAATATGGAGAGTCCTAGAAAACCGCTACGCGTCGACGGCGCGGAAAAAAGGGAACTGACGTCATCACGCCGACGAGGCTCTCTTATGGCTCCAGTGACGTCATGCGGAGTCGCGAGCGGAGCCGTGGTATTGTGACGACCTCGTCGGCGTGGAGAGCTAGGAAAAAGTTTCCGCGGAATGCTGGCGCAGGGGATATTTATAAGGTGAGGAATCCACAGGCAGATGTATCCGTCAGAAACATATATATACATATATATATGTATGTAACGGTTTTTCTAGGGACTCTCCATTTTCTTGGTGATTACTTTGTTTCCTCGAAGAATTCAGATATGGCTACTTCTAAGAAGTCCGGATTCAAGCCCTGCAGGGAGTGTGGCGGTCACATGTCGATGACTGATCCCCACGATGATTGCCTTTGGTGTTTGTCTTCCGATCACGACGTCGAAGGGTGTCGAAGCTGCAGGAAGATGAATCCGTAAGCTCTAAAAGAACGTGAGGCTAAACTCTTCATAGCCAAAGCGAAAAAGGAGAAGAGGGGTCGGAAGCGTGCGAAGTCGTCGTCATCTCACACTTCGAAGTCAAAAAGACACAAGAAGTCGAAGAAGAGGCATGGTTCTCGGTGCCGTTCGTCGAAGAACAGGGCATTGAGGTCGCCTTCTCCGGCTCAGCGGCTTCAGAGGAAAGACTTGGTGTCTCCATCTCCTTCTCCACGGGCAACGCCGATTCATTCTCCGGCTCCGAGGTCGCCGGCGTCGAGGGGCTCTTCGACGCCTAAAGGTTCTCCAGCGCCCAGTAAGTCTCCGACGCCCAGGGAGTCTTCTCCTGTTCGTGTGGCTTCGCCTGTGCGGGCGTCGTCTCCACCGGCTCCGCAAGTTCTAGTTCAGCCTCAGGTGATACCTGTTCAGGAAGGTACGGATCCATATCCTCCTTTTCCTGGTCCTGGAACGGATCCAACGCATTTTTTAAATGCGATGTTTGGCATATTTGCCAAGGCCTCCTATCCAACTGGTGGGCCTTCGGGCCCCGTGGGACCATTGGCCTTTAATTTGGGTGTACCTCATCAGTATGCCCAGGCGCCCTTCGTGCCATTCATGCCGACAACTCCGGCTTGGCATTTTCCGGCTCCGAGGTCTTCCACTCAGGTTCCTCGGACTCCTTCAGCTGTCGAGTCAGCGCCGCCTCGGATTGATCCTGAAGGTCCTCCATCGACGCCGATGCCGCATCTGGCGCCGTCGACGCCGATTCTGAAGCAGCGCTCTAGGAGGGATACGCAGAGGCTGCTTGAAGAGGAGGAATATAGACAGGAACAGGAGGAGGGAGAAATTGTGGAATCTGTGGATGAGTTTGAAGGTTTACAGGAGGCCAGTGGGTTGGATACTTCCCCTGAGTATGAACTCTCATCTCCAAAGGCTGGGATATCACAGGATGTTGTTCCTTATCATGTTGTTGTAAGGAAAGCAGCTGA
The DNA here is from genome assembly GCA_963921515.1 of Calotriton arnoldi. NCBI lineage: Eukaryota > Metazoa > Chordata > Amphibia > Caudata > Salamandridae > Calotriton > Calotriton arnoldi. The sequence continues at coordinate 493,593 of CAWUFW010013021.1, read as the reverse complement.
GTTACTTGATCTGTAGTTACCTTCAGCTGAGATAAAATCTAACATTCTAACTGAGGTTCTAAATACATCTTCTGCAGTTTCTGAGCCTCTTCTGCCCTTCAATGAGGCCTTGACAGAACCCATTTTAGAAGTCTGGCAGAGACCTTTGACTGCTCCAGCTGTTTCCAGGTCTATTGCGAGAAGGTACAGGCCAGCTCCTGGGGATCCTGCGTTTCTTTCAACACATCCATCACCTTAAAGCTTGGTGGTCCAAGCTTCTTGTTCAAAACAATCTTCTGGTTCCTTCCCTAACATTCCGGGGGATAGGGATTCTATAAAAATGGAGCATGTGGCAAAGAAAGTATTTTCATCTGCAAGTATGGCATTAAAATCCCCTAATGCTACCTGTTTACTTGGGAGATATATCCATGCTCTTATGGACTCTGTCAAACAGCTAGCCCCAAAGCTACCTGAAGATGATCGGGTTAACTTCCTGGAGGCTCTTTCTGACTCTCAGGCCGCGGCCCGTCAAGTTATACAGTCAGGATTGGACACAGCTGACTCGGTGGCTCGTGTAATGTGGTCTTCTGTGGCTACAAGAAGACAAGCTTGGTTAAGGTCATCTGGATTTTCTATTGATGTTCAGGCAACCCTGTTGGATTTGCCCTTTGATGGTACGAGACTGTTTGGCACTAAAGCTGACTCTGCCTTACAACGCTTTAAGGATAGCAGAGCGACTGCAAGATCTCTGGGCCTTCAAACGCAGTCTAGAGGATCCAAGCCTGGATGGTGTTGATCGATTTGCAGGATGCGTATTTTCATCTTCCCATCCTGAAGTCGCATCGGAAGTATCTCCGTTTCACGGTAGGATCGCAACACTACCAGTTTGCGGTCCTCCCGTTCGGTCTGACTTCCGCGCCTCGAGTCTTTACAAAGGTGATGGCGGTGGTAGCGGCACATCTCAGAAGGTCAGGGGTTCCTGTTTTCCCCTATGTGGACGACTGGCTGTTGAAAGCCAAGTCACCGGAGATGGTATTGCGCCACTTGCAAGCAACAACGCAACTGTTGTTCAACTTGGGTTTCTCGATAAATGTACCCAAATCTCACCTGGTGCCTTCTCAGCGCAGCCTGTTCATAGGGGCAATACTGGACACTACTGTTTGTCGGGCATTCCTGCCTCCGCAGAGGATTCTCGACATTCAGGAGATGATTCCTTTGTTTCACGATGGAGCGGTTGTTCCAGTCCTGAAGGTTCTACGTCTGCTCGGTCTGTTCGCTTCCTGCATACTGTTGGTCAGTCATGCACGCTGGCACATGAGGCACTCCAGTGGTGCCTCCGTAGGCAGTGGTATCAACACAACGGAGATCTCGGGGAGAAGGTCAGAATCTCCAGAGATGCTGCAGCGGAGCTGACTTGGTGGGGTGTGCAGGGCAACCTGTCTCAGGGAAAGCCCTTTCAGCCTCCTCCGCCGGTGGCCACAGTGATCACGGATGCCTCCACTCTAGGGTGGGGTGCTCATCTGGGGGATCTGGAGGTCAAAGGTCTTTGGTCTCCAGCGGAAAGGTTGCTTCACATCAACCTTCTGGAATTCCGGGCGATACGTTTGGCACTAAAAGCTTTCCTTCCTTCCCTTTGCGGTCAGTCAGTTCAGATCCTGACGGACAACACTACCGCGATGTGGTACATCAACAAACAGGGAGGTGTAGGGTCGTATCGCCTCTGTCGAGAGGCTCTGCGACTCTGGTCCTGGGCTCAGGGCTTTCAGATTTGTGTGTTTGCAAATCATCTAGCAGGTGTGCTGAATGTTCGTGCGGACAGTCTCAGTCGGCATTACTCGGCCGATCACGAGTGGCAGCTTCATCCGGAGGTGGTCCATCACATCTTCGAGATGTGGGGGTCTCCTCGGTTGGACCTGTTTGCCACTCACGAGAATGCGCACTGCCCGTTGTTCTGCAGTCTCCAGTATCCGATGCAGGGAGCGCTGGGGTACGCGTTTCAATTGGATTGGAGTTCGCAACTCCTTTACACGTTTCCTCCCATACCCTTAATTCTTCGGGTTCTGAGGAAGATTCGCCAAGACCGGGCCCAAGTTATATTGATCGCTCCGGATTGGCCAAGAAGGGTGTGGTACACAGATCTAACCCTGGGCGTAGTTCACGTATAACGCTACGCATAGCTACGCGAAGTGCACTTCACACTACGCGAGCTACGCGTAGCACTACGCGAACTGCGTAGTGCGGTAGGAAATGCTGTTCGCAATGATTGCACAGTGCCGGATGCTTGTCCGCACTGTGCAATCATTGCAAACGGCATCTTGCACAGTGCAAGCAGTCGTTTTCTGCCGCTCGAGTAGATTTGTACTCGAGCGGCAGTTTTCTCAACGCAGACTGGTAGTTTCTCATCGCGAGCGGTCGCGAGCATACGCGACCACTCGCAATGAGAAACCTGACCTCCCCGCGTTGAGAATCTCGCCGGGAGGTTTATTTTCCACGCTCGCGATCGGCAACTTGATGTTGCTGATCGCGAACGAGGAAAAAGTCTCGCCGGGATGTCATTTTGCTCGCTCGTGGACGCCAACTTGACGTTGAGGACCGCGAGCAAGCAAAAAATACCCGCTACGCTACGCATTTTTGCACTGTGCTACGTGCAATTCGCGTAGCGCGTAGTTGCGCAAACTACGCAAACTACGCGAGCGTAGCGTGGTTTTCCGCCCAGGCCTACACAGATCTACTTCACCTCTCATCGCACCCTCCGCTCCGTCTCCCTCTAAGGGCAGACCTCCTCTCGCAATCGTAGGGGCAGGTTCTACACCCCCACCTCCAGAGCCTGCACCTTCATGCCTGGAGATTGAACGGGGCAACCTGAGTTCCTTCTCTCTCCCACCGGATGTGGTGGATGTCATTTTATCATCCAGGAGGCACTCCACCAAATCTGTGTATTCCTCCAGGTGGTCCAAATTTGTAAAGTGGTGTGGAGAGAGGTCCATTGATCCTTTAAAGGCTCGTTTGTCTGACGTATTGAGTTTCTCTCTTTCCTTGGCCCAGCAGGGTTGTGCTGTGGCTACAGTTAAAGGTTATTTGTCGGCATTATCGGCTCTTATTTGTTTGCCGGATCAGCCGTCTTTATTCAAATCTCCTGTAGTTATGAGGTTCATTAAGGGCCTTACAATTAAGTTTCCTCCCACTCCTTTCATTATGCCTCAGTGGGATTTAAATCTCGTTCTTACCTTTTTAATGGGTTCTCCATTTGAGCCTCTTCATAGTTGTCCTTTGAGGCTTCTCTCTTTTAAAACGGTTTTCTTGATTGCCATTACCTCGGCCAGGAGGGTAAGTGAGCTTCAAGCTCTTAGTTCTAAGCCTCCATTCTTGACCATTCATGCAGATAAGTTGGTTCTTAGGACCAGGACTGCTTTCCTTCCTAAGGTGGTTACTCCTTTTCATTTGGGACAGTCCATTACCTTACCTACCTTCTATCCTCCCCCTCACCCTTCCAAGGAGGAGGAGAGACTTCATCGTTTGGATCCTAAAGAGCTGTCAGCTTTTATTTGGACAGAACAAAGAATCTGAGACTGGACGATCAGCTCTTTGTGGGCTACGTTAAATAAATAAATAAATAAATAAATAAAAGGCATTTGTAGAGCGTGCAGCTACCCCAAATGGGGTGTCCCGGCGCTATAACAGACAGTGAACAAGGTAAAGGACAACGCAAAACTAGTCATTCCGACTAAAAAGCCAAGTTTTCAAGGTCTTTCTGAATTCCTGTTCGGACTGCATCATGCGTAAATGGAGGGGGGAGGTTGTTCCAGCATTTGGTGGTGCCCAACTCAAATGTTCTGCCTCCCATTCTAGCTTTCGCAAAACGTGGTATGGAGAGAAAGCTTTTGGTGTTGGACCTTAAAGGTCTGTCTTGTTGATAAGGGCGGAGTCTCCTCCTCAGATAGATTGGCCCTCTCCCTTTGTCTGCTCGAAAGGCAAACGTCAGGGCCTTAAAATCAATCCGTTTGGCTATTGGCAGCCAATGCAGTTGCCTGAGGTAAGGAGAGATGCGGTGTCGAAGCGGGACCCCGCAGACCAGTCAGGCTGCCGCATTTTGAATGATCTGGAGTCTATGAATCAGACCGAGCGGCAGACCCATATACAGGCCGTTCGCATAATCAAGGTGGGAGGTGATTAGGGCATGGACCACGGTTTTGCGGGTTGAATCAGGCAGGAAGTTTATAAATTTCCTGATAGTTTTAATTTTGCCAAAACAGACCGCCGAAACCGACTGTACATGGGTCGAGAGGGACAAATCTCCCCATTTCAGAGGTTTAGCGGGCGAGGTGAAGGGGTGAGTCAAGACCTGTTGGTTACGGCCATGTAAAAAGGATGTCAACCAGTTCAGTGCTGTTCCCTGGATGCCTATGTCCTTCAGTCGATCCGTTGGGCGAATGAAAGGCAAGGCTGTGCACAAGCGGACTCTCTCCAGGTGGATCATCTTGTGCATCAAGATCTGCTACGCCTTGGCCAAGAAGGACCCGCCTGAAGGTATCAGAGCTCATTCTACCAGAGCTAAGTCATCTTCTTCGGCTTTGGCTAGAGGTGTTCCTGTTAAATGATATTTGTAAAGCAGCAATGTGGGCCTCCCTCCACACCTTTGCAAAGCATTACTGCTTAGATTCGGAGGTTAGGAGGGACGGCCATTTTGCTCGTTCTGTGCTCAAGATTTTTTGGTCTAGTCAGGTGGACACCCTCCTCCGGGTGAGGTACGGCTTTAGGATTCTATTCAAAAGGTGAGGAATCCACAGGCAGATGTATCCATCAGAAGAACAAGTTACTTACCTTCGGTAACGCTTTTTCTGGTGGAATCAGTATCTGCCTGTGGATTCCTCACTGTCCCACCCGCCTCCCCGTTGTCCACCTGTTTCTACCAAAAATGCTTTAACTGTTTGACATGAATGTTTTTAATATGTCTTTTTCATGCTTATGATCTATTAGTGGAAAATGCTTGGTCTGTTGCCCTTTTTCCATGCTTTTATTAGTTATGCATTTGTATATATATTTGGTATACTGTGTATACGTGTGAAAATGTGTCGGTCCGCCCGTTTGCCTCGGAGGCACGGAAAAAATGGGTGGAACTGACTTCAGCACGCTGACGAGGTCTTCTTATGGCTCCGATGACGTCAAACGGAGTCGCGAGCGGAGCCGTGCTATTATGACGTCGTCGTCGACGTGGGAGAGCTAGGAAAGAATTTCCGAGGAATGCTGGCGCAGGGGGTATTCAAAAGGTGAGGAATCCACAGGCAGATACTGTTTCCACCAGAAAAAGCGTTACCGAAGGTAAGTAACTTGTTCATCTTTTTTCCAGGAACAAAGAGTCGCCGCCGCCGCACCACACGTCCCGGGTGCTAGTCCCTAGCGGTGGTGAGCCGCTATACATACATCCACAATGGCAAATGAATTATATCAGCCACAAAACGAGCACATTCACGGAAATTTCAAGCAAAGAGTATTTAATGGTGTGGAGGCTTGCACATGAAATGTGTTTGCTACCAATTTCCGTGAGTGCTCTCATTTTGTATAGCATTAATTTATCCTGCAGATTAAGATTAAGTGTTGTCCTGCAGGATAAATTAATGCTATACTTTGTGTTATTTAACACTCAATGTATTCTAATGTGAAATTGAACTGTAACAAGATGGCCGCCCTGTTTGTACAGAACCTTGTATATATTTGTTTTTTGACCACTAGTCCTCTTCCTATGTTGTATAGCACTGTTATAATGGCTGATACGATATTGACTTGCTTTCAGCGTGATCAAAGGCGAAAGCTGAAACGCGTTGTGTGTGCAGCCATTAAATATATTTTCTGCAACTTCCCAGGGTGTCCGAGTCTTCTCCTGTGATTACAGAGAATCTTTTTTATATGTGCGAGGTTGCCGGTAACTCGTGCTCGGACCGTCCGGATTGACAGCCTCTTATCCTTACCGGGATCTGTTGTGTATACATGTCCCTATTACAGTTAAAGATAATATCGACATATTCAGTGATTTAGTGGCCCAAGATTTTCTGGAGCTCCTTAAAAATAACACCAAAAAGGGTAACATGACTAAAACCCAGTGGGAGGCAGTTTCCAAATTACAAAAAGATCGGGATCTTGTCATTAAGCCTTCAGATAAGGGTGGCAACGTGGTCCTTATGACCAGAGCCATGTATACCAGTGAAGCGTATCGCCAACTGGATGATATAACCTGTTACAAAAAGGTGGACAGAAAATATCTTGATGACCTGAAAAATATGTATATAGGTAAGCTACAAACATGGCAAGATAAGGGCCTACTCACATGGGACAAAGCACGCTTCCTCAGGAATGACACACCTACTACCCCTACTCTATACCTTCTCCCTAAGGTCCACAAAAATGATACCAATCCACCAGGCAGACCCATTGTATCATCTAAAAATAGCCTCTTGGAAAGTAGCAGCAGATACGTTGACCATTTTCTCTTCCCCTATGTGAGAAATCTGTCATCCTATCTTAGGGATACAACGCACTTTTTGCAGAAGATCAGTGATGTTGACATGGGGAATGACCAGTGGTTAGTTAGTCTCGACGTGGAGTCATTATACACAAGTATCAGGCATGATGACGGTATCAAGGCTTGCCAGTTCTTTCTAAAACAGCGCAGAGCAAAATTTCTTTTTTTTTTTTTTTTTTTCTTTTTCTTTTTCTAGCTCACAATTGAGCAGTGTTTTTCATTGTTATAGTGTAACATTAATGAATGGATTTACCACTAATATGACTAGTTGGAGGCCGTTTCTTATTTACACTGCGGAATCGCTACGGACCCTTGCCAGGAGTAAGCACATCTTAGAGGGAAATGTTCAGGCGACGCTGTTGGCTGAAAATTTGCTGAGGACTAATAGCGCTGAAGTCATGCCCAGTGCCTCTCGTTTGATGATACAGGAAAATGTCTGTGCCCCTATAGCATGGGGATTAAAAATAGCTGTTTTAAATACACGTTCCTTACAAAAGCACCATCTTGAGGTTTTCTCTTTGCTACAAGATGGTGATATTGATATTTTGGCACTTACGGAAACTTGGTTGGGGGACTTGTCAGCCCCAGACATCATTGCAGCACTCCCAACAGATTTTGATGCCTTCTGGCAAAATAGACCAGGGGACATTAGAGGAGGGGGGGTGGCGTTCCTTTTTAAAAAGAGCCTAATGGTCACTAAAATAATAGCAGAAAATTGTGATAATGCAGACATCTTGGGGGTAAAAATCTCTTTCAAATCATCTTGCATTATACTCATGGTAGTTTACCGGCCTCCGAGGACAACCTCTAGCTTTAATGAGCTTTTTCTGGAATTTCTTACTGACTTATGTTCTAGATATAAACGTCTTCTAGTAGTGGGAGATTTTAACTATCATTGGGACAAGACACAGAGAGAGTCAGCAGCGGGTCTATTTGAGACCGCCATGCTCTCAATGGATCTTCAGCAATTGGTCAACAGTCCTACCCATGTAAAGGGTCATACTCTTGACCTTGTCTGGACCTCACAGCCTTGGGCAGAGTTAACAGATATTAGCCCCTGTGCTTGGTCTGATCATTCGCTGCTTAGATGCTGGGTCCCGAGCGATAGCCAATTACCACAGCCCCCACCCCTATGGAGAAAGGTAAGAATTTGGAAAAATATTGAGGCAGATCACTTAATAGCTACCCTGCTCTCTATTCCGTCCCCTAGGACCAGGAAAGCGAGGCCTTACTGATGCATTTACAGCAAGCCATAGATATAGTGGCACCAGAACGAAAAGAAAAAGTTAGAGATAAAGGAAAGGGGGCCCCTTGGTTCAATGAACCACTGAGGGGAAAAAAACAACATCTCCGCCAAGCTGAAAGGCGGTGGCGGAAAAGCTATGAGCCAGCAGAGCTAAATACGTATAAAGTTCTTCTTTCTGTCTATAAATCAGCCATCCTAGCAAGGAAAGCGGAGTATTATGAGGGAAGGATTGCTATGGCAGAGAATAAACAGAAGGAGACTTTCGCCATTCTGAAAGAATTGAGTCAAAAAGCCGAGAAGTCCACAATCGCATCATTAGATTGTGATGCCTTTCAGGATTTCTTCCTTCAGAAGGTTAAGGATATAATCTCGGAAATTGCTAGAACCCCCACCGATTCCGGCTCCCTCCCTCAGACTTACCCCTCTCCCTGCCTCAGTAGCCAGCTTTCCAATTTTCCTCAAATTGACTCAGTCACCTTAGCATCATTAGTGAATCATACCAAATCAGGGTCTCGGCTAGACCCTTGCCCTCCAAGGATCTTTCAAATGGCCTTGCCAGGGCTGGAGAAGCAGATCCTGGAACTATTAAATAATTCTTTAGCTATGGGTTATCTGCCGACAAATCTCAAAGAAGCCAGGGTTACCCCCCTGTTGAAAAAACCTGGTGCAGATTCCCTGACCTTAAAGAACTATAGACCCATCTCTCAGCTACCCTTTCTAGCCAAGATGCTGGAACAGCACGTATTAAAGATACTCTCGAAGTATTTGGAGGACCACCAGCTACTCCAAGCTAGACAGGCGGGCTTCAGAGCTCATCATAGTACCGAGCTAGTGATGTTGGCTGTTCTGGACGAGCTCAGAGTTATGGCTGACGTTAAACAGCCGAGTGCCCTGATTTTATTAGATCTGTCAGCGGCATTCGATACGGTCAACCATAACACACTACTGAACCGTCTCACCAATCTGGGTATCAGCGGGCAAGCATACCAATGGCTAAAGTCATTTCTGTCTGACCGTACTCAGAGAGTTCAGATGGGTGAGCAGATATCGGATCTGGGCCCCTTGACATGTGGGGTACCTCAGGGCTCTGCACTATCTCCACTCCTTTTAATATCTATCTGCAACCCCTTGTGGAGACTCTGACTCACATGGACTGTCAGGTCTTTAATTATGCCGATGATACTCAACTTCTTATCCGGCTTAACAACTCTTGCCAGGCCCAGGAGTCGGCCAAGAAGTTGCTCAGGTTCACTGTGAACTGGATGACGGCCAACTCATTGAAAATAAATCCGGATAAGACTGAGTTGCTCGTCATCCCAACAAGTAACAGCCCCTGGTGTGATCTTTTTGGCCTCCGGAACTAGGTGTAGTCCCGGTCCCAGCCCCGGTTGTAAAAGCCTGGGTCTGAAAATAGACTCTGAACTATCTATGTCTTGCCAGGTCACCACGGTAGTAGGAACCTGTACTGGCTTACTCGGGCAGCTACGGAAACTTGCTCCTCTTCTGTCAACAGCTTCCTTACAGTCAATTGTCTCTGCCACTGTCATCTCCAGGCTGGATTATGGGAATGCCCTTTACATTGGTCTCCCCAGAAGCTTATTGGGAGATTGCAGGTGGTGCAGAATGATGCGGCCAGGCTTATTTTTAGACTTCCTAGGAAAACACGCCCTACCCCCTGTTGCATAAACTTCATTGGCTCCCTATTAAACAGCGAGCGCAGTTCAAGGGTCTATGTATTGCTCATAAGGCAATCTATGGTCAGGCACCCAAGTTTATAAAAGATCGCCTGGAGAAATATGTTCCTGGCCGGACTCTGCGATCTTCTGAGGCCTGCAGGCTAGTCTCCCCAGGTACATCTCTAAATCCAAAGGGGGTAGAGCGTTCTCTGTTCTTCTCCCGCAGATCTGGAATGAGCTGCCGGAGTTCCTTCGCAGGGAACCGGCTCTGCTCATCTTTGGAAGCGTTTAAAGACTTTCCTATTTAGAGAGGCGTTAACGACCGCGTAATCTTCTGTCTCTGCTGCTGCTATTTTATTTCTGCCCTAGTGACTTGCTCACTTTTCTCTAGAAGCGCTTAGAGACCTGAAGGTGATTTTGCGCTATATAAAAGTCATATAACATAACATAACATATTATTGTTTGCAACATTGAAACGAATGTGTCTGTTTTCACTATGCACTTTTTTCACTTTATTTTTATATGTGCCTGTAACATTTCTTTTATGTTCATTAAACAAGTATGTGCACGTACCTTTAAATAGTAAAAAATGGAGGCGATGGTCATGTGACCAAGACCACGGACGTGGTCGAAACGCGTCGTCCTTGTCTGTCATAGAAAATAAACTGCTTTGATCGACCGAGTGGGCTCGCCTGGATTCTTTTTCCACAAGATCCTTTGCTGTGCGATATATATATATATATATATATATATATATATATATATATTTTCACTGAAAAAACCATAGGTTTCAGACACGTTATAGTTAGAAATTAGCATTTAAAAAACCTTTGAAATTCACTGAAAAAACCATAGGTTTTAGGGACAGTTATAGTTAGTTGGACATTTCACTCGTACAAAACCATAGAAATTCCCCCGTTATAGTTAGTTCAGCTAACTATAACTCGCGCCCCGCAATGCACTGCTGATGACGTCACATATTACATCACTCATGACATGGTCAGTGACATCACTGATGACATCACTGATGACATCTCAAATGACATCACTGATGACATCATCCAGTGACTGTGTGTTTCTGTAAAGTTTAAATATGTTTAATATATATAGGGAAAGGCGTATTGAAGAATGAGTGGGTGTATAAGTGTCTGAATGGATGATTTAGTACGTGAGTGACTGACTCTACCAGTGAGTGATTAAATGTATCTTACTGAATGCATGGGTTAGTGACTAAACTGTGTGAATGTCTGTATCCGTCTGTCTGTTGGTTTGTAAGCGGCTGCATGGCTTTCTGAATAGCTACATGAGTGTCTACATGGGTTATTGATTGATTGTCTGAGTATCTGTATGGGTGCCTGAGTGTTTGTGTGGGTGGGGTGTGTGTGACTCTGTGCATAGATGTGTGAGTTGGTGATTCACTGGGTGCATGGTTTCAAGAGTGCATCTGTGATGGACTGTATGGGTGGGTGAGTGTGTGTATGGGTGTGTTAGTGATTGAATGTATATCTCAGTGGTACATGTGTGAGTAACTACATATGTGAAAGGCAGTATATATGTGTGTTGGAGTATATAAATGGCTATAAGTGAGAGTGTGTGATTGTGAGAGTGGCTGTATGGATGAGTGTGTACTTGTATCAGTGATTGTATAAGAGCGTAAGAATGTGCTAGTATTTGTATGAGTAAGTGAGCTGGTGTGTGTATAACTGTATAGGTGAGTAAATGGGTGTGTGATTAAGTTTTTTGCATGACTGACTAGGTGTGTGAGTATGGATGAGTGGTGGTGTGTGAGTGTTTATATAGGTGTATGAGTGCATATGATAGTCCTGTACTGAGTGACTAAGTATGAGTGACTGTACGGGTGAGTGAGTGGATGTGTGTGTAGACCTAAGAATCAGTGAGTGGGTATGTAGTTTTTGGTGTTGGAGTGTCTATGGTTTTGAGAATGGCAGTCTGTAATTTAGAGTGGGTGTATCAAAAGTTATATTAGGGTGTGAGAAGATGCATGAAATTATCACATGGATGATGTCATCAGTGATGTCATTTGAGATGTCATCAGTGATGTCATCAGTGATGTCACTGACCATGTCATGAGTGATGTAATATGTGACGTCATCAGCAGTGCATTGCGGGGCGCGAGTTATAGTTAGCTGAACTAACTATAACGGGGAATTTCTATGGTTTTGTACGAGTGAAATGTCCAACTAACTATAACTGTCCCTAAAACCTATGGTTTTTTCAGTGAATTTCAAAGGTTTTTTAAATGCTAATTTCTAACTATAACGTGCCTGAAACCTATGGTTTTTTCAGTGAATTTCAAACGTTTTTTTAAATGCTAATTTCTAACTATAACGTGCTTGAAACCTATGATTTTTTAAGTGAATTTCAAAGGTTTTTTTAAATGCTAGTTTCTAACTATGCCTACAGAGGTAGGACATGTGAAGAAAGAAGAAAAAACGCACAGAAAGAAGCAAAAGATGTGCAGAAAGAACCAACAGAGGAGCAGAAAGAGGCCTTGTTGCAAAATCATCCTGTGCCCACAACTTTTTCAGACGGGTACTGGTGGTAACTGACTCTGACTAACCAGAGCCAGTGCTATGCTAAAAGACACTTAGAATACAGTGAAAACACCTACATACACTAGGGAACACTATGCGTTGGGGTACCCCTGTGATTAGCATGACCTCCTCTGCAAGTCCCTAGTACATAATAGGGCAGGGGGATTAAAACTACCTCTTAAAACGCGCTACAGGGCGCGTTTGCAAAGTGGTGAAGGGAGGGGGCCTGAGGTGACATGTGTGCAAACGCACCCCGTGGCGCGTTTTAAGTTGCGGGATTAAGTCCCCTTGAATTCTGAGGGTCCCTGGGGCCCAACTAGCCCCCAGGTACCTACAGTTAGGACCACAGAGCTGAGTTGCAGAGAGGCGTTCCGAGGCCACGCACCTTTTTTCACCTCTCTGCAACGCAACTCTGTTGTGCTTACTGAAGGTACCTGGTGGGCTAGTTGGCCCCCAGGGTCCCTCAGGATTCAAAGGGAATTAATTCCCCAACTTAAAACGCACCACAGGGCGTGTTTGCGCACATGTCACCTGAGGCCCCGCCCCTCCCTTCACCACTGTGCAAACGCGCCCCGTGGTGCGTTTTAAGTTGGGGGATTAGGTCACCTTGAATCCTGAGGGTCCCTGGGGCCCAACTAGCCCACTAGGTACTTCCAGTAAGCACCACAGGCCTGCGTTGCAACGCCTGTAACAAATTGTGCAGTTGTGTTTAGGTAGTGAAGAGGGTCGTGCTGGGGGTAGTGTTTTAGGGTTTAGGGTAGTGCAGTGGTGTTTGTGTAGTGTAGGGGGTCATGCTGGGGGTAGATTTAGGGTTTAGGGTAGTGCAGTGGTGTTTGGGTAGTGTAGGGAGTCGTGCTGGGGGAGTATTTTAGGGTTTAGGGTAGTGCAGTGGTGTTTGGGTAGTGTAGGGGGTCGTGCTGGGGTAGTGTTTTAGGGTTTAGGGTAGTGCAGTGGTGTTTGGGTAGTGTAGGGGGTCGTGCTGGGGGTAGTGTTTTAGGGTTTAGGGTAGTGCAGTGGTGTTTGGGTAGTGTAGGGGTACTGCTGGGGGTAGTTTTTTAGGGTTTAGGGTAGTGCAGTGGTGTTTGGGTAGTGTAGTGGTTCGTGCTGGGGGTAGTTTTTTAGGGTTTAGGGTAGTGCAGTGGTGTTTGTGTATTGGGTAGTGTTTTAGGGTAGTGCAGTGGTGTTTGTGTAGTGTAGGAGGTCGTCGTTTAGGGTTTAGGGTAGTGCAGTGGTCTTTGGGTAGTGTAGGGAGTCGTGCGGGGGGTAGTGTTTTAGGGTTTAGGGTAGTGTAGGGGGTCATGCGGGGGGTAGTGTTTTAGGGATTAGGGTAGTGCATTGGTGTTTGGGTAGTGTAGGGGGTCATGCGGGGGTAGTGTTTTAGGGTTTAGGGCATAGCAGTGGTGTTTGGGTAGTGTAGGGGGTCGTGCTGGGGGGAGTGTTTTAGGGTTTAGGGCAGTGCAGTGGTGTTCGGGTAGTGTAGGGGGTCGTGCTGGGGGGAGTGTTTTAGGGTTTAGGGCAGTGCAGTGGTGTTCGGGTAGTGTAGGGGGTCGTGCTGGGGGGAGTGTTTGAGGGTTTAGGGCAGTGCAGACGTGTTCGGGTAGTGTAGGGGATTGTGCTGGGGGTAGTATTTTAGGGTTTAGGTTAGTGCAGTGGTGTTCGGGTAGTGTAGGGGGTCGTGCTGGGGTAGTGTTCTAGGGTTTAGGGCAGTGCAGTGGTGTTTGGGCAGTGTAAGGGGTAATGCTGGGGGTGGTGTTTTAGGGTTTAGGGCAGTGCAGTGGTGTTCGGGCAGTGTAGGGGGTCATGCTGGGGGTGGTGTTTCAGGGTTTAGGGCAGTGCAGTGGTGTTCGGGCAGTGTAGGGGGTGGTGTTTCAGGGTTTAGGGCAGTGCAGTGGTGTTTGGGCAGTGTAGGGGGTCGTGCAGGGGGTGGTGTTTCAGGGTTTAGGGCAGTGGTGTTCGGGTAGTGTAGGGGGACGTGCTGGGGTGGTGTTTCAGGGTTTGGGGCAGTGCAGTGGTGTTCGAGCAGTAAAGGGGGTCGTGCTGGGGGTGTTGTTTCAGGGTTTAGGGCAGTGCAGTGGTGTTCGGGCAGTGTAGGGGCGGTGCAGGGGGTGGTGTTTCAAGGTTTAGGGCAGTGCAGTGGTGTTCGGGCAGTGTAGGGGGTCATGCAGGGGGTGGTGTTTCAGGGTTTAGGGCAGTGCAGTGGTGTTCGGGCAGTGTAGGGGGTCATGCTGGGGCTGGTGTTTCAGGGTTTAGGGCAGTGCAGTGGTGTTCAGGCAGTGTAGGGGGTCTTGCTGGGGCTGGTGTTTCAGAGTCTAGGGCAGTGCAGTGGTGTTCGGGCAGTGTAGGGGGTCTTGCTGGGGCTGGTGTTTCAGGGTTTAGGGCAGTGCAGTGGTGTTCGGGCAGTGTAGGGGGTCGTGCTGGGGGTGGTGTTTCAGGGTTTAGGGCAGTGCAGTGGTGTTCGGGCAGTGTAGGGAGTCGTGCTGGGGCTAGTGTTTCAGGATTTAGGGCAGAGCAATGGTGTTCAGGCAGTGTAGGGGGTTTTGCTGGAGGTGGTGTTTCAGGGTTTAGGGCAGTGCAGTGGTGTTCGTGCAGTGTATGGGGTGGTGTTTCAGGGTTTAGGGCAGTGGTGTTCAGGCAGTGTAGGGGATCTTGCTGGGGTTGATGTTTCAGGGTTTAGGGCAGTGCAGTGGTGTTTGGGCAGTGTAGGGGGTCGTGCTGGGGGTGGTGTTTCAGGGTTTAGGGCAGTGCAGTGGTGTTCCGGCAGTGTAGGAGGTCATGCAGGGGGTGGTGTTTCAAGGTTTAGGGCAGTGCAGTGGTGTTCGGGCAGTGTAGGGGGTCGTGCTGGGGGTGGTGTTTCAGGGTTTAGGGCAGTGCAGTGGTGTTCGGGCAGTGTAGGGTGTCGTGCTGAGGGGTGGTGTTTTAGGGTTTAGGGCAGTGCAGTGGTGTTCGGGCAGTGTAGGGGGTCGTGCAGGGGGCTGGTGTTTCAGGGTTTAGGGTAGTGCAGTGGTGTTTGGGCAGTGTAGGGGGTCGTGCAGGGGGTGGTGGTTCAGGGTTTAGGGCAGTACAGTGGTGTTAGGGCAGTGTAGGGGGTCTTGCTGGGGGTGGTGTTTCAGGGTTTAGGGCAGTGCAGTGGTGTTCGGGCAGTGTAGAGGGTCTTGCTGGGGCTGGTGTTTCAGGGTTTAGGGCAGTGCAGTGGTGTTCGGGCAGTGTAGGGGGTCGTGCTGGGGCTGGTGTTTGTGGGTTTAGGGTAGTGCAGTGGTGTTCGGGCAGTGTAGGGGGTCGTGCTGGGGCTGGTGTTTCAGGGTTTAGGGCAGTGCAGTGGTTTTCGGGCAGTGTAGGCGGTTGTGCTGGGGCTGGTGTTTCAGGGTTTAGGGCAGTGGTGTTCAGGCAGTGTACGGGGTTGTGCTGGGGCTGGTGTTTCAGGGTTTAGGGCAGTGCAGTGGTGTTCGGGCAGTGTAGGGGGTCATGCTGGGGGTGGTGTTTCAGGGTTTAGGGCAGTGCAGTGGTGTTCGGGCAGTGTAGGGGGTCATGCTGGGGGTGGTGTTTCAGGGTTTAGGGCAGTGCAGTGGTGTTCGGGCAGTGTAGGGGGTCTTGCTGGGGGTGGTGTTTCAGGGTTTAGGGCAGTGGTGTTCGGGCAGGGTAGGGGGTCTTGCTGGGGGTGATGTTTCAGGGTTTAGGGCAGTGCAGTGGTGTTCGGGCAGTGTCGGGGGTCTTGCTGGGGGTAGTGTTTTGGGGTTTAGGGCAGTGCAGTGGTGTTTGTGCAGTGTAGGGGGTCGTGCTGGGGGTGGTGTTTCAGGGTTTAGGGCAGTGCAGTAGTGTTCGGGCAGTGTAGGGGATCGTGCAGGGGGTGGTGTTTCAGGGTTTAGGGCAGTGCAGTGGTGTTCGGGCAGTGTAGGGGGTCATGCTGGGGGTGGTGTTTCAGGGTTTAGGGCAGTGCAGTGGTGTTTGGGCAGTGTAGGGGGTCGTGCAGGGGGTGGTGTTTCAGGGTTTAGGGCAGTGCAGTGGTGTTCGGGCAGTGTAGGGGTCGTGCTGGGGCTGGTGTTTCAGGGTTTAGGGCAGTGCAGTGGTGTTCGGGCAGTGTAGGGGGTCTTGCTGGGGGTCTTGTTTCAGGGTTTAGGGCAGTGGTGTTCGGGCAGTGTAGGGGGTCTTGCTAGGGGTGATGTTTCAGGGTTTAGGGCAGTGCAGTGGTGTTCGGGCAGTGTAGGGGGTCTTGCTGGGGGTAGTGTTTCAGGGTTTAGGGAGGTGCAGTGGTGTTCGTGCAGTGTAGAGGGTCGTGCTGGGGATGGTGTTTCAGGGTTTAGGGCAGTGCAGTAGTGTTCGGGCAGTGTAGGGGGTCGTGCAGGGGGTGGTGTTTCAGGGTTTAGGGCAGTGCAGTGGTGTTCGGGCAGTGTAGGGGGTCGTGCTGGGGGTACTGTTTCAGGGTTTAGGGCAGTGGTGTTCGGGCAGTGTAGGGGGTTGTGCTGGGGTGGTGTTTCAGGGTTTAGGGCAGTGGTGTTCGGGCAGTGTAGGGGGTCTTGCTGGGGGTGATGTTTCAGGGTTTAGGGCAGTGCAGTGGTGTTCGGGCAGTGAAGGAGGTCTTGCTGGGGGTAGTGTTTCAGGGTTTAGGACAGTGCAGTGGTGTTCGGGCAGTGTAGGGGGTGTGCTGGGGGTTGTGTTTCAGGGTTTAGGGCAGTGCAGTGGTGTTCGGGCAGTGTAGGGGGTCGTGAAGGGGTGGTGTTTCAGGGTTTAGGGCAGTGCAGTGGTGTTCGGGCAGTGTAGGGGGTCGTGCTAGGGTTGGTATTTCAGGGTTTAGGGCAGTGCAGTGGTGTTCGGGCAGTGTAGGGGGTCGTGCAGGGGCTGGTGTTTCAGGGTTTAGGGCAGTGCAGTGGTGTTCGGGCAGTGTAGGGGGTCGTGCTGGGGTTAGTGTTTTAGGGTTTAGGGTAGTGCAGTGGTGCTTGTGTAGTGTAGGGGGTCGTGCTGGGGGTAGTGTTTTAGGGTTTAGGGTAGTGCAGTGGTGTTTGTGTAGTGTAGGGGGTCATGTTTTAGGGTAGTGCAGTGGTGTTTGGGTAGTGTAGGGGGTCGTGCTGGGGGTAGTGTTTTAGGATTTAGGTTAGTGCAGTGGTGTTTGTGTAGTGTAGGGGTCGTGCTGGGGGTAGTGTTTTAGGGTTTAGGATAGTGCAGTGGTGCTTGTGTAGTGTAGGGGGTCGTGCTGGGGGTAGTATTTTAGGGTTTAGGGTAGTGCAGTGGTGTTTTTGTAGTGTAGGGGGTCATGTTTTATGGTAGTGCAGTGGTGTTTGGGTAGTGTAGGGGGTAGTGCTGGGGGTAGTGTTTTAGGATTTAGGTTAGTGCAGTGGTGTTGGGGTAGTGTTTTAGGGTTTAGGGTAGTGCAGTGGTGTTTGTGTAGTGTAGGGGGTCATGCTGGGGGTAGTGTTTTAGGGTTTAGGATAGTGCAGTGGTGTTGGTGTAGTGTAGGGGTCGTGCTGGGGGTAGTGTTTTAGGGTTTAGGGTAGTGCAGTGGTGTTTTTGTAGTGTAGGGGGTCATGTTTTAAGATGCAACGCTCCAATACCTGACCAGTCTGCACTACATAAAACTGCAAAAAAACTAAAAATAAAAAGTGTTTTGCACACTTTTGTCATTGGGCTATATGTGGGCTACATCTGGGTAATATTTGTGCTACATTTGGGCTCTTTTTTCACTGGTGGCCATCTTGGAAGACTTCTTTGTTATGAAGTTTCCTAATTTCCTCATTTACTGCAGTCTCCTCAGTAGGAAATGCTTTCAGTTTTTTACTTTGATTCCATCAAGAAGGCATTCAGATGTGTCACACATTTGCCATAAATTCAGAATGTTAGCACTCTAGTTGTTCATTAGATCACTGTAGTAAAGCTACTGCTCACCAAGGAGTTAACTGGAAGTCTACTGCTGGTATTGAAAGTGATTGTTTCAGTCTGCATGTCAGAATTTTCTAATGAAATAGAAGAGGATTTGAGATCTCACTTAAAACATGCACTAAATTTTCTTTTTGCAGCACTAACCATAATTTCTATGGCAAAATGAACTCCCTCATTTTGTTCCTTTTTAAATTAAATGTTTTAAGTGTTACCAGTTTATTCCAATCAAGATGGCTTCAGGTGTGCCATACTTTTGTCATAAGTAAGGCTGTTAGCACTCTAGTTGTTCTTTAGAACACTCTGGGAAGCTGCAGTAGAACACAAAGGCATCAACTGACAGGCTGCTCCTGTTGAAATATAACAGGAAGATATTTGAGATCTCACTTAAAACATGTCCTAATTTTTCTTTCTACAGCACTAACCATAATTTCTATGGCAAAATGAACCCCCTCATTTTGTTCCTTTTTAAATTATATGTTTTAAGTGTTACCAGTTTATTCCAATCAAGATGGCTTCAGGTGTGCCATACTTTTGTCATAAGTAAGACTGTTAGCGCTCTAGTTGTTCTTTAGAACACTCTGGGAAGCTGCAGTAGAACACAAAGGCATCAACTGACAGGCTGCTCCTGTTGAAATATAACAGGAAGATATTTGAGATCACACTTGAAACATGTCCTAATTTTTCTTTCTACAGCACTAACCATAATTTCTATGACAAAATGAACCCCATCATTTTGTTCCTTTTAAATTAAATGTTTTAAGTGTTACCAGTTTATTCCAATCAAGATGGCTTCAGGTGTGCCATACTTTTGTCATAAGTAAGACTGTTAGCGCTCTAGTTGTTCTTTAGAACACTCTGGGAAGCTGCAGTAGAACACAAAGGCATCAACTGACAGGCTGCTCCTGTTGAAATATAACAGGAAGATATTTGAGATCACACTTGAAACATGTCCTAATTTTTCTTTCCAGAGCACTAACCATAATTTCTATGACAAGATGAACCCCATCATTTTGTTCCTTTTTAAATTAAATGTTTTAAGTGTTACCAGTTTATTCCAATCAAGATGGCTTCAGGTGTGCCATACTTTTGTCATAAGTAAGGCTGTTAGCACTCTAGATGTTCTTTAGAACACTCTGGGAAGCTGCAGTAGAACACAAAGGAATCAACTGACAGTCTCTGCCCTTGTTGGATGTACATGTTTTACTGAGAATGTCAGACTTCATTCTCACATGACTGAGAAAAATAATGTGAATTTACAGAAAATATGCTCTCATTTTAGCTTCTGGAGCACCTTCCAAAGCTGTATGGGACAAGCATGTGAAAATAGTTTTCTCTCAAACATGATTCATGATATCACAGCAGAAGGTTTTTCACAGGGTAAAATCACCTTAGAACACACCACAATTCCTGAAATTAGTATGGTACCATCAACAAATGAATTCTAATGTAACTAAAGTCTGTTATCACCCTTTACAGTTCTCCTTTTGGTAACCCTCAAAATCTTCGATTCACTACAATGCATTTCAATGGGGTACTATCATTTATATTGGTCCCAAGATGGCTGCCAGCAATTCCAGGATGAAGTGCTGACAGCCAATCAGATCTCACGATGACATGTGTGGTTAGGCTCCGCCCAGATATATATGTGTTTTTACTTTTGATTTTCTCAGCAACTACTGAACAGATTTACACTATTTAACAAAAAGGGTTCTTTCTGAACCAAGAACTACCTCTTTGCCAAATTTGGTGTAATTTCGTTCAGCAGTTCGGGCTGTAGCCGTGTCTAAAGTTTCTTATGGGAAAATGAATGGGGAAAACACGTTTTGGGACCCCCCCTTTTTTCTCGGCCCCCGCTTGACGAATCACCCCGAAACTTTCAGGGTAGGAGCGGACCGGAGCGGCCCATAAAGTTTGAAAATTTCGCGAAGATTCGTCAACCGACGCAAGAGTTATTTCAAATAGAATGTCGCGGATTTCCTATGGAAAATAGGTCCTAACTATAACTATCTACTGGCGACCGCCAGTAGATAATATATATATATATATATATATATATATATATATATATATATATATATATATATGTATGTGCCAGGTATCCCCGAGTGGCCCGACAACTCATGTAATTTCGCCGGCCAATGATGTCCCCTGTCAGGCCGCAAAGATCTACATAAGTTTGGCCTTAAGAGCCATGGCCCGCAGTCTGAACATGACCTCGAGTCATGGACACTTCGAGGCACCAAAGAGAAACAAGGAGAGAGAAATAACTGCATCTCACACTAAAACCTCTTTCTTTTCTTTTAAACCAAACATGTGTAACACATGCACACAGCCGTGTATACACTGTATACATAATGGCGAAGCAGAACTGAAAAACCAGTTCAAATACTTTATAATATTACTGAAAAAGGTACTGCACCTAACAACATAAAACCTTAGGTGACATGTACCAACACAGGTAACCTGGCATTAAGATAATGTCTCCTGTAAAATGTAACCTTTGCCAGCAGTAAAAACATGCGATCCAAAAGAAAATTTGATTATTAGTCCACCGGTACTTTTATATATAAACAAATATATTACCTACTGGCGGTCGCCAGTAGGTAGTTATAGTTAGGACCTATTTTCCATAGGAAATTCACAACATTCTATTTCCAATAACTTTGGCGCCGGTTGATGAATCTTCGCGAAATTTTCAAAACTCGTGGGGCGCTCCGGTCTGCTCCTATCCTGAAAGTTTTGGGGTTATTCGGCAAGCGGGGGCCGAGAAAAAATGGGGGTTCCAAAACGTGTTTTCCCCATGCAATTTTCCATAGGAAACTTTAGACACGGCTACAGCCCGAACTGCTGAACGGAATTACACCAAATTTGGCAAAGAGGTAGTTCTTGGTTCAGAAAGAACCCTTTTTGTTAAATGGTGTAAATCCGTTTAGAAGTTCCTGAGAAATTTGAAAATGAAAACATATCGATATCTGGGCGGAGCCTAACCACACATGTCATCGTGAGATCTGATTGGTTGTCAGCACTTCATCCTGGAATTGCTGGCAGCCATCTTGGGACCAATATAAATGATAGTACCCCATTGAAATGCATTGTAGTGAATCGAAGATTTTGAGGGTTACCAAAAGGAGAACTATAAAGGGTGATAACAGACTTTAGTTACATTAGAATTCATTTGTTGATGGTATCATACTAATTTCAGGAATTGTGGTGTGTTCTAAGGTGATTTTACCCTGTGAAAAACCTTCTGCTGGGATATCATGAATCATGTTTGAGAGAAAACTATTTTCACATGCTTGTCCCATACAGTTTTGGAAGGTGCTCCAGAAGCTAAAATGAGAGCATATTTTCTGTAAATTCACATTATCTTTCTCAGTCATGTGAGAATGAAGTCTGACATTCTCAGTAAAACATGTACATCCAACAAGGGCAGAGACTGTCAGTTGATTCCTTTGTGTTCTACTGCAGCTTCCCAGAGTGTTCTAAAGAACAACTAGAGCGCTAACAGTCTTACTTATGACAAAATTATGGCACACCTGAAGCCATCTTGATTGGGAAACTGGTAACTCTTAAAACATTTAATTTAAAAAGGAACAAAATGAGGGGTTCATTTTGTCATAGAAATTATGGTTAGTGCTGTAGAAAGAAAAATTAGGACATGTTTTAAGTGAGATCTCAAATATCTTCCTGTTATATTTCAACAGGAGCAGCCTGTCAGTTTATGCCTTTGTGTTCTACTGCAGCTTCCCAGAGTGTTCTAAAGAACAACTAGAGCGCTAACAGTCTTACTTATGACAAAAGTATGGCACACCTGAAGCCATCTTGATTGGAATAAACTGGTAACACTTAAAACATTTAATTTAAAAAGGAACAAAATGAGGGGGTTCATTTTGCCATAGAAATTATGGTTAGTGCTGTAGAAAGAAAAATTAGGACATGTTTCAAGTGTGATCTCAAATATCTTCCTGTTATATTTCAACAGGAGCAGCCTGTCAGTTGATGCCTTTGTGTTCTACTGCAGCTTCCCAGAGTGTTCGAAAGAACAACTAGAGCGCTAACAGTCTTACTTATGACAAAATTATGGCACACCTGAAGCCATCTTGATTGGAATAAACTGGTAACTCTTAAAACATTTAATTAAAAAAGGAACAAAATGAGGGGGTTCATTTTGTCATAGAAATTATGGTTAGTGCTGTAGAAAGAAAAATTAGGACATGTTTTAAGTGAGATCTCAAATGTCTTCCTGTTATATTTCAACAGGATCAGCCTGTCAGTTGATGCCTTTGTGTTCTACTGCAGCTTCCCAGAGTGTTCTAAAGAACAACTAGAGCGCTAACAGGAGATTGGAGGAGATTGGGCTCAGAGATTTGGCTTTACAGTGGTTGACGAGTTTTCTCTCATCCCGATCACAGGCGGTTAACCTTGGTTCGTATCATTCCGCTGTATCAGAATTGTCCAAGGGAGTACCACAGGGCTCCTGTTTGAGCCCGACTTTGTTTAACATCTATGTGGCTCCCTTGGCCAATCTGTTAAGGAGTAGCGGGTTTATTCCCGTCTCCTATGCGGACGATACCCAGCTGCTTTTTCCATTCGCAAAATTTACACCCTCGGTACAGGCTGCTTTCTCTTTGGGAATGAGAAACATCGCGCAGTGGATGCGGAGTAACTTTCTTCAGTGCAATGTGGGGAAGACGGAGATTATGCTTTTTGGGGAGGCTCAATTTCTGTGGACCCCCAACTGGTGGCCCACAGATCTGGGTACCGCCCCTAAGTCCTGTGTAAAAAACTTGGGTGTTCGTCTGGAGCAGACCCTTACCATGAAGGAGCACGCTGCACAGACAGCTGGCTCCTGTTTCCATGTGTTGGGCCTACTGCGTCGCATCCTTCCTTTGCTTCCTGATTCATCCAGGAAGACGCTAACACATGCGCTTATTTTAAGTCGCCTGGATTATTGCAACAGCCTATTGCTGAGTGCTAATGAGGCTGCTCTTAATAGATTGCAGGTTGTTCAGAATACGGCAGCACGTTTGATCCTGAACGCCCCACCCAGGACAGCCTCTCAGCCTTTGCTCTTTAAGCTTCACAGGCTCCCTATACGAGAACGAGTACAATTTAAAATCTGCTGCACCATACACAGGGCCTTGTCCAATTCTGGTCCCAGCTATCTTACAGATAAATTTACTCCCTATATACCTCAGCGGTCCCTCCGTTCAGGATCTCAATCCCTCCTTGCAGTACCTAGAATCAAACGGTCCAGACAAGGTGGGAAGTCGCTTTCTTATTTAGGCCCCTGTTTCTGGAATAAGCTTCCTGTGCAGCTTAGACAGTGCACAGAATATTCCCTTTTAGGAAACAGCTCAAGACTTTTCTTTTCTGCTCCTGATTTTTATTCTATTTTTTAGCAGTGAGTTCCTCTCAGGTGCCCCGTCCCGAGCGCAGAGATACCCCTTCGGGGGTCGATTCTGGCGCTTTATAAATTAATAAATAAAATAAAATTAATAAATAACAGTCTTACTTATGACAAAAGTATGGCACACCTGAAGCCATCTTGATTGCAATAAACTGGTAACACTTAAAACATTTAATTTAAAAAGGAAAAAAATGAGGGGGTTCATTTTGCCATAGAAATTATGGTTAGTGCTGCAGAAAGAAAATTTAGGGCATGTTTTAAGTGAGATCTCAAATCCTCTTCTATTTCATTAGAAAATTCTGACATGCAGACTGTAACAATCACTTTCAATACCAGCAGTAGACTTCCAGTTAACTCCCTGGTGAGCAGTAGCTTTACTACAGTGATCTAATGAATAACTAGAGTGCTAACATTCTGAATTTATGGCAAATGTGTGACACATCTGAATGCCTTCTTGATGGAATCAAAGTAAAAACTGAAAGCATTTCCTACTGAGGAGACTGCAGTAAATGACGAAATTAGGAAACTTCATAACAAATAAGTCTCTCAAGATGGCCACCAGAGAAAAAAGAGCCCAAATGTAGCACAAATATCACCCAGATATAGCCCACATATAGCCCAATGACAGAAGTGTGCAAAACACTTTTTATTTTTATTTTTTCTGCAGTTTTATATAGTGCAAACTGGTCAGGTATTGGAGCGTTATATCTTACTTGGACCCCTTATTGCGTATTTTGCACGAAGTACATGAGATTGATCTTGCGAAACATTGAACTTTACGATTCTGTTAACCTGAAGTTGCTCTGAACAGGGCTTTGTAACACCCGTTTTTACCTACTGGTTTTAATTAATTCTCACTGTATTGTATTAGGAAAGAGGATTTACTGTTTTTATGTACACTTTTATGATCTATGTTTCTAAATCAGATCAAATAAAGTTTAATGAATTCTATGGCAGGACGGAGGCGAGGATTATGCATATCTTTCCTCACTTTATTTGCATAGCAGTTCAAAGAAAACGTAACACAACAATCATTAAACAAAAGACTACACAACCCATGAACCATTAGGGGGTAGTCTCCAAGGCAACTATAGTCCAATCATATCACAGTCCATCGTATATAATATCGTGATGTCCCTTCCGCTTCCTCTTTCTTCACTGCTTGTCAGTTAAGTGCATTCCTTACATTCTTGGCTTAATCTGACGTTGTTGCTGTTTGTATAGCGGTTTCTTGTGCACGTTATTAGCATTATTGCCTTGGTATTGTTTCATATTCCCTGCGCAGCAGGCTCTTGCCCGAGCGCGTTCTCCCCTCGCAGTTTCTCCCGCTGTGTGCTCTGCGCGCGGTGAGATCCTGTCAGGCGCGTCTGGTCCGAGCGAGGCAGCTCCGTCGAGCGCTCCCGCTGGTCTTTACGCGCGTTTGGGAATCCGGTCACTCCTTTAGTGTCCGCTTGATTCCCGACCAACCCTCGCCTAATTTTGACACCGCTACGTGGTGATTTCCCCACACGGCCACGTTAGTGACCAGCGCCACCTGGTGGTGGTAATTGGTATTGCGCTTCAGTCTATTCTTATAACAGCTTCGGGGAAAGCCCAGCTGTTGGAGCACCGGCGAGGGGGCTGCCTTAAGGATTTTAAGGGCATTTGTTCTGTGCTCACACCCTCTGCTATCATGTCTTCTCCAGAAGACCATTTTTACTCCTCCAACCAGGAAATGGAGGAGGAATGGCCCCCCAACTTCTCCCTCCAGCAGTGGACCAAGCCCTCTCTCTGGCTATTTCTAGGGCGCTGGCTCCTCTTAGGGATCAGGTTGATAAGCTGGCGAAAAGCATCCCTGGGGTGTTCAGTGACCCAGATCTGGTGGTGGAGGGTCCCAGTAGCTCCCAGATGGGGAATAAAAGGGTCGTTAAGCATAACGCGGGGCACTTGGAAGGATTTGATAAACTTACGGAGACCTTCCTCAAGAGTGCGCGAACGCTAAAACATGCACCCTGCCGGGAGGAGGAGGGGCCCGGAGAAAATTGCGACACTGTCACCACTATTGTAGACCCAGACGGCGGGTTTCCCTTAGAGGGAGAGGGTGTATCGGAGGACGATTTCTCCTCCGATGAGGATAAGGACTCGGGCGTCCCTGGCGTCCAGAGGCCCACTCCTCTCAGTCCCCGGTTGGGGACGGGGTCCACTCGGACATGTTCGAGCCTACCCAAATTTACCATCCTAGGTCGGCGGAGTAGACACCTGACACCAAAGTGGCAGAGTATGTGGTGGGGAAAATCCATCAACCCCTTGAAAGGGAGGTCAGGAATAGGATGAGGGGAGAATGCCCCAGGCCCTCACTGAAGGGGAAGGTGGCACACATGCCTGAAATTGATGAGAAACTATGTACCTTTTTCTCCAAGTATATGAGGGATCCCAAGAAAGGAATTGATAGGTCTTGGACATGGTAGGGCCCTTGACCCGAATGATTCAATTGACGGAGCGTTCCAAAGAGTCAGGATCCCCTTTGTCCACGGATATTGTGGCTGGTTGGGCGCACTACCCTAAACCCTAAAACACTACCCCCTCCACTACCCAAACACCACTGCACTACCCTAAACCCTAAAATACTACCCCCAGCACGACACCCTACACTACCCAAACATAACTGCACTACCCTAAACCCTAAAACACTACCACCAGCACGACTCCCTACACCACCCAAACACCACTGCACTACCCTAAACCCTAAATCTAACCACAGCACAACCCCCTACACTACACAAACACCACTGCACTACCCTAAAGCACAAGTTACTAACTTGTGTAACGATATATCTGTAAGAGACAGTAGTTAGTGACAGATTCCTTACCTTAGAATATCCCCAGGCGTCAGGCTGGATCCGGAAAGTTTTTGCGTAGCAGTACCCTTGCGCGTCGGTAGGCGGCGTCGTGCGGCTCCGCGTCCGTCGTCGGCGTCGTGATCGCCGGGATGACGTCGCGGGCAGTACTTAGGCGCCGCCCTGCGCGCTGACGTCAGTTCTGTACACGACTTTCCACGCCAGGAACGCAGAGCCATGCAAGAAGCTGACATAGGTGTCTGAAAAATACTAGGGCCCTGAAAGGGATGTCCTTAACCCTAGAAATCAGTTCGCAGAACGGGGAGGATGGGTGGGCGGTAGGAATCTGTCACTAACTACTGTCTCTTTCAGATATATCGTTACACAAGTTAGTAACTTGTGCATCTGAAAGAGACACGTTAGTGACAGATTCCTTACCTTAGAATAGATACCCCAGCAATACCAACCCCGGTGGTGGGTCTGCGAACAAAGATCAGACAAGGAAGTCCTGGAGGACAGAACGGCCAAAGAAGCCGTCCCTCCGAACCTGACTGTCAAGGCAGTAATGCTTTGTAAACGTGTGCAGCGAGGCCCACGTAGCTGCCTGACAGATAACCGGCAGCGGAACACCGCGGCCCAAGGCCGTGGTAGCAGCCGTTGCCCTGGTGGAATGGGCACGCAGCCCAACAGGAGGCTCCTTCTTAGCCAAAGAATAGCAGGTCTTGATGCACAAGGTAAGCCAGCTGGAGATGGTCCTCTTGTGCACCGCCCGACCTTTTTGGCGCCCACGTAGCCAACAAAGAGCTGGTCATCCACCCGGAAGTGTTTTGTGCGGTCGATATAGAAGGAGAGCGCACGTTTTGGGTCCAGACGGTGGAGCCTCTCTTCCTCTCTGGAAGGATGCGGAGGCGGAAAGAAGGTGGGCAAAGTGATGGTCTGCCCAATGTGGAAGGCAGTAACCACCTTTGGCAAGAAGGACGGACGCGTCCGAAGAACAACCTTGTCTGGATGAACAGACAGAAAGGGAGGTTTGCAAGATAGAGCCTGGAGCTCACTCACCCGCCGAGCGGAGGTGATGGCCACCAGAAAGGCTGTCTTCAGAGTCAGAAGACGAAGAGGACAGTTATGTAGAGGCTCAAAGGGAGCGCACATTAAAAAGGTAAGAACCAAGTTCAAGTCCCACTGAGGCATCACAAACGGAACAGGAGGGAAGAGGTGAGTAATGCCTTTTAAGAACCTGTTAACAACAGGGGACTTGAAAAGGGAGGGCTGATCAGGGAGCCTGAGGAAGGCCGAGATAGCACAAAGATAACCCTTGATGGTACCCAGGGCAGAACCCTGTTGGGCCAGAGAAAGAAGGAACAGAAGGACCTCAGAAAGAGGGGCAGAAAGGGGATTAACAGCCTTTGCTGTGCACCATGCCACAAATTTGTTCCACCTGCAGGCGTATACCACCTTAGTGGAGGGACGCCTGGCTGCCAGAATCACATCACAAACTTCGGGAGGCAAGTTGAAAGGAATCAACTGCCGCCGCTCAATCTCCACGCAAGCAGGTGTAGACTGGACAGGTTCGGGTGGAGGACCGTCCCCTGCTGCTGCGACAGAAGATCCTCCCGAAGAGGCAGACGGATCGGGGGATCTACGCTCATATTGAGTAGCTCGGGATACCAAACTCTTCGAGCCCAGTCCGGAGCCACAAGAATGACTTGGGCCCGGTCGTGCCGAATCTTCTTCAACACTCTGGGTAGAAGTGGTATAGGCGGAAAGGCGTACAATAGACCGCAACTCCACTCGTGACGAAAAGCGCCGCCGAGCGAGGGCCGCCTTGGAAATTCCAACGCGCAGAACTGATGACATTGCGCGTTCTCTTCGGTGGCGAATAGATCTAACCAAGGCTCTCCCCACTGTAGAAAGAGTCCTTGCGCCACTTCCGAGTGAAGACGCCATTCGTGATCCATCATGCACCTGCGGCTGAGTTCGTCCGCCCTGGCGTTCAGGGAACCTGCCAGGTGTTGAACCATCAGGAACATGCCCTGATGTTCCAGCCATGTCCAGAGGCGCAGAGACTCCTGACAAAGGGTCCACGACCCCACCCCGCCTTGTTTGTTGCAGTACCACATGGCGGTGGTGTTGTCTGTGAACACCTGCACTACCTTCCTTTTGACAGAGGGAAGGAATGCCTTGAGTGCAAGTCGGATCGCCCGGAGCTCCAGAATGTTGATATGGAGCCGGGACTCCGCCGGAGACCAGAGGCCTCTGATCTCCGCCTCTCCCATGTGACCGCCCCATCCCAGAAGGGACGCGTCCGTCACAACTGTGTGCTCTGGCTGGGGAAGGGAGAGGGATCTGCCCATGACCCATTGCCGGTTCGAGAGCCACCACTGCAACTGTTTTGCAGTCCCCTCCGAGATCTGGACGTGTTCGGACAGGTTGCCCTGGTGCTGCGCCCACAGGAACTTCAGGTCCCACTGCAGAGCCCGCATATGCCATCTGGCATGATTGACCAGCAGGATGCAGGAGGCCATGAGGCCCAGCAGCCTCAGGGTCATCCGTACCGAAACCCAGGATAAAGGCTGAAAGATCGGAATCATAGCCTGAATATCCCAGACTCGCCGTTCGGGAGGATAGGCCCGAAACTGCGTCGTGTCCAGAACTGCTCCGATGAAAAGGAGCTGTGGAGAAGGAATCAGATGCGACTTCGGCACATTGATGGAGAACCCCAGCGAGTGCAGGAGTTCGGCCGTAGTCTGGAGGTGGGAGACGACTGCCTGGGACGAGCCCGCCTTCAGCAGCCAGTCGTCGAGGTAGGGAAAGACTGAAACCCCTGCCCGGCGCAGATGAGCTGCGACCACCGCCATCACTTTTGTGAACACCCGAGGGAAACTGGTAAGGCCAAAGGGGAGCAAGGTGAACTGAAAATGCTCGAGGCCTACCGTGAACCGAAGGTAACGCCGGTGGGCCGGCAGGACGGGGATGTGGAAATAGGCGTCCTGCAAGTCCAACGCTACCAACCAGTCTCCAGGGTCGAGGGCAGTCAAGACCTGAGCTAGGGTGAGCATCTTGAACTTCTCCTTCTGGAGGAAGCGATTGACGTTCCGGAGGTCCAAGATAGGACGCATGTCCTCCTTGTCCTTTTTGGGCACCAGAAAGTAGTGGGAGTAGCAACCACGCCCTACTTCTGGGGTCGGAACACGCTCGATGGCCCTCTTGGCCAAGAGGGCCGTGACTTCCTTCTGCAGAAGTACCAAGTGATCCCCTGACAT
The DNA here is from genome assembly GCA_963921515.1 of Calotriton arnoldi. NCBI lineage: Eukaryota > Metazoa > Chordata > Amphibia > Caudata > Salamandridae > Calotriton > Calotriton arnoldi. The sequence continues at coordinate 464,263 of CAWUFW010013021.1, read as the reverse complement.
GCGGTGGAATTGAGGTGGCATGGCTGGGGGTGGTCTCGAAGGGGAGGGAGTAGCCCCTTCGGACAATGTCCAAGACCCACCTGTCCGAGGTGATGGGACGCCAGTGGTGAAGGTGATGGCGGACCCTGCCCCCTACTGGCATGCTGTGCACCTGAAAGGAGGGACTAGGAGGGCTTGGAGGCCGCGGACGGGTTGGAGGTGGTGGCCTGACCCGCACGCTGGTTGCCCGAACCGCCACGGCGGAATCCACGTCCTCGGCCACGCGAAGATGCCTGCTGCGCGGGCCGGTGGCTGGGCTGTTGACGTGACGGGGCGCCCCTTCCGTGGCCACGATAGGGGCGAAAAGCAGAAGTCAGCGGAGGGCGTGTAGCAGAAAGGCCCAGGGACTTGGCAGTAGCCCGCGAGTCCTTAAAGCGCTCCAACGCATGGTCTGCTTTGGACCCAAAAAGACCGACTCCATCAAAGGGCATGTCTATGAGAGTATTCTGGACATCCCCTGAAAAACCAGTGGTTCTCAGCCAGGCGTGGCGTCGCAGCGCCACCGTCGTTGCAATAGACCTGCCCAGCGAGTCGGCGGTATCAAGGCCACATCGTATTGTGTATTTGGCCGCATCCCTTCCTTCCGCAATGGCGCGGGAAAGCAGTGTCTGGACCTCCTCAGAACACTGGGGCAAAACAGTCGCCACCGAATCCCACAAGGAGTGGGTATATCGGCCCAAAAGACAAGCGGTGTTGATGGACCGCAAGCCAGCACTGGAGGAAGAAAACCCTTCTTCCCAAATTGACCAGGCGTTTGGATTCCCTATCCGGAGGGGCGGTAGGGAAGGCGGTTTGGGAAGCGGAGGCTTGGACAACCAAGCTCTCGGGAGTGGGGTGGACAGAGAGAAACAGGGGGTCGCCTGGAGCTGGGCGATGGCGTCGGGACACGTTCCTATCCACAGGAGCCCCTGTGTTGGGCTTGGACCAGGCGCCCAAAAGAACGTCAGTGATGGCATCGTTAAACGGCAGCACAGTCTCCTTAGAGGAGGCTGCCGGCTGAAGCACCTCTGTCAAGAGATTAGTCTTGACCGCCACAGTAGGGAGTTGGAGATGTGAGGCTCCAGCCGCCCTACGCAACACCGTAGCAAAATTGGCTCCCTCCTCCGTAGCCACGGGAGGAGACAGCATGCCAGTGTCAGGGGAAGTATCTAGACCACTGGCGTCCCCTAGACCCTCTGTCCAGTCCTCATCGTACTGACACTGTTGTGCCAGAGGGTCATCAGACCCCTCCCAGTCCTCCTGGTCCTCCTCTGGTTCAAAATAAGGAGGAGGAGGGACATTTGGGACCCAAGGTCTCATCGGCGCCGGAACCGGCGTCGAGCGACGTCGGTCCGGGTCCATGTCCGGAGCCGGAAGGAACTGGGGACGACGCCGCCCGGAGCCCCAGGCGGCGTCGAGAACGGCACCGGAGACGTCGGCGGAGGCGTGGTTAGGTTGACCGGCGTCGATGGGGGTTGCGGAGCCGGGATCGAGGCCGGGGCCGGAGCCGGGATCGAGGCTGGAGGCACGGGCGACGCCGGGGCCGGAGCCGACGGCGACGCCGGAGCAACCCCATCAGGGCCCGCGGGGCCCGAAGAGGCGGGCCATGGCCGACAGGAATTCCTGTATTTGGGCCGGATCCGCCCCCGAACCCGGGAAGGACGGGTATTGCGGGGGCGACTCCACAGGCATGTCCGGGGCCGCGGGGACGGTGCCGGGAGGGGCCTCAGCCGAGTCGCGAGACCGGCGAGGCGAAGTCCTAGAGCGACGATGCTTTTTGGACTTTTTGTGCTTGGACTTACCGGACGAAGAAGACTTCGATGCCGACGACCGGTGAGGACTCCGCGACCTACCCCTCGACCTCTCACGCGACCGGGGCTTCGCGTGGCGCGGAGCCGAATGCCGGGCCTCGAGGAGCTTTCGAGACCGCTCTCGCAAAGCTTTCGGGTTGAGGGCCCGGCAGTCGGAACACGACTCCGTGTCGTGGCCTCGGCCGAGGCAAAAGAGACACTCCCGATGCGGGTCTGTGATGGACATCATCCGAGCACAGGCGCCGCAACGTTTAAAACCGGGCATCCCTACGACACCTTGAAGTCAATTCGAAGAAAACAGTAAAAAATTCACCAAAAAAGTTAGTCAAAAAATGACTAGGGCACTGCTCTTCCCGGATCTGCGCTTGCTGGCGCGGAAAAAGAAGAACTGACGTCAGCGCGCAGGGGCGGCGCCTAAGTACTGCCCGCGACGTCATCCCGGCGATCACGACGCCGACGACGGTCGCGGAGCCGCACGACGCCGCCTACCGACGCGCAAGGGTACTGCTACGCAAAAACTTTCTGGATCCAGCCTGACGCCTGGGGATATTCTAAGGTAAGGAATTTGTCACTAGCGTGTCTCTTTCAGATCCCTAAAACACTACCCCCAGCACGACCCCTTCACTACACAAACACCACTGCACTGCCTTAAACCCTAAAACACTACCCTCAGCACGACCCCCTACCCTACACAAACACCACTGCACTACCCTAAACCCTAAATCTACCCCCAGCATGACCCCCTACACTACACAAACACCACTGCACTACCCTAAACCCTAAAACACTACCTCCAGCACGACCCCCTTCACTACCTAAACACAACTGCACTACCCTAAACCCTAAAACACTACCCCCAGCACGACCCCCTTCACTACCCAAACACAACTGCACTACCCTAAACCCCAAAACACTACCCCCAGCACGACCCTACACTACCCAAACACCACTGCACGACCCTAAACCCTAAAACACGACCCCCTACACTACACAAACACCACTGCACTACCCTAAACCCTAAAACACTAGAACCCAGCACGACCCCCTACAGTACACAAACACCACTGCACTACCCTAAACCCTAAAACACTACCCCCTACACTACACAAACACCACTGCACTACCCTAAACCCTAAAACACTACCCCCAGCACGACCCCCTACACTACACAAACACCACTGCACTACCGTAAACCCAAAACACTACCCCAGCACTACCCCCTACACTACCCAAACACCACTGCACTACCCTAAACCCTAAAACACTACCCCCAGCATGACCCCCTACACTACACAAACACCACTGCACTACCCTAAACCCTAAAACACTAACCCCAGCACGACCCCCTACACTACCCAAACACCACTGCACTACCCTAAACCCTAAAACACTACCCCCAGCACGACTCCCTACACTACACAAACACCACTGGACTACCCTAAACCCTAAAGAACAAGTTACTTACCTTCGGTAACGCTTTTTCTGGTGGATACAGTATCTGCCTGTGGATTCCTCACCTTTTGAATACCCCTTGCGCCAGCAATTCCGCGGAAATTCTTTCCCAGCTCTCCCACGATGACGAGGACGTCACAATAGCACGGCTCCGCTCGCGACTCCGTAATACGTCATCGGAGCCATAAGAAGACCTCGTCGGCGTGCTGACGTCAGTTCCACCCATTTTTTCCGTGCCACCGAGGCAAACGGGAGGACCGACACATTTTCAAATGCAAACATAGCATTCCAAATATAAAAACATATATAAATTCACAATTGCATAATCAATAAAGACATTGTGAAATAGCGACTGAGAAGGCATTTCCCATTATCAAAACTTTCAACATGATCAAGACATATTAAATTAAACATATTTTGGTAGCAACAGGTGGACAACGGGGAGGCGGGTGCGTCAGTGAGGAATCCACAGGCAGATACTGTATCCACCAGAAAAGCGTTACCGAAGGTAAGTAACTTGTTCTTCTGATGGATACTTCTGCCTGTGGATTCCTCACCTTTGAATAGATTTCCCAAGCCGTGCCTTTCCCGGAGGAGGGTGTCCACCTGACTAAACCAAAAAATCTTGCAACACGGAACGAGCAAAATGGCCATCCCTCCTAACCTCAGAGTCTAGGCAATAATGTTTTGCAAAGGTATGGAGGGAGGCCCAAGTTGCCGCCTTACAAATTTCATGCACTGGTACACCTCTAGCCAAAGCAGATGTAGTAGACTTTGCTCTAGTAGAATGAGCTCTGATACCTTCAGGAGCTTCCTTGTTGGCCAGGGCGTAGCAGATCTTTATACAGAGGATAATCCATCTTGACAGAGTCCGCTTGAGAACAGCTTTACCCTTCATCCGACCAACATAACCCACGAAAAGTTGGTCATCAAGTCTCAATTCTCTGGTCCTGTCCAGATAAAAGCTGACCGCTCTCTTTGGGTCCAAGCGGTGAAGTCTCTCCTCCTCCTTGGAAGGGTGAGGGGGAGGATAAAAGGTAGGAAGGGTAATGGACTGCCCCAAATGAAAAGGGGTAACCACCTTGGGAAGGAAAGCAGCCCTGGTCCTTAGAACCAACTTATCTGCATGGATGGTCAGGAAAGGAGGCTTAGTGCTAAGAGCCTGCAACTCGCTTACCCTCCTAGCCGAGGTAATAGCAATCAAGAAAACCGTTTTAAAAGTAAGAAGCCTCAAAGGGCAACTATGCAGAGGCTCAAATGGAGAACCCATGAGAAAAGTAAGTACAAGATTCAAATCCCACTGAGGCATAATAAAAGGAGTGGGAGGAAACATGTTCGTAAGACCTCTAATGAATCTCATCACCACCGGAGATTTAAATAAGGATGGCTGATCCGGCAAACAGATAAAAGCCGACAAAGCCGATAAGTAACCTTTTACAGTAGCTACAGCAAAACCCTGCTGCGCTAAGGAAAGTGAAAAACTTAAAACATGAGATAAACGAGCCTTCAAAGGGTCAATAGATCTCTCTCCACACCATTTAACAAATTTAGACCAACGGGAAGAGTAAATGGACTTGGTGGAGTGTCGCCTGGACGATAAAATAACATCCACCACATCAGGTGGGAGAGAGAAAGAACTCAGGTTGCCCCGTTCAATCTCCAGGCATGAAGGTGCAAGCTCTGGAGGTGGGGGTGAAGAACCTGCCCCTGCGACTGCGAGAGGAGGTCTGCCCTGAGAGGGAGACGGAGCGGAGGGTGCGAAGAGAGGTGAAGAAGATCTGTGTACCACACCCTTCTCGGCCAATCCGGAGCGATCAAGATGACTTGGGCCCGGTCTTGGCAAATCTTCCTCAGAACCCGAGGAATCAAGGGTATGGGAGGAAACGCATAAAGGAGTTGAGAGCTCCAACTCAACTGAAAAGCGTCCCCCAACGCTCCCTGCATCGGAAACTGGAGACTGCAGAACAACGGGCAGTGCGCGTTCTCGTGAGTGGCAAATAGGTCCAACCGAGGAGACCCCCACATCTGGAAGACGTGATGGACCACCTCTGGATGAAGCCGCCACTCGTGATCGGCTGAGTAATGCCGACTGAGACTGTCCGCACGAACATTCAGCACCCCGGCTAGATGATTTGCAAACACACAAATCTGCTGGCCCTGAGCCCAGGACCAGAGTCGCAGAGCCTCTTGACAGAGGCGAAACGACCCTACACCTCCCTGTTTGTTGATATACCACATCGCGGTCGTGTTGTCCGTCAGGACCTGAACTGACCGACCGCGAAGGGAAGGAAGGAAAGCCTTTAGTGCCAAACGTATTGCCCGCAATTCCAGAAGGTTGATGTGAAGCAACCTTTCCTCTGGAGACCAAAGACCTTGGATCTCCAGATCCCCCAGATGAGCCCCCACCCTAGAGTGGAGGCATCCGTGATCACTGTGGCCGTCGGTGGAGGAAGTTGAAAGGGCTTCCCATGAGACAGGTTGCCCTGCACACCCCACCAAGTCAGTTCCGCCGCAGCGTCTCTGGAGATTCTGACCTTCTCCCCGAGATCTCCGTCGTGCTGATACCACTGCCTGCGGAGGCACCACTGGAGTGCCCTCATGTGCCAGCGTGCGTGACTGACCAACAGTATGCAGGAAGCGAAGAGACCGAGCAGGCGTAGGACCTTCAGGACCGGAACAACCGCTCCGTTGCGAAACAAAGGAATCATTTCCTGAATGTCGAGAATCCTCTGCGGAGGTGGGAATGCTCGACAAACAGTAGTGTCCAGTATTGCCCCTATGAACAGGCTGCGTTGAGAAGGCACCAGGTGAGATTTGGGCACATTGATCGAAAAACCCAAGTTGAACAACAGCTGCGTTGTCATCTGCAAGTGACGCAACACCATCTCCGGAGACTTGGCTTTCAACAGCCAATCGTCCAGGTAGGGGTAGACAGGAACCCCTGATCTTGAGATGAGCTGCTACCACTGCCATCACCTTTGTAAAGACTCGCGGTGCGGAAGTGAGACCGAACGGTAGAACCGCAAACTGGTAATGTTGCGACCCTACCGTGAAACGTAGATACTTCCGATGCGACTTCAGGATGGGAAGATGAAAGTACGCATCCTGGAGATCGATGGACACCATCCAGTCTTCCTGTTGCAGCGCAAGAAGAACCTGAGCCAGAGTCAACATTTTGAATTTCTCCTGCCTGAGGTAAAAATTCAAAATCCTGAGGTCCAGGATCGGCCTCAAACGTCCGTCCTTTTTGCGGATCAGGAAATACCGGGAGTAGCACCCCTGACCCCTTTCCTGCTCCGGAACCACCTCTATCGCACCTTTCTGTAACAAGACAAGAACCTCCTGTTGCAAAAGCAACAAGTGGTCTTCCGAACAACCACCTTGGCGAGGAGGGTAAGGAGGTGGATACTCTAGAAAAGGAAGGGTGTACCCATTCTCTACAAGATTCAAAACCCAACGATCCGTTGTAATCAGTTTCCAATCCTGTAGAAAATGGGACACCCGACCCCCAACAGGACCAACATGCTCTAAGATGGGGGATCTAGAGCTGCTTCCCAACGGTGAGAGGAGGAGAGGAGGAGGAAGAGGAAGAGGACTGCTGCCGTGAGGCTCCCCTAGAACGGCCTCTGTTCCTACCCCTGTAGGACTTGTATAAAGGGTTCTGCTGTTGCTGACCCTGTTGATGGCCACGAAAGGAAGAACCCCTTCCAAACCCACGAAGGCGTTTGTAACCAAAACCCCTGGACTGTGTTTGAAGGCCCAGAGATCTAGCAGTGGCCCTACTGTCTTTAAACCGCTGTAAAGCAGAGTCAGCCTTGGATCCAAACAGCCTTGTGCCATCAAAAGTTAAGTCCAACAGAGTAGCCTGGACATCCGGGGAAAAACCAGAAGACCTCAACCAGGCTTGTCTCCTTGTCGCCACAGAAGAGCCCATCACTCGTGCAACAGAATCAGCCGTGTCCATCCCAGACTGGATCACCTGGCGAGCAGCTGCTTGCGAGTCAGAGAGCACCTCCATAAAACTTGCCCTATCATCCTCTGGGAGCTTAGGAGCCAGCTGCTTCACAGAATCCATCAAAGCATGGACGTATCTTCCCAGAAGACACGTAGCATTAGTCGACTTCAACGCCATGCTTGCAGACGAAAATATCTTTTTGGCTGCTTGCTCCATCTTTTTCGAGTCTCTATCACCCGGAGTAGTAGGGAAAGCACTCGAAGATTGCTTCGAACAAGAAGCCTGTACTACCAAGCTCTCGGGAGTCGGATGAGTAGACAGAAAGGCAGGATCCCCAGGGGCCGGCCTATATCTCCGTGCAATTGTTCTAGAGACAGCAGGAGCGGACAAAGGCTTCTGCCACACCTCCAAAATTGGCTCAGTCAAGGCGTCAATGAAGGGTAACAGTGGCTCTGAGACCACCGAAGAGGTATTGAGGACTTCAGTCAAAATGTTGGCCTTCAATTCAGATGATGGCAACTGAAGGCCCAGCAAATCAGCCGCCTTCCTCACGACCACATGATAAGGCAAATTTTCTAGAGGAAGACCAGCCCTTGGAGATGAAAGATCGTATTCAGGAGATGTATCTAACCCACTGGCCTCCTGCAGACCCTCAAAGTCATCAAGAGAGTCTAAAATCTCTCCTTCCTCTTGCTCTTGCTCGTGTGCATACTCCTCCTCTTCTAGCAGCCTCTGTGCATCCCTCCTGGAGCGCTGCTTTGTCTTCAGTGCCGGCGTCAGTGGAGCCTGAAACGGAGTCGACAGCGCCGTACGCGGCGCCGGTGACGATGGCAACGGCACAGAAGGCCCCTCCGGAACATCTTTCGGCGTCGCACGAATCCGAGACGACGCCGACCCCACATCCGACGGAGCTCGAGGTGCCGGAGTCGACGACCTCGGCGTCGGGAAATGCCATGCCGGAGCCGATGCCATAAAGGGTACAAAGGGCGCCTGGGCATACTGGTGTGGAACACCCAAATTGTAGGCCAAAGGACCTGTAGGCACACCCAGCGGAAAACTGGCCCTTGAAAACATACCATACATTGCGTTTAAGAACTGCGATGGGTCCGCACCAGGCAAGGGAAAAGTAGGATAAGGTTCCGTACCTTCTCGCCCGGGGACCTCCTGAGGTCGAATTGGATCCTGCGGAGCCGGTGGAGACGGCGCCCGCTCAGGCGAACCCACAGGAATCGGAGACAACTCCCGAGGCGCCGGTGATCCTCTCGACGCCGAAGAGCCCTTCGACGCCGGCGACATCGGAGCCGGGGAATGAACCGACTCCGCTCTCGGCGAAGGAGACGGGGAGACAAAGTCCTTCCTCCAAAGTCGCTCAGGAGGTGAAGTCGGCCTCGAAGCCCTAGACTTCGACGAATGACGCCGGGATTTCTTCGACTTCTTATGCTTCCTAGATCTTGAAGTGTGAGACAAAGAAGACTTCACCCGCTTCCGACCTCTCTTCTCCTTCTTAGCTTTGGCCATGAAAAGTTTAGCCTCACGCTCTTTAAGGGCCTTGGGTTCATTTTCATGCAGGAACGGCATTCTTCGACGTCATGGTCCGACGAAAGACACCAGAGACAGTCGTCATGCGGATCCGTAATTGACATCTGGCCTCCGCACTCCCTGCATGGCTTAAAACCGGACTTCCTAGAAGTAGCCATTTCCAACGATATGAAGACACAATGTAGAAAATGGAGAGTCCCTGGAAAAACCGTTACGCGTCGACGGCGCGGAAAAAGGGAACTGACGTCAGCACGCCGACGAGGTCTTCTTATGGCTCCGATGACGTATTACGGAGTCGCGAGCGGAGCCGTGCTATTGTGATGTCCTCGTCGTCGTGGGAGAGCTGGGAAAGAATTTCCGCGGAATTGCTGGCGCAAGGGGTATTCAAAAGGTGAGGAATCCACAGGCAGAAGTATCCATCAGAAACACTACCCCCAGCACGACTCCCTACACTACCCAAACACCACTGCACTACCCTAAACCCTAAATCTACCCCCAGCATGACCTCCCACACTACACAAACACCACTGCACTACCCTAAACCCTAAAACACTACGCCCAGCACGACCCCCTACACTACCCAAACACCACTGCACTACCCTAAACCCTAAAACACTAACCCCAGCATGACCCCCTACACTACCCAAACACCACTGCACTACCCTATACCCTAAAACACGACCCCCTACACTACACAAACACGACTGCACTACCCTAAACCCTAAAACACTACCCACAGCATGACCCCCTACACCACACAAACACCACTGCACTACCCTAAACCCTAAAACACTACCCCCTACACTACACAAACACCACTGCACTACCCTAAACCCTAAACACTACCCCCAGCATGACCCCCTACACTACACAAACACCACTGCACTACCCTAAACACCCCTACACTATACAAACACCACTGCATTACTCTAAACCCTAAAACACTACCCCCAGCACGACCCCCTCACAACACAAATACCACTGCACTACCCTAAACCCTAAATCTACCCCCAGCACGACCCCCTACACTACCCAAACACCACTGCCATACCCTAAACCCTAAAACACTACCCCCAGCATGAACCCCTACACTACCCAAACACCACTGCACTACCCTAAACCCTAAAACACTACCCCCAGCACTACCCCCTACACTACACAAACACCACTGCACTACCCTAAACCCTAAAACACTACCCCAGCACTACCCCCTACACTACCCAAACACCACTGCACTAACATAAACCCTAAAACACTACCCCCAGCACAACCCCCTACACTACACAAACACCACTGCACTACCCTAAACCCTAAAACACTACCCCAGCACGACTCCCTACACTAACCAAACACCACTGCACTACCCTAAACCCTAAATCTACCCCCAGCACGACCCCTACACTACCCAAACACCACTGCACTACCCTAAACCATAAAACACTACCCCCAGCATGACCCCCTACACTACACAAACACCACTGCACTACCCTAAACCCTAAAACACTACCACCAGCATGACCCCCTACACTACTCAAACACCACTGCACTACCCTAAACCCTAAAACACTACCCCAGCACGGCCCCCTACACTACCCATACACCACTGCACTACCCTAAACCCTAAAACACTACCCCCAGCACGACCCCCTACACTACTGCACTACCCTAAACCCTAAAACACTACCCCCTACACTACCCAAACACCACTGCACTACCCTAAACCCTAAAACACTACCCCCGGCACGACCCCCTACACCACCCAAACACCACTGCACTACCCTAAACCCTAGAAAAGAAACCCCCACCCCATGCCCAATCCCCCTTACCACTCACTCCTCGTGGTTCCTCTCTCCTCGTGGTTCCTGCTTCACGTCGTCTCTGAGGGGCGGTGCACGTCGTTGTGAGGAAACGGAACAGCCTCTGTTTCCTTACAACGACATGGATCGTCTACATGTTTTTTAGAACGCATGGTCATTTACCATACATACCTTTACAACAAAATTCGTTGTAAAGGCATGCGTGGTAAATGACCATGCGGTCTAAAAAAATGCGTAGTAATGACTTCGTGATGTACAACGCATGCGTGGTAATGCATGCGTTGTAATGGTATCGTAAAGTAAAAAAGTCGTTGTAACGGCTGTTTTCCGATCGAAGCTGGCCCCTGTTCTTCAGTGAGACGTTTATTTGATTAATTAGGAGGAAGGAATGTGGTTTTTTTACCGAAAAGTGCATACCCGGCTGTTGTATTGTGAAAGTGTCCGCGTGGCCTGGTTTCACTTCCGGTGAGAGTGTGGAAGAGTCTGTTTGGATCTAAAGGAGTTCTGTTGTTGGACGGGCCGACGCGACATGTCATCAGAAAACATAGCTAATGGAAAGCGTCCTCCCTGAAGTGTGGAGCAGTGCCATGAGAGGTCAACGAGTGTGCGTCCCACCGCAGTATGACCGTACCGCGTGACCCATGTGCCGCCTCCAGGGTACGGGAGGCAGAAGCGGCATCGCAGGTCCTCTTGAAGACCGTTGTAGCACTAATTCTACATTTTGGTACTAGGGCATTTTAACTTCGTTGTTCCTGCCAGATACAAAGAGAAGATCCTGTGTTATTCAGTGCCCTCGTTACCTTTTTTGAGGGTTGTGGTGCTTGTCACTTCGCTGCCCCGCCGGTGCACACGACTGGGCACCCCACCTCGTGTGCCATCTGCAGGGCCTCTGCCCTCGGATCACTGGTTTCGGTTTCTGGAGTGGCAACATAAACAGTTGCTCCCAAAGGACTAGCCTGAACACTTAGGTGAATATCCCCTGCACCAGCATTCCACGGAAATTCTTTCCTAGCTCTCCCACGTCAACGAGGACGTCATAATAGCACAGCTCCACTCACGACACCGTATGACGTCCTCAGAGCCATAAGAGGACCTCGTCGGCGTGCTGACGTCAGTTCCACCCATTTTTTCCGTGCCACGAGGCAAACAGGGGACCGAGACATTTTCACATGTATACATAGTATAATAAATATATATATATTCACTGAAAAAACCATAGGTTTCAGGCACGTTATAGTTAGAAATTAGCATTTAAAAAACCTTAGAAATTCACTGAAAAAACCATAGGTTTCAGGCACGTTATAGTTAGAAATTAGCATTTAAAAAACCTTAGAAATTCACTGAAAAAACCATAGGTTTCAGGGGCGTTATAGTTAGTTGGACATTTCACTCGTACAAAACCATAGAAATTCCCCCGTTATAGTTAGTTCAGCTAACTATAACTCGCGCGCCCGCAATGCACTGCTGATGACGTCACATATTACATCACTCATGACATGGTCAGTGACATCACTCATGACATCACTGATGACATCTCAAATTACATCACTGATGACATCATCCAGTGAATGTGTGTTTTTCTGAAAATTAAATGTTTTATATATGTATATCTCAAGGTCGATTGAAGAATAAATGGGTATATAAGTGTCTAAAAGGATGATTTTTTTTGTAAAATTGATTGTATAACTAAGTGTATCTTAGTGAATACATGGGTTAGTGAGTAATGTTTAAATATGAAAATATCTGTATCAGTCTCTCACTTTGTGTATAAGTGGCTGCATGGGTTGGTGAGTAGTTACATGAGTGTCTATATGGGTTATTAGTTGGTTTTTTGAGTATCAGTATGAGTGTCTGAGTGTCTGTATGGTTCGGTGGGGGTATTACTTAGTGCATAGATGCATGAATGAGTGACTCACTGTTTGTATGTGTTGAAGACAGCATGTGTGCAGGACTGTATAGGTGGATGAGTATGTGTATGGGTGTGTTAGTGAGTGAATGACTGACTGTCTCAATAGTGTCTTTATGAGTAACTACATATGTTTTAAACTAGTATATGTGAGTATTGGTGTATATAAGTGAGTATATGTGAGAGTGAGAGATTGGAAGAGTTCCTGTACAAATAAGTAGGTGTTTCTATAAGTGATTGTTTAAGAGAGTAAGTATGTGTAAGTTTCTGTAGAAGTAAGTGTGGTAGTGTGTGTATAACTGTATATGCAAGTAAATGGATGTTTGATACTTTGTTTGCATGTGTGACTATGTGTGTGAGTAACTCTATGGATGAGTGGCGGTGTGTAACAGGATGTATAGGTGTATGAGTACATATGATGAGTAAGTACATGTATGAGTGACTATAGGGACTGTTGGTGAATGAGTGGATGTGTGTGTAGATCTTGGAATTACTGAATAGGTGTGTTGTAACTGGTATTGGTATGTCCATTGTTTTGAAAATGTTAGTTTGTATTTTTGAGTGTGTGTATCACAGGTTATATTAGGGTGAGAGGAGTCTGCCACTCTATCACAAGGATGATGTCATCAGTGATGTCATCAGTGATGTCATTTGAGATGTCATCAGTGATGTCATGAGTGATGTCACTGACCATGTCATGAGTGATGTAATATGTGACGTCATCAGCAGTGCATTGCGGGCGCGCGAGTTATAGTTAGCTGAACTAACTATAATGGGGGAATTTCTATGGTTTTGTACGAGTGAAATGTACAACTAACTATAACGCCCCTGAAACCTATGGTTTTTTCAGTGAATATATATATAATTTACCCTTTTTCAAGAAGTAACAGCCATGAATTCTCTAGGACTGTTAAGTACCGAAAAGAGAATTAGAAACATACCTAAAAAAAAAAGTAATGTCTAACCTTCTCAGAAAACATATGCAGGAACATTGTAGGAGAATAAGAAAAAGACCTTATCCCAAAAAGATCTCCTACTATGTAGCGCATGACTGAAAACAGCCTTAACCGTTTCAGACACTACCTCTCAGGCAGTCTAAGGTATTGAGCTTATATCAACGTGTTCCAAGATTGAACAAAGGAATTACCTATGCCCTCCAAAAAAATGAGGGATCTACGAACCCTTGTAATCCAAAGAATACAATCATGGTTGTTTAAAAGCGAAACACTCATAATACATATGCAGTCCTCTTCAAGTAACAAAATAAACTGCACAAAATACCCTGGTTAAGAAAAACCAGACAAGAGTGAAAGGTAGCACCGAAGAAAAATAATGGCTATGAGCCAACCATAATGGCCCCTAAAGAGGATATAATATAGTCCAAGAAGGACCAATCCAATAGCAAACAACTAGACTACATAAGTACTACACATGCAAGCTATACAATAGCCAACCAATACTCCACATAGAGTAAGGCGGATACCATAAAAGGTATGAACTCTTGAGACTAAGCTTCTCATCAGAGTAAAATAAAGAATAAAACAGCTATGCAGCTTCAAAGACCACCCGGAGATCAAACATAGTCAAAACCAGAGGTAAACTCTCTCCTAAAAAGAAAGAAGTAGTGCTTAATACTTCAAAACCACAAGCACAACAACAGTTGAGGCAGGAAATAAACCTTTACCCAACTTAAAAATCAACAACTGTGGCTGTATAAAAGGGAAGCAAAAGACCCGAAAGTGACATATTACAAGTGCATCAAGGGTCATATCGACCTGAACAGCCTCAAGGAACCTCAACACCTGCAGCAAAACGTGTCTGCAAAGAGCATCAAAACAAGCCATAGCCCACCACTCGAATTGGTGGTGTAAAAATCATACAGACTGAGTCAACTCAGGCAAAAAGGAGGGAAGCCCACAGAACCAGGTACTCCCATCCATGCAGATAAAAAAAAAAAAGAAGGAGGAGACAGGCTAAGGGTCTGACCCTCCCCGACTAGCTCAAAACCTGCATAGAGCCACATCCGCTTGGGCTCAAAAAAGATGAGCCCCATCAAATGGCATGTTGATCAAGACCGACTGGACGTCTTCAGAAAATCCAGGCAACCGGAGCCATGCATGGTAGCGCAATGCCACAGCAGATGCCTTGGTCCGCCCAATGGAGTCAGTGGAATCCATTCCACACTTGATGAGCAGTCTAGCTGCCTTACGGCTATCTGAAATCAATTGATGCAACTCGCCCCTGTTAGCCTCAGGGAACAAGGGTAAAAGTTGGCTCAAAGATTCCCACAAAGCATGAAGAAAGCATCCAAGGACGCAGACCATATTAGTGGAGCGTAAAGCTGCACTAGTTGAGGAAGAAATCTGCTTCCCGCAAGAATCCTGTACTCTGGGCTCCTTATCAAGGGGGGAATGAGGGAGGTTCCCCATCTTAGGGGATGCCGTAATGGTCTGGACCACGAAGCTGTGGTGGGTCGGCTGTCGAACAAGGCAATTGGGGTCACCAGGGGCAGTGTGGGCAATGATGCGGTCCACTAGCACACCTGACTCAGGTTTTGCCCATGCCCCCAACAAAATGTCAGTAAGTGCCTCGCAAAAAGGGAGCACAGGCTCAACCTCCGATTGGCCGGGATGAAGGACCTCAAAAAGAGGGTCTGTAGCCTTTTCCACAGTAGATAGCATAAGAAATCAGCCACTCTCCTTAAATCCTCTGCCAAAGAGGAACTGGCTTCCGAGGCAAGGCCAAAAGGTGATGAATAGGACACGTTACAACACAAACATTTACAATGCATACCTTACAACGCGGTTTTTACATCGCAACATCCATTACAACGCATGATTTTACAACGCATGCCATCACAACGCATTTTTAGAAACTACATTAACAACGCATTCCATTACAATGCATACCATTACAACGCATACCATTACAACGCATAATACTTTTAGGGCAACAGTAGGGTACGTGTTGGATAGTGTAGGGGTAGAAATTACTATTCCCACTCCAGTGAGTGCAACAGCAGGGTAAGTGTTGGATAGTGTAGGGCTAAAAATTATTATTCCCACTCCAGTGAGTTCAACAGTAGGGTAAGTGTTGGATAGTGTAGGGGTAAAAATTACTATTCCCACTCCAGTGAGTGCAACAGTAGGGTAAGTGTTGGATAGTGTAGGGTTAAAAATAGGCCTGGGCGGTGATCTCCGCTCCGCTCGCGGAGTTTGTGGAGTTTTCTGCACTCCGCGTTACGCGGAGATCGCGGAGCTCCCAAAAACTCTGCTTCGCGTTGCGTAGCGCAGTTTTTTTCCTCGCTCGCGTTCGTCAACGTCTAGGTGGCGACCGCGAGAGAGGAAAATCAACATCCCGGCGAGATTTTTCTTCGTTCGCGATCGTCAACATCAAGTTGGCGAGCGCGAGCGTGGAAAATCAACATCCCAGCGAGATTTCTCAACGCGGGGGGGTCAGGTTTCTCATTGCGAGTGGTCGCGTATGCTGGCGACCGCTTGCGTTGAGAAACTGCCCGTTCGCGTTGAGAAAGCTGCCGCTCGAGTAAAAATCTACTCGAGCGGCAGAAAAGGAAAGCTTGCGCTGTGCATGGTGCCGTTCGCAATGATTGCACAGTGCGGACAAGCATCCGGCACTGTGCGATCACCGCAAACTGAATTTTTCTATTATACTCCGCCGCTCGCGGAGCTCTGCGTAGTGCGACAGAGGTTTTTTTGCACTTCGCCGTGTTCCGCGTAGTGCAACTCCGCAAACTCTGCCCAGGGTTAGTTAAAAATTGCTATTCCCCATTACTTACCTTATAATGCGTTGTAATGGCATGAGTTGCAGTGACATGCGTTGTAATGGCATGCGTTGTAGTGACATGCGTTGTAATGGCTGTGTTGTAATGGCATGCGATGTAAAGGCTGTTGCGTTGTAATGACTGCATTGTAAATGTAGTGCGTTGTAATGACTGCGTTGTAATGGTTGCTTCCCAAGGTGACAAAAGGGAGGAAGCAGGGGACAAATCTAGCACACTCGCTTCACCCAGCTCCGAAATTCAGCTGTCCAACCCAGAAGGGGCCACTGGATGCTCCAAGGGTGTTATCTCCTCACAACCTTCACCTAACAGGCCTTGTGGATCCTCCACAGAAATGACCTGTGCTGCATACGGCTCCATAAATTACGTCAAAAGGCGTCGAGGCGACGTCAAACTGCGTTGAGGCCACGTCGCACGGCGTCATGGAGACTCTGTGCCGATGTCCATCTGGGAAGCACGAGAAATGTCAGCCGGTATCTGCGCAGATATCAGGAGTCGCTGCGAAGTCGGCTCCACAGTGCATACCGACTCCAGCTCGGAGTCTACCGGCACCGCAACGACCGGCACCGTAATAGCGACCGACTTTGCGCCAGAGCCGTTCGCCATCAGTGGCCCCCGAAGGACCGTGCATAGGCGCTTTAGAGTCCGAGGCTGGAACTGCCACCAAGGGCAAACCCGCCAGCGATGACACAGTTACGGCGCCTACGACCTCCTTCTGGCCCGCAGGTGCTCCAGAGGGAGAAGAGGGCCTAAAGACCAGATATAGAGCCTTGTAGTACTCCTGCATCTACTTCCAAGTTGCCCCATCTCCAGAGAAAACTGGGAGGCTCAGGAGTGACGCCGGAGCGGGAGTCTCAGCACTAGGGCGAGAGACACCTTTGCGATCCATATCGCGAGTCGAAGACACCATAGAGGCTCGGGCCTTTGACCTCTTGTGACACCGCTTACCGTGTGATGTCGACGGAGACTGGGAACGTTGTTGTTGACCACGGGGTGAAGAGCGGCGCTCCCGGGAACGACCTCTGACTCAGGAGAAAAACCGATGATGTGAGCTGGAAGTCCGCGACAACAGCGCCATCAGAAGCTTCATGCACCACTCCCGCAGAGCCTTTGGCTTTGACCACTGACAGGCGTCACACTCGTAGGCGTCGTGGTGCTTACCCAGGCACCACATACAGATACAGTTTGGGTCCATACCCGATATCTTGCGAGCACAGGACCCACAAGACTTAAAACAAAAGGGCATAGAGCACACTGTTTCAGCCGAAAAAAGTTTGTCACAGCAGGCTGAAAAACGGCCAGAGATACAATTCTCCAGATCCGGGTTGCAGCACGGAAAAGAAGAAACTGACGTACGCGCGCCGGAGAGGACTTATATGGCTCCATTGACATCATATCCGGAGACAAAGTCATCACAAAGCTGTACGACGCCGTCCCTGGCGCGCAGAGGTACTGCTGAAAAACTTTCCGGATCCAGACTGGCGCCTGGGGAGAATTGAAAAGTTAAGGAATCTGTGGCTAGATGTCTCTATCAGATTTACCATATAGCTGTTTTAACAGGAACTTTTACATGTATGGAAATCCATGGAAATCTATGTATATAAGTAAGTGACTGCATACACAGTTGTATACAATCTATGAGAAATAAGGAAGAGAACAGGTTTAAATCAGGACAAGATATCTAGAAAACCATAACTCGTATTATATGTGTGTGATTGTATGCACACCTAAGGTCGTATGTGGCAAGAGACAAAGAAAGGCTCAAAAGTAGACTAGAACTGACGCAAAAAAAATCCTGAGTCAGGGGGGATAGGGATAGGAATATATATATATATTCACTGAAAAAACCATAGGTTTCAGGGACGTTATAGTTAGAAATTAGCATTTGAAAAACCTTAGAAATTCACTGAAAAAACCATAGGTTTCAGGAACGTTATAGTTAGTTGTACATTTCACTCGTATAAAACCAGAGAAATTCGGCTGTTATAGTTAGTAGAGCTAACTATAACTCGCGCCCCGCAATGCACTGCTGATGACGTCACATATTACATCACTCATGACATGCTCAGTGACATTACTGATGACATCTCAAATGACATCACTCATGACATCACTGATGACATCATCCAGTGACTGAGTGTTTCTAAAAATTTCAAGAACGTTATATCTATATATGTCAAGGTATATTGAAGAATGATTGGTCATCTGAGAACCTGTATGGGTGCTTGAGTGTCTGTGTGGGTGGGGGGGTGTATGACTCCCTGCATGGATGTGTGAGTTGGTGATTCACTGGGTGTATGCGTTTATGAGTGCATGTGTTAGGTAGTGTATCGGTGAGTGAGTGTACGTATAGCTGTGTTGGTGAGTGAATTGATGTGTTAGTGGCATATGTGTAAGTAACTACATATGTGAAAGGCAGTATTTGTGATTGTTCGAGTATATAAGGGAGTATATGTAACAGTGAGTGATTGTGACAGTGGCTGCATGGATAAGTGTGTGCTTATGTCAGTAATTGTTGAAGATAGTACGTGTCTGTATGAATAAGTGACGTGGTGTGTGTATAACTGTATAGGTGAGTAAATGGCAGTGTAATTAATTCTTTGGGTGACTCACTAGGTTTTTGAGTAACTCTTTGGGTGAGTGGCAGTGTGTGAGTGTCTATATGTGTGTATGAGTGGATATATCAGTGGCTGTATTGATGAATGACTGCGTGTATGAGTGACTGTATGGGTTAGTGGGTGGATGTGTGTGTAGACATATGAATCACTGAGCGGGTATGTACTAACTGTTATTGGTGTGTCTATGGTTTCGATATTGGTAGTCTATATTTTAGAGTGGGTGTATGAAAGGTTTTATTAGGGTGTGAGGATGTGCATCAGATGATCACGTGGATGATGTCATCAGTGATGTCATCAGTGATGTCATTTGAGATGTCATCAGTGATGTCATCAGTGATGTCACTGAGCATGTCATGAGTGATGTAATATGTGACGTCATCAGCAGTGCATTGCGGGGGCGCGAGTTATAGTTAGCTCAACTAACTATAACAGCCGAATTTCTCTGGTTTTATACGAGTGAAATGTACAACTAACTATAATGTCCCTGAAAAAACTAGTTACTTACCTGTACACTATGGTTTTCCAGTATTGATATCTTTCATAGATTCACATGCTTGTATCTTCCCCGTCGTCATGGTGGGAGTCTCACGGTAAATAAATAACAATAGCAGTAAAAGAAAAAACTGCAAAGGAAACCATAGGGAAGTATAGAGTTTGGTAGCCTATCATCATTATTATGTGGTCCAAATGCCAACCAATCAGCTGCCAGCCCTGATATCACACTCCCCAGCAGAGCCACCATACCTCAGATTTTCTGCCCCAAGTGTGAGCCAAGGATGTATCTAGAGATAAAAGTGGTCTACCTGAGAAAACGGGGAGGCGGGCTATTGAAAGATATCAGTACTGGAGAACCATAGTGTACAGGTAAGTAACTAGTTTTTTCTCCAGTATTGAATCTTTCGTAGATTCACATGCTTGTATCAGAATAGAGAGCAGTACTTATACTTTGTCGCGTTTCCAGGATAGAACCCTTTTTTCTTAGGGTCTGTTTCTTATTACCAGAATACCATAATGACTTATAATAAAGAAAACGTTTGTATGTCTCAGTGCATATCACATTGGGAACATGAAACCTGAAAATACCAACCATGCAAAGTAAGACCATCCAATGGAACACATAAGAAGAAAAATTTTAACAAGAAATAACATAGCATGTTAGATATGGTCTGAGAAATACCTTAGTGAAATAGGTGCCGTAGAACTGCTTGTCCCACCGCTGAATCCGCTTTCCACGCTGTGTCCAGACAGTAATGCCTGGTAAACGTGTGCGCATTTGTCCATGTTGCCGCTCTGCAGATGTACGGGAGCGATACTCCCGCAAACAATGCCGCTGAAGTTGCCATCTTCCTCGTTGAATGAGCGCGAACTCGGGATCGCAGAGGCTTTCCGGCTTTCTCATGGCATAAAGAAATGGCCGAGGTTATCCATCTAGAAATACTAGACCTTGACAGAGCCAAGCCTTTTCTGGGCCCAGCAAAGGCCACGAACAATTGGTTTGTCTTTCGGAAAGACTTCGTTTTGTCGATATAGAATTTGAGGCATCTTTTGATGTCCAGTGTATGCAGAGATTTTTCCGCTGCAGAAGATGGGTTTTTAAAATATGTAGGCAACGCAACGGGTTCATTGAGGTGAAGAGCCGAGGGGACTTTGGGAATGAACTTAGGATTTGTTCTGAGTATGACTTTATCTTGTTTGAATTGAAGAAACGGTTCTGAGATCGAGAACGCCTGGATCTCACTGACCCTCCTGGCTGAAGTCAGGGCGAGTAGCAAAGCCACCTTCCAAGAAACGAACTGCAATTCAGCTTTGTGAACTGGTTCGAACGGGGGCTTCATGAGTTGCGTAAGGACCGTGTTGAGCTGCCATGGGATTGACGGATGCTTAAGTGGAGGGAACACTCTAAAGAGCCCTTTCAGAAATTCCTTTATGACCCTCTGAGACCAAAGAGATGGACGATTTAATGTTCTGCGATATCTTGAGATAGCCGCAAGATGTACTTTGACCGATGCATGGGAGAGTCCTGCCTTGGCTAAGTGTAATAGGTAAGGAAGAATTTGCTCTGGAGAAGAGTGAAAAGGGTGCAGAGCTTGAGTGGAACACCACTGGCAAAATCTCTTCCACTGTGCTGTGTAAGTTTTATTCGTTGAAACTGCTCGAGATTGAGAGAGGATATCTCGGCATTCCTGAAGGATATTCAAGGAATGAAATTCGTGCTCATGAGGTTCCAGGCTGACAAATTCAGAGATGTCAACTGAGGATGAAGAACTTGTCCTTCGTTCATTGAGATTAGATTTTGAATCAAAGGAAACTGCACTCTGGGAGCCACTGACAGCTGGAGGAGCTCCGAAAACCAGAACTGTCTCGGCCATGCCGGGGCTATTAGAATCAAGTGGCACGGTTCCGACCTCATTTTCCGTAATACCCTCAGAATCAGAGGGAATGGAGGAAATGCGTACGCAAACATTCCTGTCCAGCGGAGGTGTAGAGCATTTCCCCAAGATCCCGCTTGAGGGAATCTGCTTGCAAAATGTTTGCATTTCTTGTTGTGGTGATTTGCAAACAGGTCCAGAGATCGAGTGCCCCATAAGCGAAATATTCGCAAGAGTTGATCCTGAGCTAACTCCCATTTGTGGGAAACACTGGCTGATCTGCTTAGGATGTCTGCCCTTGTGTTGTGAACTCCCGGAACGTGCTGAACCTGCAGAGAGATGTTGTGCAGCAGAAGCCAGTTCCAAATCTCTTGAGCTTGTGCCGATAGGGGCTTTGATTTTGTACCCCCTTGCTTTAGCAGATAAAACATCGTCGTCGTACTGTCTGTCCTGACCAGTACTGGCGAATTGTGGATTCTGGGAAGGAAAGCCTGGAGACCCAAGAACACCGCCTTTAGCTCTAACAAGTTGATGTGTAGCTGAGCTTCCTGAATGGTCCAATGTCCTTGTATTTCGAGGTCTTGGAGGTGTGCTCCCCATCCTTGCAACGAGGCGTCTGTCGTCATGACATAACTGGGACATTGAGGTTCGAAGAGCAGACCTTTTGATAAGTTCTCCCTGATGCCCCACCATGACAGTGCTGTCTGTATTTGAGGAGTGATGGTGATTCGATCCTCAAAGGACCCTTGGGATTGCACCCATTGCATGTCGAGTAGTTCTTGAAGGGGCCGCATGTGTAGCCGGCAATTGGGAACTAATGGGATGCAGGAAGACATCATCCCCAACAAGGATTTGAAGATTCTCACTGAAGTGTACCTTTTTGTTTGTAATTGTGACGTCAGTCTTAAGATTTTTTGGGTGCGTTCTTCTGAAGAAGACGTTTTTGCTTCCTTCGTCTGGAGCCTGGCCCCTAGGAATTGAAGGGACTGCGATGGAATGAGAGAAGATTTTTCCATATTGATCCGTAGGCCTAGAAATTGGAAGAGATCCATGCAGCATTGTAGGGATTGCAGGGTGTCTTGGTATGATGCACCCTTTATTAGCCAATCGTCCAGATAGGGATATATCTGGTGGCCTTGTTGTCTCAAGTGCGCTGCGACCAGCGCCATGCATTTCGTGAAAACCCTTGGCGCGGATCTGAGTCCGAAGGGTAACACTTTGAATTGGTAGTGGCGCCCTGCCACTGCGAATCGTAGATACTGCCTGTGTTTGATGTGAATCAGAATATGAAAATAGGCATCTAAGAGATCTAGGGATGCCATGTAATCTCTCCTGCGCAGCATCAGGAGGATTTCCGGTAGAGACAGCATACGGAACTAAATTTTTCTGATGAATTTGTTCAAGCCTCTCAGGTCCATTACCTGCCTCCATTTGGAAGACTGCTTTTTTCGAATCAAGAAAAAATGCGAGTAAAATCCTTTCCCTCGCTGTTGAGGCGGAACCTCCTCTATTGCCCCTTTCACAATGAGGGATAGAATTTCTGCCTTGAGGGTTGAGAGATGTTGTTGCTTTCTGCGAAGAGGCGGTCGATCCGGAGGTTTTTGTATGAACTCTAGGGTATGACCGTGATGAATAACGTCCAGTACCCATCTGTCCGTTGTTATGGACAGCCATTGATGATAAAAGCGAGAGTGGTAATGGTTCTGCTTGAGGTATGACGAGGTGGTCGGCGCCTTGGCATTGTCACTGTCTCTGATTGGAGTCCTGTGATTTTCCTCTCGCAGCAGGCTTTCTTCTGAGCTGGTAGGAAGTGTTCGAGGAACGAAACTGCTGGTTGTTGGGGAATTGACGGTACCCCTGTTGGTGATAAGGTTGGTACCTGTTAGATTGGAAGGAGGATCTCTGATTATACTGGCCTCTTGATCCTCTTCTACGAAAGGACTGGAACCTATTTTGTTGTAGGGAACCTAACGCCTTCGCTGTGTCTGTGTCCGATTTTATTCCTTGAAGGGCATCATCAACGTGTTTGCCGAAGAGATTCTCCCCATCAAAAGGCATATCGACAATCTTTGCCTGGACTTCAGGCCTAAATGACGTAGCCTTTAGCCAACCTTGTCTGCGGAGCGCCACTGCTCCGGCCATTTGTCTGAACGCCACCGATGATATGTCCATGGCTATGTCTATGGATTCGGAGGCTGACCTAGCCCCGTCCTGTAAAATGATGGTAGCTTCTTCTTTTTGTCTTCTGGCAGATGAGATAAAAGTGGTGCGATATCCGACCACATCTGTCTGTTGTAGCGGCTGACAAGAGCCAACGCATTTGAAGCTTTAATCGAAGCTGCTGCCATAACTGCAAAGTGTTTCCCTGCGCCATCCATCTTTCTTCCTTCCTTGTCGGGAGGGGCTGAACAAGCAGAGGCCGGGTTCTTGGAATGCTTCTGTGCCGCCTGCATTACCACCGATTCAGGCCTTGGATGCCCAATCAGGCACGCTGAGGAGGACTCGGGAGCCCAATATTTTTTCTCAATTCTGTGTACCGAGGCTGCAAACGAGGCTGGGTTCTTCATGATCTTTAAACCCTCATCCCAGATATGATTGATCATTGGGATCGTCCTGATGGACTTCCTGGATGATTCCTTGAAGTCATAGAGGAAACAATCCATTTCCTTCACTGGCAAAGGAAGAGCAAACCTCTTGGAGGCTCTTTCCATGAGGTCGTGGAATCCTCCGATGTCTTCCGGCGGGGAACTTGCCGGGGATGGCGACCGAGATGGCGAAGTTGGTACGACATATTGATCCCATTCTTCGCCCACTGGATCATCTTGAAGAAGTTCTCCTTCCTCTGGCTGTTCTTCCCCTTCGCTATCCATGAAGTCATCCTGAATCGTAATTACTGTAGGGGTGCGCACTTTCTGCACCAGAGGTGGAGGTTGAATCACCGGAGCCTGTGCCGCAGGTTGTGTTTTACCTGAGGTGTCGGAGGCAGAGGCGTTAGCATCTGGGAAGCGGCGATAATAGTCATTAATCATGTGTCGTAAATTAGACACTAGCGAGAGAGGCATGGACATCGACTCTTCTCTCACATTAGGATTTGTGTCTTCTTCCTCCCCATAATCGTACGATTGCTGGAAAGACTCATATCTCTTGGAGCCGGATACCGGGCGGTGTGTAAAAGAGAGTTCTTCCTGCACGTTCTGGTATTCATCCTTGTCTGTATCCTGGCTTTTAATATGTAGCTGTGAGGGACTGTAGGCCACTTCATCTGGTCCGTCATCTTCCGACTGTTGCATATCCAGAAGATTTGAGGGGGGAAGCGGCGAGATTTTAGTCCATGTGGTATATTCCGTGTTTTTGTTGTCCGTCGACAAGCCCGTCGACGGCGTAAATCTCTTTATCGAGATCATCGTCAGCGATCTTGTCATCGGAGATTTGAAAGTCGCTGTCGACGGAACTCCCGTCGACGAGATCGATGACGGGGAAACCAGGATGGTCGTCGACGAGGTCGTCTTCATACTCGTCGTCAACGGTACCGTCGACGATCTATCCGTCGATGGGGTCGTCGACGATCCTGCCGTCGACTGAGTCGTCTTCGTGGGTGCCGTCGACGACGCTGACGTCTTCGTGATGGTCGTCGTTGACGATGCAGTCGTCGTCGAGGTCGTCGATGTCTTCATAGGCGTAAGTGCCGGGGACACTCTGGTCTTCGTCGACGGGGCCGACGACACAGCTCTCGCCTCTGAGGGCTTCTTTAGAGGTGTATGTGGCAATGAAGAGGAAGATGACTCCTTGTCCTTAGTCTTCTGCTTTTTTAAAACTGCTTTCTCCTCAGAAGATTCTGTCGTCCGTTTTTTAGAGGAATGAGCCTTAGAGTCATCCCCTGAATCAGTCTCTGAGGTGGCCTTCTTTTTCTGAATGCAAAAAGAACAATTAATGGACAGAATGCAGAACAATGTCATACATTCACCCCAGTACAGAGATCTGGGCCTAAATCCATCGTTTTTTTGCCCACCATGCCATTCCAGTTTGGACCCAGCCATATGCAAATCAGTCTTGACCCTGCGCCCAATGGGAACAGTCCAGCCCAAACTGCCAGGCCAGGTCCTCCCCGGACTGGAAACAAGCATCCTAGGACCGGTTTTGGGGTTTCACCCCTCTTCAGCCTGGATAGCTTGATTCTAGTGGCATGGAGAGCACAGGACCCACGTCTGGGCATACCCGTCCCACTCGGGGTGACAAATGCAAAAAGAACAATTGATGGACAGAATGCAGAACAATGTCATACATTCACCCCAGTACAGAGATCTGGGCCTAAATCCATTGTTTTTTTGCTCACCATGCCATTCCAGTTTGGACCCAGCCATATGCAAATCAGTCTTGACCCTGCGCCCAAGGGGAACAGTCCTGCCCGAACTGCCAGGTTCTCAGGACACAAGAGGACCTCATCGCCCCACCAGCAGTGCGCCAAGAGGCGCGTTTGCAGAGTGGTGTAAAAAGGGCGTGGCCTGGGACCACCTCTCTGCAATCCAGCTCTGTGCCGCTTTTTAGAGGTACCTGGTGCACTAGTTCGCCCCCAGGGACCCTCAGTATTCAAGGGGAATTAATTCCCCAACTTACAACGCGCCAGGGGCGCGTTTGCAGAGTGGTGCAGGTAGGGGCGGGGCCTCTGGCGAGATGCCGGCTTTTTTAAAATATTTTTTTAGAAGGGGTGCTGTGTGGCCCCCCTTCTTTTATCATTTTTGGGACCCTGGGGATCCCCTCCCGAGGCCAATTTAGGCCCCGGGGACCCCATCCCCCGGGGCATGGCCAGAATTTTAATTTTTTTAAATTTATATTTGGAGGGGGGCCGCGTGGCACCCCTCCTAAGGCCAATTATGGCCCTGGGGACCCCATCCCCTGGGGCCGGCCTTTCCGTTTAAAAAAAAAAATTATTGGAGGGGGGCCACGTGGCCCTCCTCCCAGGCCACATCTGGCCCTGGGGACCCCATCCCCCGGGGCCT
The DNA here is from genome assembly GCA_963921515.1 of Calotriton arnoldi. Lineage (NCBI taxonomy): Eukaryota > Metazoa > Chordata > Amphibia > Caudata > Salamandridae > Calotriton > Calotriton arnoldi. The sequence continues at coordinate 437,982 of CAWUFW010013021.1, read as the reverse complement.
GGCCTCACCGTTGGGGAGTCCAATGCCCCCACGGTCCCGCCGGCTCTCCGCCTCCTGTGGGATCCGGCATTGCTTTTGAGCAAGGGGAGCTGCTGACATGCAGCTCCCCTTGCTCAAAAGCAATCCTGCTTTGCTTCATTGAAGCGAGAGCAGGTTTTCCTCCCGCCCTGCCATAGCAAACAGCAATGTCCCGGGGGTGGGCACCCCGGGACATTGCAGGAGCAGGCCCTGGGGGGTGACGGTCCCCAGGGCCATCAAAGGCTCCTGGAGGGGGGCCGCGCAGCCCCCCCTCCCTTCATTTCCACAGCCCCGGGGAGGTGGTGGTCCCCGGGGCCCGAGGGTCCGTAACCGACCCCCGCGGGTGATGGTGCCCGGGGCAGTGTGGGGGGACTCGAGCCCCCCCACACACTTTATTTATTAGTTATTTTAGCCCCGGGGAGGTGGCGGTCCCCGGGGCTTGGGGGGCCCGTGAGGCCCCCGATGGTATAATAATGAAGCCCCGGGAGGTGGCATTCCCCGGGGCTTGGGGGGGCCCGCGAGGCCCCCCACCCTATTCAAATAAAGCCCCGGGGAGGTGGCGGTCTTGGGGGCCCCATGAGGCCCCCCGATGGTATATTAATAAAGCCCCGGGGAGGTGGCAGTCCCCGGGGCTGCGGGGGGGCCGTGTGCCCCCGCGCATAAAATATAAAGCCCCGGGGAGGTGGCGGTCCCCGGGGCTGCGGGGGCCCCGCTACAAAATGCAGGAGACCGCGCTTCATTTTTTTCCATTTTCGAAGGGTTCGCGCAACCAGCACGACCCGGCGAAAATTGTAAAAAAAAATCCTTTTTTTGGGCCTGGGGGTCCCTGTGGGACACCCTGAGCAGGCCTGGGGGGTCAGGGTGTCTTTACCCTGCCCCCTTTTCTTGTTTTTTTATGTTTCTCACCTTTTTCCTTCTCCCTCGGTGTGAAGCACAAGATGGCTGCCAACACTTCCTGGTTTGAAGTGTTGGCAGCCAATCAGAGGCAAGCTCGTGCTCGGAGGGCTCAGCCAATCAGATCTCACAATTCTCAAATATTGATATCTGTAAATCTTTAAATATCTCAAAAACTACTGAACGGAATTACACCATTTAAAAAAAGCATGCTTTCTGGACCAAGAGCTATCTCTCTGCCAAATTTGGTGTAATTCCGTTCAGCAGTTCAGGCTGTAGCCGTGTCTAAAGTTTCCTATGGAAATTAACATGGAGAAAACACGTTTTGGGACCCCCTTTTTTCTCGGCCCCCCCTTGACGAATCACCCCGAAACTTTCAAGACAGGAGCTGACCTGAGTGAACAATTAGTTTTTAAAATTTCATGAAGATTCGTCAAACGGCGCCAAAGTTATTAGCAAATCAAAAAACGCTTTTCCTATGGAAACTAGGTTCTAACTATAACTACCTACTGGCTACCGCCAGTAGGTAATATATATATCATGTGATCAAGACCGTGTCAGGCCGAAACGCGTCATGGCGGTCGTGGTGGCTCAACAATAAACAAGAAATCCAGCACGAATTTTGGGTTCGCATTCCGTTTGTTCCCAGTGGAAGGGAAGTTGTAGAAAACGGTTGAACTGTGATATATATATATATATATATATATATATATATATATATATACACAATAACCAGAAAATAGCACACCAAAATAGTGTAGAGCCTCATTAAGGCTAAATACTTATTTCTTAGAATGTCAGAAATAAGGAACCAACATTTCTTGCTGAATTGTCTATTTCGGTTAAGTCACCACTGGGGAACAAAAGCAGAGTCTGGAACCCAAATAAGCATATCAGATAAGTATTGCATATGTGGTTCAACATCATAACATTGGCGCAGCACTCATTGCCACCACTTGTAAACGTTGATTCATTAAAAAAAAAATGTATTGTCGTGTTTTGCAGATGATCTTTGTAAGCAGAGCTGGAGCAGGTTGCAGGAATCAGAGGACGTTGTGAACCGATGAGAAAGCCGAAGGGCAGCAACACTGCCGAAGGCGTCGGACACGACGTGCATGTAAGCCGGAAGTGGAAGGTAAGTGATTCTATGGCAGAAGATTGCAGACGCAAAAGCTAGAATGCTAAGCAATCTTCCGCCATAGGAGGAGGGTTTTTAAGCCTGCTGCGCTCCATCCCTGCCACATCCAAAACCAGGAACACGGCAGGCACAACATTATCAGCTGGAATTCTGTTTTTTGGGATTTAGTTTGACGTGGTGAAGGTACGTTTTCTTAGAGTAAGGCCAAAAGCTGTTATCCCTGGTCAAAAAGGAAGATCATCCTGGAGTCATTCTGAAGTCATCTGATGACTTCAGCTGAGCTATTCCTGTAATTATCTGGGGAAGTCATCCCAAACCATCCTGAAGGACAGTTAGTGTGGGTCTTACAGCTTGTGGCTCCCAGAGCCCTGCAAGACAAATGGACTGGGGTATACACAATCCCTGAGAAGAAGGGGAAGTCACCTACTTGGTGGACTTAGGTACCCCCAGGAACCCTGACAGGGTCATCCATGTCAACATGCCCAGGCTGCAGCATAGCAGGGCAGACATCACCAAGCTCATGGTGACAAATGGGGGAGAGTAAGAGGAGGTGAGCCTCTCCCTGACCTCTTGTTCTCTAATGCCCACGATGGGACTGTGGAGGAAGTAGTTCTCTCATCTACAATCACAGACCACCAACAAAGGGACTGCTATCAGTTGTTTAGGCAGTTTGCTTGACTGTTTTCTCTGACCCAGGTCTGACAACATGATGCACTCATGATAGGGACACCGTTGACAGCTTGGCTGTCAAGAGTGAGATATACAGGTTGTCAAGCTAGATCAAGGCTAGTATTAAGGCTGAGGTTACCAAGATGCTAGAGTTGGGGTAACAGAACCCCCTAGCAGTCCATGGGCCAGCTCTCTCGCCGACAGAATCGTCAACAATGTCATTAATGATGATCTTGCTGGTTTTGTTGTCGACAGTGCTGTTTTTTTGATGGTCAACAGTGTCTTCGTCCACGATGTTATCATCAGCCCTTCTGTTGATGGTGTCATCAATGAAGTCATAGTATATGTAACTGAAGTTGTCTTCGACAATGAGCTGGTAGTAGTGACCTTCGTCACAATTGTCATCGATGCTGTAGTTGATTTTGTCAGTGAGATTGTTGTCGACGATGTACCCTTCGACAATTTTTCCGTTTACTCTGCTGACGAGGGCTTCTTAAATTTAAATAAGTACACTGGTTGATAATATGGTAGGTTCAGATCCTGACTTTTTTTGGGAAACATCCTATTTTTATGCTTGTAAGAGCATTCAATAGATGGGCTTCACTCTCCTGAAGACCTATGATGGGTCTTTTTCAAAGCCTTTTTAGGCGTTCTTTTGGCAGTTGGCTTTCTGGCCTGTCTCTCTTCTGAACCTTTTTGGTGTATTTTCAGAAATCCACTAGCTTCCATTGAAGCTGGATGCCCTTAGCTTAAATTTTTTTTAAACCATACTAACAATCTCCTGTTAGAACTGACACCCTTGGCATGGTATTCCCCCAAACGCACAAGTTACTAACTTGTGTAACGATATATCTGTAAGAGACAGTAGTTAGTGACAGATTCCTTACCTTAGAATATCCCCAGGCGTCAGGCTGGATCCGGAAAGTTTTTGCGTAGCAGTACCCTTGCGCGTCGGTAGGCGGCGTCGTGCGGCTCCGCGTCCGTCGTCGGCGTCGTGATCGCCGGGATGACGTCGCGGGCAGTACTTAGACGCCGCCCCTGCGCGCTGACGTCAGTTCTGTACACGACTTTCCGCGCCAGGAACGCAGAGCCATGCAAGAAGCTGACATAGGTGTCTGAAAAATACTAGGGCCCTGAAAGGGATGTCCTTAACCCTAGAAATCAGTTCGCAGAACGGGGAGGATGGGTGGGCGGTAGGAATCTGTCACTAACTACTGTCTCTTACAGATATATCGTTACACAAGTTAGTAACTTGTGCATCTGAAAGAGACACGTTAGTGACAGATTCCTTACCTTAGAATAGATACCCCAGCAATACCAACCCCGGTGGTGGGTCTGCGAACAAAGATCAGACAAGGAAGTCCCGGAGGACAGAACGGCCAAAGAAGCCGTCCCTCCGGACCTGACTGTCAAGGCAGTAATGCTTGGTAAACGTGTGCAGCGAGGCCCACGTAGCTGCCTGACAGATATCCTGCAGCGGAACACCGCGGTCTAAGGCCGTGGTAGCAGCCGTTGCCCTGGTGGAATGGGCACGCAGCCCAACAGGACGCTCCTTCTTAGCCAAAGAATAGCAGGCTTTGATACACAAGGTTACCCAGCGGGAGATGGTTCTCTTGTGCACCGCCCAACCTTTTTTGGCGCCCACGTAGCCAACAAAGAGCTGGTCATCCACCCGGAAGTGTTGTGTGCGGTTGATATAAAAAGAAAGCGCACGTTTTGGGTCCAGACGGTGGAGCCTCTCTTCCTCTCTGGAAGGATGCGGAGGCGGAAAGAAGGTGGGCAAAGTGATGGTCTGCCCAATGTGGAAGGCAGTAACCACCTTTGGCAAGAAGGACGGACGCGTCCTAAGAACAACCTTGTCCGGATGGACAGACAGAAAGGGAGGTTTGCATGAAAGAGCCTGGAGCTCACTCACCCGCCGAGCGGAGGTGATGGCCACCAGAAAGGCTGTCTTCAGAGTCAGAAGACGAAGAGGACAGTTATGTAGAGGCTCAAAGGGAGCGCACATAAGAAAGGTAAGAACCAAGTTCAAGTCTCACTGAGGCATCACAAACGGAACAGGAAGGAAGAGGTGTGTAATGCCTTTTAGAAACCTGTTAACAACAGGGGACTTGAAAAGGGAGGGCTGATCAGGAAGCCTGAGGAAGGCCGAGATGGCACAAAGATAGCCCTTGATGGTACCCAGGGCAGAACCCTGTTGGGCCAGGGAAAGAAGGAACAGAAGAACCTCAGAAAGAGGGGCAGAAAGGGGATTCACAGCCTTTGCTGTGCACCATGCCACAAACTTGTTCCACCTGCAGGCGTATACCACCTTAGTGGAGGGACCCTGGCTGCCAGAATCACATCACAAACTTCGGGAGGCAAGTCGAAAGGAATCAACTGCCGCCGCTCAATCTCCACGCAAGCAGGTGGAGGCTGGACAGGTTCGGGTGGAGGACCGTCCCCTGCTGCTGCGACAGAAGATCCTCCCGAAGAGGCAGACGGATCGGGGGATCTACGCTCATACTGAGTAGCTCGGGATACCAAACTCTTCGAGCCCAGTCCGGAGCCACAAGAATGACTTGGGCCCGGTCGTGCCGAATCTTCTTCAACACTCTGGGTTGAAGTGGTATAGGCGGAAAGGCGTACAACAGACCGCAACTCCACTCGCGACGAAAAGCGTCGCCGAGCGAGTGCCGCCTTGGAAATTCCAACGCGCAGAACTGATGACATTGCGCGTTCTCTTCGGTGGTGAATAGATCTAACCAAGGCTCTCCCCACTGTAGAAAGAGTCCTTGCGCCACTTCCGAGTGTAGACGCCATTCGTGATCCATCATGCACCTGCGGCTGAGTTCGTCCACCCTGGCGTTCAGGGAACCTGCCAGGTGTTGAACCATCAGGAACATGCCCTGATGTTCCAGCCATGTCCAGAGGCGCAGAGCCTCCTGACAAAGGGTCCACGACCCCACCCCGCCTTGTTTGTTGCAATACCACATGGCGGTGGTGTTGTCTGTGAACACCTGCACTACCTTCCCTTTGACAGAGGGAAGGAATGCATTGAGTGCAAGTCGGATCGCCCGGAGCTCCAGAAGGTTGATATGGAGCCGGGGCTCCGCCGGAGACCAGAGGCCTCTGATCTCCGCCTCTCCCATGTGACCGCCCCATCCCAGAAGGGACGCGTCCGTCACAACTGTGTGCTCTGGCTGGGGAAGGGAGAGGGATCTGCCCATGACCCATTGCCGGTTCGAGAGCCACCACTGCAACTGTTTTGCAGTCCCCTCCGAGATCTGGACGTGATCGGACAGGTTGCCCTGGTGCTGCGCCCACTGGAACTTCAGGTCCCACTGCAGAGCCCGCATATGCCATCTGGCATGAGTGACCAGCAGGATGCAGGAGGCCATGAGGCCCAGCAGCCTCAGGGTCATCCGTACCGAAACCCAGGATAAAGGCTGAAAGATCGGAATCATAGCCTGAATATCCCGGACTCGCCGTTCGGGAGGATAGGCCCGAAACTGCGTCGTGTCCAGAACTGCTCCGATGAAAAGGAGCTGTGGAGAAGGAATCAGATGCGACTTCGCCACATTGATGGAGAACCCCAGCGAGTGCAGGAGTTCGGCCGTAGTCTGGAGGTGGGAGACGACTGCCTGGGACGAGCCCGCCTTCAGCAGCCAGTCGTCGAGGTAGGGGAAGACTGGAACCCCTGCCCGGCGCAGATGAGCTGCGACCACCGCCATCACTTTGGTGAACACCCGAGGGGCACTTGTAAGGCCAAAGGGGAGCACGGTGAACTGAAAATGCTCGAGGCCTACCGTGAACCGCAGGTAACGCCGGTGGGCCGGCAGGACGGGGATGTGAAAATAAGCGTCCTGCAAGTCCAACGCTACCAACCAGTCTCCAGGGTCGAGGGCAGTCAAGACCTGAGCTAGGGTGAGCATCTTGAACTTCTCCTTCCGGAGGAAGCGATTGACGTTCCGGAGGTCCAAGATAGGACGCATGTCCTCCTTGTCCTTTTTGGGCACCAGGAAGTAGTGGGAGTAGCAACCACGTCCTACTTCTGGGGTCGGAACATATTCGATGGCCCTCTTGGCCAAGAGGGCCGTGACTTCCTTCTGCAGAAGTACCAAGTGATCCCCTGACGTGCGGTGGAATTGAGGTGGCATGGCTGGGGGTGGTCTCGAAGGGGAGGGAGTAGCCCCTTCGGACAATGTCCAAGACCCACCTGTCCGAGGTGATGGGACGCCAGTGGTGAAGGTGATGGCGGACCCTGCCCCCTACTGGCATGCTGTCCACCGGAAAGGAGGGACTAGGAGGGCTTGGAGGCCGCGGACGGGTTGGAGGTGGTGGCCTGACCCGCACGCTGGTTGCCCGAACCGCCACGGCGGTATCCACGTCCTCGGCCACGCGAAGACGCTTGCTGCGCGAGCCGGTGGCTGGGCAGCTGACGTGACTGGGCGCCCCTTCCGTGGCCACGAAAGGGGCGAAAAGCAGAGGTGAGCGGAGGGCGACAGAAAGGCCCAGGGACTTGGCAGTAGCCCGTGAGTCCTTAAACCGCTCCAGCGCATGGTCTGCCTTTGAACCAAAAAGACCGACTCCATCAAAGGGCATGACCATGAGTGTATTCTGGACATCACCCGAGAAACCAGTTGTTCTCAGCCAGGCGTGGCGACGTAGCGCCACCGTCGTCGCAAGCGATCTGCCCAGCGAGTCGGCGGTATCAAGGCCACAACGTATGGTGTATTTAGCCGCATCTCGCCCTTCCGCAATGGCGCGGGTAAGCAGTGTCTGGACCTCCTCAGAACACTGCGGCAAAACAGCCACCACCGAATCCCACAGGGAGTGGGTATATCGGCCCAAAAGGCAAGCGGTGTTGACGGACCGCAAGCCAGCACTGGAGGAAGAAAAAGCCTTCTTCCCAAATTGGTCCAGGCGTTTGGATTCCCTATCCGGAGGGGCGGTAGGGAAGGCGGTTTGGGAGGCAGAGGCTTGGACAACCAAGCTCTCGGGGTGGGATGTTGGGAGAGAAACAAGGGGTCGCCCGGAGCAGGGCGATGGCGTCGGGCCACGTTCCTATCCACAGGAGCCCCTGTGGTGGGTTTGGACCAGGCACCCAAAAGAACGTCAGTGAGTGCATCATTAAACGGCAGCACAGTCTCCGAGGAGGAAGCCGCCGGCTGAAGCACTTCTGTCAGGAGGTTAGTCCTGACGGCCACAGTAGGCAATTGGAGATGTAAGGCTCCAGCTGCTCTACGCAACACCGTTGCAAAATTAGCTCCCTCCACCGTAGCCACGGGAGGAGACAGCATGCCAGTGTCAGGGGAGGTGTCTAGACCACTGGCATCCCAAAGTTCCTCAGCCCAGTCCGGATCATACTCACACTGTTGTGTGAGAGGGTCCTCAGACCCCTCCCAGCTCTCCTGGTCCTCCTCTTGTTCAAAATATGGAGGAGGAGGGACATTTGGGACCCAAGGTCTCATCGGCGCCGGAGCCGGCGTCGAGCGACGTCGGTCCGGCTCCATGTCCGGAGCCGGAGAGAGCCGGGGACCGACTCCATCCGGAGCCCCGGACGGCGTCAGGAACGGCACCGGGGACATCGGCGGAGGCGTGGTTAGGTCAACCGGCGTCGATGGGGGTTGCGGTACCACCGGAGCCGGGATCGAGGCCGGGGCCGGAGCCGAGGCCGGGATGAAGGCTGGTGGGACAGGCGACGCCGGGACCGGAGTCGACGGCGGCGCCGGGGCAACCCCATCAGGGCCCGCGGGGCCCGAAGGCGCACCGGAGGGACCTGAAGGCCCGAATAAGAAACAGTGAAAAAATTCACAAAAAAAGTTAGTCAAAAATTGACTAGGGCACTGCTCTTCCCGGATCTGCGCTTACTGGCGCGGAAAAAGAAGAACTGACGTCAGCGTGCAGGGGCGGCGTCTAAGTATTGCCCGCGACGTCATCCCGGCGATCACGACGCAGACGACGGACGCGGAGCCGCACGACGCCGCCTACCGACGCGCAAGGGTACTGCTACGCAAAAACTTTCCGGATCCAGCCTGACGCCTGGGGATATTCTAAGGTAAGGAATCTGTCACTAACGTGTCTCTTTCAGATATTCTGCCCTTACTTCTCCTGTTTTGCTGAATTTGTTTTTATTGGCATTAGGATTCTGTGCAGTTTACCACTGCTAACAAGTGCTAAAGTGCTTGTTCTCTCTCCTTCAAACATGAAAAAATTAGGGTACACCTAATTGGCCCATTTAATGTACTTGTAACTCCTTAGTTAAGTGGTACTACCTGTACCCAGAGTCTGTAAAGTAAATGTTACTAGTGGGCCTGCTGCACTCATTGTGCCACAGACTACAGTAGCCTTTTAAAACATGTCTCAGGCTCGTCACTGTAAATCTGCAGTGCAGTTTTAAACTGCCATTTGAACCTGGCAAATTAATCCTTTTGCAAGGCCTAAACCTTCCTTTTTAATAGTCATAAGTCACCCCTAAAGTAGGCCACAAAGCCTCTTAAGGCAGGGTGCATAATATTTAAAAAGGATTACATGTGGGTTTAAGTTTTACATGTCCTGGAAATGAAAAACTCACAGTCGTTTTTCTCTAATGTAAGGCCTACTCTCCCATTGACTAACATAGGGTTACCTAATTACTTTTAATAAGTGATACATTTTGCTTGGGAGCAGGTAGTAATGTCATGATCAGACTCAAATAAATTGTAATTTAAAATCCGCTTTAATTGTAAAGTCGGATTTTAAGTCACAATTCTGAAAATGCCACTTTTAGAAAGTTGGCACTTTCTTGTACAAACCATTTGTGCATTCTACCAGTATCTTGGGTGACGTGACTGTGAATAGCTCTGAGTTTGGGGTTTGTGTATTCCTCCCAGACAGTGACACAAAGGGGACTAGGTGTGGGAAGAATGGGCCATCCTGCCAGAATGGCTGGGGATGGAGCTATACCCTGACCCACTTACACTTCAAAGAGCTTTGCCTCCAGCACAGACTAAGGAACCTGACGCTAGCCTTTTGTCACCCAAGGCAATTTGAAACCTTGCCAGGGGAAGGGAAGAACTTTCCAGGACCATTTGTGGGGGGGTAGGATTTGCTTTCTTCTCACACACAAAGGTTGGTACCAGGTATACATATTGGACTCTCAGTACCACTGTTCAGAACACTCCTGGGCCTGTGGACATTACAGAAGAAAGACTGTCCGGCTGCCAGAGAACTGCTCTGCTGCTTCAGGACTACCCTTCTGTCTGAGAAGGATGACTGGACCTGCTTACCTTCATCCCAGGCTAAACCAGAGTGACTCCAAGGGTAAGGTCGCTGAAATCCAGTGTGAGCTACAGGGATATAACAAGCTCTAGAGGCCTCCCTGCAACTGCCAAGCTGAATTGCTGCAACTGGACCTGCCTGGACTTGCAACTGGACCTGCCTGATCCCTGCAGGCCTCTGCTGGTGAGTTCCTGACCCCCAAGTGGTGCCCCCCAGGTTGTGGACCCTTCATGGCGTTAGTTTGAGCTCCTTCAATAAAGGAAAGGTGAACTCTGAACGAAGACCGCCAATGTGAAGCTCTGGTGAGACCCGCTCTTCGCACTACAGTGACAACCAGTGACTACCAGCAATGAACTGCCAATGCAAAGCTCCAGCTTCGACTGGCCGCAACGCCCGCCCGTCTCTTTTGCTACAGTTATGATTGTCCTTGTAGAACAAGTTACTTACCTTTGGTAACGCCTTATCTGGTAGAGACATGATCCAGTCGCAGATTCCTTACCTTTGAATTTCCCAAGCGTCAGACTGAATCCGGAAGTTTTTTCTTTGAGCAATACCCCTGCGTGCCAGTAGGTGGTGTCGGTTGGCTCCCCGCAACGTCGCCGGCGTCATCTGCGCTGTAGTAATGTCTGTGTCACCTATACAGGTACCACCTCGGTGCGCTGACGTCAGTTACTTTTCATGACTTTCCATGCACGAAGCGCAGAGCCATGAAGTGCACTGACATTGGTGTGTTTTAACAACTAGGGCCCTGACCTTAGAAACCTGTCCATAGTGCAAGGAGGATGGGTGGGTCGGGAAGGAATCTGCGGCTAGATCATTTCTCTACCAGATAAGGAGTTACTGAAGTTAAGTAACTTGTTCATATGATAGAGACATCTAGCCACAGATTCCTTACCTTTGAATAGATACCCAAGCAATACCATCCCCGGAGGAGGGACTACGGACAAGTTTAGACCAGAAACTCCTGGAGGACAGAGCAGCCAAAGATACTGTAGGAAAGGAGGATCTGCTTTCATGGTTACCCCCACATTTTGCTGGTGCTACCCTGTTTTATGACTAGTCTGATAGGGATCCTCCTAATCAGGACCCCAATCACTGTGCTTTCTCCCTAAATTTGACAGTGGTAAGTACTTTGGTACCTTCCCAATTGGCTACTGGTGTACCCTTCTAAGTCCCTAGTATATGGTACTAAGGTACCCAGGGCATAGGTACACCAGGCGTCTCCCATGGGCTGCAGTATGTATTATGCCACCCATGAGAGGCCACTCAAATTGTGACTACAGGCCTGCCATGGCAGCCTGTGTAAGCTGGTGCTAGCACCACTTACGACAGCTATATGTTTTCTTATATCTGAGGTCACTGCACTTAAAACCTATAAGTCACCACTAAAGCAGGCCTTTCAATCATGAAAGCAGGGTGCTAGGTTATAAGTGTGAGGGTGTCCTGCATGAGCAGGACATCCCCTACAAATCCCGGAGCCGATTCTCCAGGTTTTGTAAGTGCGGTCAGCCATTTTTGTATATATAATGGCCATGCTTCATTATGCGATGGCTAAGTATATATTGGCTGTGCCGAACCTGAGCATGTTTGGTATCAAACATGTTGGAATCATACCCCAACACCGTTGCAGGTGTTGGAGGTATGATTCCATGCACTGGGGGGCTCCTCCAGGAAGCCCCCAGTACTTCCGGTAACAGTCTACCAGGGTCTGCCAGCAAGTTAGTGCTGCTGCCGACCCCAGACAGGACTTAGTGTATTGGGCTGGGATGGGGCGCTTGCCAGCACCATCAAACGGCTTTGAGGGCACATTTGGTGCCCTCCTTGCATGCTCCAGTTTGAGCCAGTTCAGGGAGCCCTTGGATCCCGCTCTGGCATGATACTGGTCAAAGGACATGAGAGTATCCTCCCCTGTGTCCAGCCCCTCCTCTGGGAGCGAACCTATAATTTTTCCAACCCTTTCCCTACGGTACTTGAGGGCTTACCTGTGGGTGGCTCTTCAGATTCCTCGTAGGACAAGATTCAAACCCGAAACCACTCCAACTTGGACCGTCTGGGCACCTGGACTTAGCTGGACTTCGCCTAGGAACCAAGACTGCATCAAGGAAGACTCCTGCTGCTCCTGGTCTCGCTGTTCTGCAAGTCTTCTTCGTTGTCTGTGCTTGTGCTCCTTCCAGGTTCCTCTCCAGGCCTGTGAGCATCAAGGACACCCAAAGTAATCTCCCTTGGAGTGAGGGAGTCACTTTCCTGCATCTGCAGGCACCGCAACAAAGCTGACCGATCTGCTGCTCCTGACGTTCCACGGACTTCCCAAGGCCTACAAACATAGGTGGTTGTTTTGCAACTCCGTTGAGGCCTGACCTGTCCTCTCAGCAAGTTTGAGGACAGTATCCCTCATCGGAACCACTGAAACAGAACCCCTGTGCAAAACGTCAACTTGCCGTTGCCAAGGCTTGTTGGTTCTGCACTCCAGAGATATTCGGGCTACAAGAAGTTCCAGCCTCCAGCATCTCTTCCTGACAAGATCTTTGTCCTCACCACATCCTCTGCACCATGGGCCTGTATCTTTGATGAGCTGCTTGAGGTCCTCTTGCGACTCCTGTGCTTTCGGCCTGTGGGTCCTCTTTGGCTTCAGTGGGCTCCCCTGCTTGCTCAGGCCTGCCCTGACTCTCCTGCACTTGGTGAGTCCTTTGGACCTTGCTGGTCCCAACATTGCTCCTTTTTGCTTACCATGTCTGTTTCTGCTACCAAGGCTTGTTGATGCTCCCGTCAGACACCAATCCCCTGGTTCTTGACTTCCGACGTGGGATGGCTCATGAGCAGCTCCTGGTCTTTCACAGCGTCGCCTGGTCCTCAGAGCTGCAGCGACAAGGTCACCGTCATCACCCTTGCATCTTCCGTCATCGGTGGTCATTGCTCTTCCGCGCCTCCTGGTCACCTCCGAGTGGCATAGACTCTGTCCCCTTTGCTTGCAGGTTCTTCTCATCAAGAATCCACCCTTGGATCCCGCCGGACTCTTTCACCTTCTTCGCCTGCGGCATCTTTGCTGAAGTCCTCCATTGTGGTCTACGGCAGTTTCTGACGTCACTTCACAACAATATACCTGGCTTCCCTGGTGTAAGTATCCTGGTTCCTGGGGTATCCATGGGTGGGGTGACTCTCCAACCTTCTGTCTTCCACAGGGTTTCTTCAGGGTCCACTGGGAAGGGTCCTTCTTCCTTAAAACTGCAACCGCGACTTTCCTGTTGACTTGTATTGAGTACGCGGCTGTGTTTCCACTCTGCACACAGTTTCCCTGGGGTTCCTGTGTACTTACCTCAGGTGGTTCCTTGTGTCCCCAGCTCTTCTGAGTCTCCCGGTTCATGTGCCGACTTTGGTCGCAGTTCACATTCCACTTCTTTAGTATATGGTTTGGTCTCCCCCTGGAGACCACTGTGTATTTGTGCTTACTTACCTGTTTACAATTGAAGTATTGTGTGTATTTGTGATATCTCTGGGTAGGAGCTATACCAATGTGTTAGTAAGTGTGTATAACAAATAGACATATTTTTATAATTACACTGTGTGGTTCTTTTCATTTAACCTACACTACGAGATTAGATCTGGTAAAACAAGCTGTTTAACACTCCTTCTGAGCTAAGCCTGAAGGCTGCTCTCCACAACTACCACTTAGAGAGCTTTCTATGGTTGTCTAAGACCACTAAAATCACCATAAAAGGGTTGTCTGGATTAGTGCAAGGTGCTTCACTTAAATAAGTGTGCACTGTGAGAAGCTGGCTTAGTATATGGTGCTCACTTATGTAAGTGTAGCACCTTGCACTAATCCAGACAACCCTTATGGTGATTTTAGTGGTCTTAGACAACCTTAGAAAGCCTTCTAAGTGGTAGCTGTGGAGAGCAGGCTTCAGGCTTAGTCCAGAAGGAGTGTAAAGCAGCTTGTTTTACTAGACCTTAATCTTATTGTTATAGGTTAAGTGAAAAAGAACCACACAGTGTATTTATAAAAATAGGTATTTATTATAAGACACTCACTAACACATAGCAGTATCTCCTACCTGGAGATATAACACAATGCACATCATACTTTGCAAATAAAACAGGTAAGTAGTACCAATACACGCTGGTCACCAGGGGGAGACCAAACCATATACTAAAATAGTGGAATGCAAACCATGACTCAAGACAAGAGTGGACCCAGAAGACGTAGAAAAGCCAGGGACCCAAGTAACCACCCAAGGTGAGTATCTAGGAACCCCACAGAGGTTGTGTGCAGTGTGGGAACACGACCGCGTACTCAATTCAAGTCAATGGGTAAGTCGTGAATGCAATTTTACAGAAGAAGGACCCTTCCCAGTGGACCCTGAAGAAACCCAGTGGCAGACAGAAGGTTGGGGAGGCACCCCACCAGTGGATACCCTAGGAACCAGGATTCCTACACCAGGGAAGCCAGGTGCATAGGAGTGAAGTGACATCAGAAACACCGTCGAACCCAATGGAGGACTTCATTAAGATGCCGCTGACGAAGAAGGTGAAAGTGTCCGGTGGAACCCAAAGGTGGATTCAAGTTGAGAAGTACCTGCAAGCAGAGAGGACAGAGTCTATGCCACTCAGTAGTGACCAGGAGGCACGGAAGACGAATGCCCATCAATGTCAGGAGATGCAGGAGAGTTGATGATGACCTTGGAGCTGCAGCTGTGTGGACCAGGCGACGCTGAGGAAGATCAGGAGCTGTTCACGAGCTGTCCCACACTGGATGTCGAGAGCTGAGGGGCTGGTGTCCATCCGGAGCACCAACAAGCCTTGGCAACCGCAAACAACGTGGAAGGCTAAAAAGGTGCAGTGTCGAACAAGTTGCGTACCTTCGGTAACGCATTATCTGGTAGAGACTTTGTCTAGCTGCAGATTCCTTACCTTTGAACTTCCCAGGCATCAGGTTGGATCTGGAAACTTTTGCTGAGTAATACCCCTAGCGTGCGACATTGGGTAGCTCCATTCGGCTCCGTGTGACGTCGTCGTGAGTGTCGGTTATGAAGTTGCGGTGCCTATATAGGCGCCACCCAGGCTCGCGGATGTCAGTACTTTTTGTTTTTTCCACACCAGAAGCACAGAGCCACGAAGTAACTGACGTAGCCGTGTGCAATACTAGGGTCCTGAAAGGGGAGTAACCCTAGCCCTACAACATTAGTTCGCAAAGCGGGGAGGCTGGGTGGGGCTGTAAGGAATCTGCAGCTAGACAGAGTCTCTACCAGATAATGCGTTACCGAAGGTAAGTAACTTTTCATCTGATAGAGACTTCTGGCTGCAGATTCCTTACCTTTGAATGAGATACTCGAGCCATACCACCCCGGCTGTGGGTTGCAGACTCACATCCTACATTAAGAAATCTTGCAGGACTGAACAGGCAAAATGTCCGTCCCTGCGCACTTGCCCACCAAGGCAGTAATGTTTTGCGAACGTGTGCAGAGAAGCCCACGTCTCTGCCTGACAGATGTCTTGGCCTGGGACACCCCGAGCCAAGGCCGTAGTCGCAGCCTTTCCCCTGGTGGAATGGGCTCTTAATCCCTCACGGGGCTGCTTCTTTGCCAAGGCATAACAGATCTTGATGCAGAGCACGACCCAGCGAGAGATGGCCCTTTTCTACACTGCCTCTCCCTTCTTTGCTCCCACGTACCCCACAAAGAGTTGGTCATCCACCCGGAACTCTTTTGTGCGGTCAAGGTAGAACAACAACGCTCTTTATGGGTCCAGTCGGTGGAGACGCTCTTCTTCCTTTGAGGGATGTGGGGGAGCAAAGAAGGTACGCAAAGTGATGGACTGACCGAGATGGAATGGCGTCACAACCTTCGGCAAAAAGGATTCCCTGGTGCAAAGCACCACCTTGTCTGGAAAGGACATAAGATAGGGAGGCAAGCAAGATAACGCCTGCAACTCACTCACCCTCCGGGCAGATGTAATCGCCACCAAGAAGGCTGTTTTGATGGTCAACAGCCGGAGGGGACAATTGTGCAAAGGCTCAAAGGGAGTGCACACCAAATAGGTAAGGACCAAATTAAGGTCCCACTGTGGCATAACAAAGGGCGTGGGTGGAAATAAGTGAGCCAGCCCTTTTAGAAATCTATTTACAATAGGAGACTTAAAAAGAGAGGGCTGGTCTGGCAGCCGCAAAAAAGCAGACAGAGCAGAAAGGTAACCCTTGAGAGTTCCCAAGGCAGAGCCCTGCTGGGCAAGGGTTAGAATGAATAAAAGGACAGTAGAAAGAGGAGCAGAAAGAGAGTCAATAGACATTTCTGTACAGTATAATACAAATCTCTGCCAACTGCAGGCGTATACCGTCTTAGTGGAGGGCCGCCTGGCTGCCAGGATAACATTACAGACTTCTGGAGGAAGGTAAAAAGCTATCAACTTTTGCCGCTCAATCTCCGGGTGGAGAACCCTCCCCTGCTGCTGTCACAGAAGATCCTCCCGAAGGGGCAGCCTGATCGGAGGATCGTTACTCATTCTCAGAAGCTCTGGATACCAGACTATCCTCACCCAATCCGGAGCCACAAGAATGATTTCTTCTTCAGAACCTTGGGCAGGAGTGGTATGGGCTGAAAGGCGCACAACAGGCCCGAGTTCCACTCACAACGAAAGGCGTCACCGAGCGATAGCCGTCTTGGAAACTCCAGCTCACAGTACTGATGACACTGCACATTCTCTTCGAAGGCAAACAAATCTAACCAAGGCTCTTCTCTCCACTGCTGAAAGAGACCTTGCACCACCTCCGACTGGAGATGCCACTCGTGATCCGCTAGGCATCGACGGCTGAGTTCATCTGCCCTGGCGTTCAAAGAACCTGCCAGGTGTTGAACCACCAGCCATGTCCAGAGATGCAGGGCCTCTCGTCAAAGGGTCCATGACCCCACCCCGCCCTGCTTGTTGCAGTACGACATGGCGGTGGTGTTGTCTGTGAACACCTGCACCAACTTCCCCTTGACAGAGGGAAGGAATGCTTTCAATGCTAACCGAATCGCTTGGAGCTCCAACAAATTTATGTGGAGCCCCGTCTCTGCCAGAGACCATTGTCCCCTGATCTCCACCTCTCCCAGGTGGCCACCCCATCCCAGAAGTGACGCATCCATCACAACTGTGAGATCTGGTTGGGGAAGGGAGAGGGGCCTGCCGTTGACCCAATCGCGGCTCCTTAACCACCACGCAGATCCTTCGCATTTCCTTAAGAGATCTGAACCACGTCGGAGATTTCCCCGATGTTGTGCCCATTGGAAATTCAAGTCCCACTGTAGACCCCGCATATGCCATCTGGCGTGTCTTACCAACAGGATGCAGAAAGCCATGAGGCCCAACAGCCTCAGAGTCAGTCTCACCGAAATCCAGGATAGAGGCTGAAATATCGGAATCATAGCCTGAATATTCTGGACTCGCTGCTCGAGAGGATAAGTCCGAAACTGCACTGTGTCCAGAACAATTCCGATGAAAGGGAATGTCTGAGAAGGAGTCAGGTGTGACTTTGGCACGTTTATAGAGAACCCCTGCGAATGCAGAAGGTTCGCTGTAGTCTGAAAGTGGAAGAAGACAGCCTGGAGCGAGGAGGCCTTCCACATCCATTCGTCGAGGTAGGGGAAGACTGACACCACTATCCTGCGCAGATGAGCTGCGACCACCGCCATCACCTTGGTGATCACCCGAGGGGCATTAGTAAGGCCGAAGGGGATCACGGTAAACTGAAAGTGCTCGTGACCTACCTTGAACCGTAGGTAACGCCTGTGGCCCAGCAGGATGGGAATATGAAAATACGCGTCCTGCAGGTCCAACGCTACCATCCAGTCCTCTTGGTCTAGGGCAGACAAGACCTGAGCCAGAGTGAGCATTTTGAATTTCTCCTTTTTGAGGAACAGATTGACGGTCCGAAGATCTAAAATGGGCCGTAGTCCCTTGTTCTTCTTCCGAATCAGAAAGTAGCGGGAATAACAGCCACTGCCTACTTCTGAAACTGGGGCCCTTTCTATAGCTCCCTTGGCCAAGAGAGCCGTAACTTCCTCTTGGAGCAACTTTAAATAATCCTCCATCAGCTGTTCCTGATTTGGCAGAATAGGAGGAGGAAAAGAAAGAAAAGGAAAGGAATAGCCCTCCTGGACTATCCGCAAGGAATAGGACACATTACAACGCAAACATTTACAACGCATGCCTTTACAACGCAGTTTTTACATCGCAACATCCATTACAACGTATGATTTTACAACGCATGCCATCACAACGCATTTTTAGAAACTACATTTACAACGCATTCCATTACAACGCATACCATTACAACGCATACCATTACAAAGCATAATACTTTTATTGCAACAGTAGGGTAAGTTTTGGATAGTGTAGGGGTAAAAATTACTATTCCCACTCCAGTGAGTGCAACAGTAGGGTAAGTGATGGATAGTGTAGGGGTAAAAATTACTATTCCCACTCCAGTGAGTGCAACAGTAGGGTAAGTGTTGGATAGTGTAGGGGTAAAAATTACTATTCCCACTCCAGTGAGTGCAACAGTAGGGTAAGTGTTGGATAGTATAGGGGTAAAAACTACTATTCCCCATTACTTACCTTATAATGCGTTGTAATGGCATGCGTTGTAGTGACATGCGTTGTAATGGCATGCGTTGTAGTGACATGCATTGTAATGGCTGCGTTGTAAGGACATGCGATGTAAAGGCAGTTGCGTTGTAATGACTGCGTTGTAAATGTAGTGCGTTGTAATGACTGCGTTGTAATGGTTGTTTCCCATCTGCAAGACCACTTGTCCGATGTTATGGATCTCCAGTGGGGGAGATGATGACGAATTCTCCCACCAACTGTAGTAGTGTGGTCCTGCAGAATTAGCCTAGGATTGCTTGGAGGCTGCGGCTGCCGGGGGCAGTGTGGCCGACAACTTCTGGCCTCCATTCCGAGATCGGAAGGCTCCGCGTCCTCGCATGGCTTGGACAGTCTGTGCAGGACGGTGGCTTGGATATGGTTGGCACGGCTGGAAACCCCTGCCGTTGCCACGAAAGGGGCGAAAGGAAGACTGGCCACGAGGAGAGGCCCAAGGATTTGGCCGTAGCGAGAGAGTCTTTGAACCTGACCAGGGCTGAGTCTGCCTTTTCCCCAAAAAGGCCAGTTCCATCAAAGGGCATGTCCATCAAATTGGCTTGGACATCGCCCGAGAAGCAAGTAGTGGGAAGCCAGGCGTGGCGCCTCAAGGCCACCATCATTGAAATCGATCTGCCTAGTGAATCGTCTGTGTCTAGGCCACACCATATGGTGAATTTTCCCTCCCCTCTTTTACAGCTTGGGAGAACAGCCCGGGCCTCCTCCAGGACTTGTGGCAGCACTTGCGCAACCGTCTCCCAAAGGGATGGGAGAAACGGCCCAATAAGCATGCGGTATTCACCGACCGCAATGCCAGGCTGGAAGAAGAAAACTGTTTCTTCCCAAATGCATCCAACATCTTGGATTCCCTATCAGGAGGGGCGGAAGGGAACGCGCCTTGGGACGTAGAGGCCTGCACCAACAATCTCTCTGGGGTGGGGTGTTGGCTGAGGAATTTTGGGTCGCCCGGAGCTGGGCGATGGCGGCGCGCAATCGTCCTATTCACAGGAGCCACTGTGCTAGGTTTGGACCATGTACCTAGAACAGAGGTCTTCAATCTGTGGGGCGCGACCCCCAGGGGGGCCGTGGAGTCCTGGGAAGGGGGTCGCGCATTTCCAGGCCTCACTTCTGCCTGGAATCTAAAACATGTGCTCTTCCTTGTGGAAACCGAAACGCTTCATTCCGGTGTTTGAAATGCTTCAGCTGAAGTTAAATGAGTCTCCTGTATTGAGAAAGGAAGAAGCTGGGCAGATAGGTAAAACAATTACTAAAATTTACATTTTTAGAAGCTCCATTTTATCCTAAAACTATTTGCAGTTTGTAGCAGTCTATCTTATAATGTGTGTAATGCAAAAATAAAATAATGACTTACACATTCACAGTGCTTTCGGTCACAGGCTGTGACCTCGTAGCACTAAAAATACACATCACTATTCTTCACTGCGTCAACCAAATGTAATTCTGTGGCTCTCTGGTTACACATAGTCCTTTGCAGTGCATTAACTAATAAAGGTTTCATAATGTACTACAGTGCATTTCCCACTGAGTAAAAACGTTTACATTTTTTTTTCCATTTGCGCTACCCATTATTTTATATGTACCAACCTCATGGTGAAAGACCTAAAAAAACGTGCAAAATATTTTGGGGCTGATTTATGAGAGGCTTGCGCTGCCGGAGCGTCACTTTTTTTTTAAGCTCCGGTGGCACAAGCATCTCAATCATATCTATGAGGCAACGAAAAGTCACCCTGCATGGCTTTACATGGCCTCATAGATATGGAGTAAGACAAAGCAGCGCAAGTCGCTGCCTTGCCTTAGTCTGTCAAGTAGGTGTTACATGGGCATTGTGGTGGGTGTTCCCACGCAACATCCATGGATTTTGACGCTGCCCCAGATTTACAAAACCATGTAAATCTAGAGGAGCGCCAAAACCTTACGCCTCCCCCACAGCAGGCGTAACGAGGAGAAATGTTTTCATTTCTCCTCGTTTTTTCCTCTTTCTATGTGTGTTGTATTCTGCAGCTCACATAGAAAGAGGAAAACACCTCTCGGGATTGTTTTTGTGCAGGAAGGTGCCCCTTCCTGCACAAAAACAATCCTGCCTACATTGGCGCTAGGCAGCAATTTGTGCGTCGACGCAGGGGGAAAGGACAGGAATGCACCATATTTCATAAATAAGGTGCATTCCTGCCCTTTCACATTGGCGTAGGCCAGCGAAGCAGGAAGACTTGTGGCGTTGACCTATGCCAATTCCTCATAAATGAGGCCCTTTGTTTTTAGCAAACACAAGGAGATGACGGACGGAGCGCTGATGCTTTTCAGACACTCATCCCCAGTCACAGATCTGGGTTGAATCCATCATCGTTCTTTAGCTCACTTCTCCACCCCAGTTCAGACACAGCTATATGCAAATCAGTCTTGACCCTGTGCCCCATGGGAACAGTCCAGCCCAAACTGCCAAGCCATGTCTTCCTGGACCGGAAACAAGCATCCTGGGACCGGTTTCGGGCTAACAGCCCTCATCAGCTATATAGCTGGGTCTGAACTGAGGTGGCGAAGTGAGCTAAAGAATGATGATGGATTCAACCCAGATCTGTGACTGGGTGTGAGTGTCTGAAAAGTTTTAGCGCTCCGTCCATTATCTCCTTGTGTTTGCTTTGTTCGCCCTTTGTTTTTAGCCACACCTTTGACAACGCTTCCATGCTCACTGACCTTTGGTGTGATAAACACTGTTTAATATTATTTCCCCACTGTAAAAATGATTTGCTATGGGAATTGGGGGCATTTATGGTTGTCGATAGTTGTCAATGATGAGGAGTACCAAGTTCTAGAAATTTTTGTCAGGAGGGGGTCCTTACGCCTAAAAAATCTTGGCAGGGGGGTCTCGGCATCAAAAAGTTTGAAGACCTCTGACCTAGAAGGACGTCCGTAAGTGCCTCATTAAAGGGCAAAAGGGGTTCTGAAGTGGAAACCCCTGGTTGAAACACCTCAGTCAGGAGATTAGTCCTGACCTGCACTGAGAGCAGCTCTAGTCCCAGGACCTCAGATGCCCTCTTTACCACCATGGCATAGGATGCCCCCTCCTCTATAGTCACTGTTGGAGGAGAGAGCATGCCAGTGTCTGGAGAAGTATCCAGTCCACTGGCTTTCCCAAGTTCCCCATACCAGTCCAAATTCTCCTCAGAGATTTCCTGGTTTTCAAGAGGGTCCCCAGACCCCTACCATTCCTCTCCTGAGCTTAGCACATCCTCAAAGTGCTCAGGCGACAACATAGAACCCCTGGGCTCTGTCGACGTTGGAATCGGCGTCGATCGACGCCGTTCCGGCTCCGTGTCGTCGGGGATGAGGATGGGGCTTGCGCCACCGACAGGCATTGGTGACACTGCAGGCACCGACTTCGGGTTCGATGCCGGTGAAGGCCGCTTTGGCATGACCGGCGTCGAACCGGATCCGGGATCGGATCCCCGGGGCCCTATCAGCGTCGTGGCCGGAACTGACGGCATCAAACCCGAAGGGCGCCTCCGCGGGGCCCGAGGGCTCACCAGCGGGGTCGTTCCGCTCAAATATGCGGCGCATGGACTCGTAAAATTCTTTTATTTGAGCGGGAGTCGCTCTGGCTCCTGGAAAGGGTGGGAGACACGAAGTCCACTTTGGCTCCTTCTCCACGGAACCGTGCCTAGAGCATCGGTACTCCTTACCTCTCTCGACGACGGACACCAGTTGAGGTGAAGACGAAGTCTGCTTGGACTTCTTCTTATGCCTCTTCCCCGAATGTCCCGAGGACCTTGAATGGGAGGAAGAGAACTTAGGGATTCGTGAACGGTACCGTGACCACCTCTTCTTCAATATGGACCGTGACCTCCTCGGAGTCTCCCTTGATGGTGCCGACTGCCGGGCCGCGAGTAACTTCATAGCCTGCTCCCTTAAGGTCTTCAGAGCCATCGGCCGACAGTTCGAGTACGACTTCGTATCGTTGTCGAGCTCGAGACACCACAGACATACGGGGTGGGGATCGGTGACCAACATCATGTGGGAGCAAGTCCCGCAAGGCTTGAAATCAGATGGGACCAGCAAGGTCCAAGTGACTCGCTACAAGCAGGGGAGTCTGAGTAGGCCCGAGCGTACAGGGGAGCCCACTGAAGTCAAAGAAGACTCTCAAGAGGACCCACAGGTCGGAGGCACAGGAGTCGCAAGAGGACCTCGAGCAGCTCACCAAAGATGCAGGATGAAGATCTTGGCTGTAGGAGATACTTGAGGCTGGAGATTCTTGCATCCCGAAGATCTCTGTTGAAGAGAGTCAACAAGCCCTGGCAACGGCAAGTCGATGGGGTGGACAGGGGTTTGGTTCCTATGGTTCCAACGAGGGATACTAGCCTAGAAACTTGGTGAGAATACAGTGCAGGCCTCGAGGGAGTTGTAGAACCACCACCTGTGTTGCTGAGCCTTCCGGAGTCCATGGGAGCCAAGGTTCAACAGACCGGTCAGCTGTGTTGCGGTGCCTGCAGATGCAGGGAAGTGACTCCTTCACTTCAAGGGAGATTCCTTCAGATCTTGGATGTCCACAGGCCTTGGAAGGTTCCTGTATGGGGCAAGGGCATTGCAGCAGGCTTGCAGGACGATGAGACTAGGAGCAGCAGGAGTCTTCCTAGTTGCAGTCTCAGTGTCCAAGGTGAAGTCCAGCGAAGTCCAGAGTGCCCTGACGGTCGAAGATGAAGTGCCCTCCCCTGCTCGAGATTGGCTCAGCAGCAGGAGGGCAGAAACATGTCTCTGGTCGACAGCAGCCCTAGCTTGCTGTCCGGTTTTGGAAGACTGGTACTGGGAGCACCGAGGGACTCCCGGAGGAGCTTTACAGTGCATGGAATCATACCTACCACACCGTTTACGATGTGGGGGTAGGATTCCAACATGTTTGATACCAAACATGACAGGGTTCGTTACAGTCAGTTTACAGATGGTCATTGCGTAAGGACGCATGGCCCCTCTATATGTCGTAATGGCTGATGCACTTACAACCTGGGAGAATGGACTCCGAAGATTGTAGGGGTGCCCCACTCATGCACGGGCACCTTCACACTTAGAACCGAGCACCCTGCCTTCAGGATTGAAAGGCCTGCCTTAGGGGTGACTTATAGGTTTTAAGTGTAGTGACCTCAGATATAAGAAAACTTATATCTGTCGTAAGTGGTGCTAGCACCAGCTTACACAGCCTCCATTGGCAGGCCTGTAGTCACATTTTGAGTGGTCTCTCATGGGTGGCATAATACATGCTTCAGCCCATGGGAGACCCCTGGTGTACCTATGCCCTGGGTACCTGGGCACCATATACTAGGGACTTAGAAGGGTACACCAGTAGCCAACCTGGAGTGTAACTAAGTACTCGCTTTGTCTAATTTAGGGGACAAAGCACAGGGGCTGGGGTCCTGGTTAGCAGGATCCCAGCCAGACTAGTCAGAAACAGCATTGCACCAGGCAAAAAGTGGTGGTAACCATAAAAGCAGATCCTACTTTCCTACACAACCCCCCCAAACGAACGGAGATGAGATTAACCTTGCCAAGTTGAGTCTTCATTTTCTAAGTGGAAATATCTGGAGAGTCCATCTGCGTTGGCATGGTTACTCCCAAGTCTATGTTCCACTGAAAAGTCTATCCCCTGTAGGGAAATGGACCAAGTCAAAAGTTTGGGGTTATCACCCTTCATCTGCTTAAGCCATAAGAGGAGCTAGTGGTCTGTCTGAACAATGAATTGAGCGCAAAACAAGTATGGCCTCAGCTTTTTAAAGGCCCAGGCCACAGCAAAGGACTCCCTCTCAATGGCTCACCAACGTTTCTCCCTGAAGGTCAACCTTCTGCTGATAAAAGCTACTGGTTGATCCTGGCCCTCTGCATTTAGTTGTGATAACACAGCCCCTACCCCTACCCCTATCTCCGATGCATCCGTCTGGACATTGAAAGTTTTAGAGTAGTCAGGACTTTGCAGAATGGGAGCAGTGCACATGGCCTGCTTCAGGTCATCAAATGCCTTCAGACAGCTAACTGTCCATTGAACTTTCTTTGGCATTTTCTTGGATGTAAGATCATTAAGGGGAGTCACAATGGACCCATATCCCTTTACAAATCTTCTGTAGTACCCAGTCAGGCCCAAGAAAGCTCTGACCTGAGCCTGGGTAGTGGGAGCAACCCAGCCCAGTATGGTCTGGATTTTGCTTTCCAATGGTTGAAGCTGGCCTCCACCTACAAGGTGGCCCAAGTACACAACCTTGCTCTGCCCTATCTGGCACTTGGTGGCCTTGATAGTGAGGCCTGCCCTTTGCAGGGCCTCTAGAACGTTCTTAAGGTGGACCAGTGGATCCTCCCAGGTGGAGCTAAAGACAGCAATATCATCCAGATATGCTGCACTATAGGCTTCCAGACTTGTTAGAACTTTGTTCACCAACCTCTGAAATGTGGCAGGTGCATTTTTCAGACAAAAGGGCATCACCATAAATTGATAGTGCCCGCTAATGGGTTGAAAATGCTGTATTGGGCTTGGCACCCTCAGCTAGTCTGATTTGTCAGGTCAAATGTGATCAGATATTTGGCTGAGGCCAAAGTATCTATAAGCTCATTTGCCCTTTGAATAGGATGGGCATCAGTCCTAGTGACTGCATTGGGACCTCTGTAGTCCACACAAAACCTAATCTCTCTTTTTCCACCCTTGGTGTGAGGTTTTGAGCCAAGGATTACTGGGCTAGCCCAGGGGCTATCTGAAGGCTCAATGACCCCCAATTACAGCATCTTTTGGACCTCTGTCCTGATGCAATCTCTGACATGGTCAGGTTGTCTGTAGATTTTACTCTTCACAGGCAGGCTGTCACCTCTGTCCACTTCATGGGTACACCAGGTGGTCTGACTGGGTGTCAGGGAGAACATACACTTGTACTGATTGAGGACTTTCCTGCAATTGGTTTGCTGCTGGTCAGTGAGGCTGCCTGCCAGATCTACTCCATCTACTGACCTATCAACAGGGTTGTGAGAGAGGATATCAGAGAGAGGGTCACTCTCTTCCTCCTGTCCATCAGTGGCCATGAGCAAACCCATGTCAGCCCTGTCCACAAAAGGTTTTAGGCGGTTCACATGAAGTACCCTGTGGGGACTTCCTGGAGTACCTAGTTCCACCAAGCAGGTGAACTCATCTTTCTGTTCAAGGATAGTGTGGGGCCACTCCACTTGTGCTGGAGAGCAGCTGGGGCCACAGGCTCCAACACTCACACCTTCTGGCCTGGCTGGGAAACAGTCAGGACAGCCTTTTGGTCATGCCAGGCTTTCTGAAGCTCTTGGCTGGCCTCAAGGTTTTTACTGGCCTTCTTCATGTACTCATCCATATGTGAATGCAGGTCAAGGACATAGTCCACAATGTCCTGTTTAGGAGGTTTGAGAGGTTGCTCCCAGCCCACCTGCAAATGCTGGGAGACGAGGGACCCAAGTAGGTGTAAAGGAGGGGAGGGACCTTTGAGAAAGTAAGTGGGGATACGGGGCTCTTCTCTGAGTGCAAAGGGGCTTCTGGGGTCACATGAGCCTAACAGTACAAGTCTTTTCTTGTTTTTTCCCCCGTATTACTTCGACCCTGCGATCACACAGAGTTTGACTACAAGGCTACCCCCAATACCGCAGCCCCCTGAGACACAATAAATCCTCCTGAATAGGGTAAGATGTTCGGCATGTAAGGACAATCACGAATGAAAAGAGGAGTAAGATCACACCCTTTAGAGTGAATGTGAGATGGATGTCTGCAGAATGGTTTGTGAGGCAGCAGTGGAATATTACCATGGAGTTTTTTTAACAGTACAGTGTTCATGGACTTGCACATATAGATGCGATTATATGTTGCATGCCGCTAAATGCAACTAGATGGGACAACATGATCTCAAAAAAGCTTGTTTGATCGTAGATCACAACAAGGCAAAGGAGTGAGAGCACATGATAGCACCCAGTATGCTGGAATTACATGGGTGAATTGTGTGAAGGGCAGAACGTAAAAATATGTTTTCTTTCTCGCTTTTTCTCTTACAGGCGGATACAAAAAACTACAGAACTGGATGGGAGATAAGTATACCTTCCATCTTTTCACGAGAGTGCAGCTTTCTGCACCCTCTTTTGGGAAAAAGATAGGGAAACACCTTCATTGAAGACCCAGGGAGGAAACCCCATTTTGCCCTGCAGAAGGCCCAGGACCCATTTGGGCCACCCAATAGGGCAGAAACATGTTGGCATGGCATTAGGGTCATAGGACCATTACCTCCTGATGACCCCATTTTACTTCTTTTTAATATCCCCTGCGACTCCACTAATAAAGGGATACCTGGAGACGGAGGAGTATTTTTAATCTTTAGACCCCCTGGCCTATCTCTCTTAAGTGCTCCCTGAAATATGGTTGAGCCCACCCTGACCTTTAGGAGTCAGGGTGAACCCGATGATGAAGCATGACACTATTAGAGTGTGTGAGGGTTATTTAACAAAAGGAATTGCTTCCTTCCCCGCGCCTGAGCGGGTGACGCCACAAGAGTTTAGTGCCGAGCTTTCGTTACATAGGATGGGATACCTTTGGTGATTAATATACGAATCAGGAGGACATATCCACACCCAGGAATACCTCTCTAACCTTCCGGCTTTGGTGAAGGACTCCTCTACCTTAGCCCAGCAAAAGATAGTTAGTGCAGCGGACAGCTACAGGGTACACAGAAAATTTCCGATTCACAAGTCCCTTGAACACTTACACTCCACCACCAACTTTGAATAGACTCCACGAGCTTTATAAATACACCGCAAACTCCACTCGCATAAATGCCTCACTAGTTTTAGTGACAGGCAACACTCCTCTCACAACATGACTGAACTACTAGTGATCGGATACACCGATGACATGGCATCAGCAATCCTGGCGACACCATCTCTTTTGCCAGACACAAATATCACCCAGTGTTTAAACCAATCCCAAAGTTGGGAGGAACTAAAGGAACTGAAAAGGAATCAAATGAAGATCCTACTGCATGGAGCAATTATGATGGAATATCTATGGGGAAAAGCAGCCCCCACAGGCCTACTAGTCACCAATGAACCTAGAATCTTCCTAGAAGACCCTATTTTTAAGGAGGAATGGACACTTATCGCGTGGAGGTGCACGCGAGATTGGTTGATTTTAATTATTAATACTGCGAAACGCCTGTCAGAAGCCCTACTCGTCAACATCAAAACGAGTGAGGATGCATTAAACACACAAATCAAGATAATAGTATACAAGAAGAAACTAGAAGAGGTCAACAAGGAGATCAGTGAACACAAAGACTACCTAATGCAAAGCAAAATCAACAAACTGCAAAAGGACCTGAAGAAGTTTTCCCATGAGAAAGTCTACCCATACATTAGGGACGACTATAACAAACAGCCAGACACAGATACCAGCTCATCACATAGAAGTGACTCAGGATCCACATATTCAGACCAGAAGGATTGGTCTAGTGATAATTCGTCCAAGAGCTGGAGAGACAAACCTAGAAGACAGAGGAGAGGGGGTTATAATCAACCATACCCTCCACCACAGATGTATCCTTGGCCAGGACCATACGGCCCACAACAATTCCAAGGACCCCCCCAGTATCAGAACATGCCATACTTTCAGCCTAACCAAAACCAGCAATATATTTTAGGCCGGGGCGGGAGAAGATGCAGACGAGGCAACAGGAAAGTTCAATGGGACAATGACACAAGAGGAATGAACACGAGAAGCCAGACGAAGGACCAACAAGCGGGCCGAGCTCAAAGTAGACCTAGTGGTCAACCTTACGGACGAGGATCTCACCGTGGATGAACTAGGGGTTCTCAATAAGGGCCTTGGGTTTGTCCCCACCACCAGCATTGACAAGTTTAAAATCCGATGTGAAATAAGCGAGTTCTTCAGGAAGATCCGTGTGAAGACATTCTTTGAAGGGAAATCTCAGCAAGAAAAGGATACGGGGTATACGCCCTTACGACAAAAGTCTATGTTCTGTCCACCCCTTTCCCTTATGCCTCCCGAGGTCATCGCATTTGAGGAAGCAGTCACTAAGGAGATAGAGGCATTACAACCTAGAAGGAACGTCTACAACAATCTGAGCAAGAAGGAACGAGAGGCGTTGGATTCATTGGGCAATCGAAACAACCTAGTTATAAAACCAGCCCATAAGGGCGGAGCGGTTGTTATACAGGATGTCAACGCATATAGGACAGCATGCCTATCCCTCCTCTCGGACGAGAGACATTATAAGAAATTACAGAGGGACCCCACAGCACGTCTACTGAAAACCATATCCACAATCACTGCTGAAGCATTAGAGAGAAACTGGATCACGGGAAATGAGAGAGACTTCCTGAATACGGAAGAACCCAGAACACCTTTGTTCTACACAATCCCCAAGATACAAAAGGGCAGAATCCCTCCACCCGGCAGGCCCATTGTCTCCGGTATCGTATCTATTTTGGAACCTCTCTCTAAATACACAGACTGATTTCTATGCCCCCTCGTCACAAAAATCAGATCATATGTAAGGGACCCAAAGCATCTGCTTAATATCCTAGCGGAGCTTGACTATGACCCCCTAAATGAGACTATGATATGTCTGGACGTGGAGGCCCCTATACACCAGTATCCCACAAGAAGAAAGCTTGCGTGTAATTGAGAATATACTTCGCACACAAGAATGGCCCTGGGTGGCTCCTGTGGAGTGGATCATGGAACTCATGCGCATGGCCCTCACAAAAAACTTCTTTAGGTTTGAAGATCAACCCTACCTACAAGTACATGGGACCTCCATGGGCAGCACTTTTGCCCCTAGTATTGCATGCCTGTACATGAGCCAGCTGGAGGAGGAACACATTTGGTCAAATAACCCGTATGCAGGTAGAGTCCGCAGCTGGTTAAGATACATAGAAAACATCATTATCATCTGGCATGGAGATCAGGATAGCACAGCATCTTTTGGAGATTGGATTAATGACCTCAACCCTTTCTCGTGCTTCACTGTGTCAACCAACAACATGAGGGTATCCTTTCTGGATATTAACATCATAGCCATGAATGGGAAGTTAGAGAGTACGCTATATACGAAACCAACTGACCGCAATAGCCTGCTACACTTTAACAGTGCCCACCCTCGTTCACTGAGGGAAAACCTCCCAGTTGGACAGTACCTAAGAATACGCAGAAACTGCTCGGACCTTGAGAGTTACAACAAAGAGGCTGATAGACTCACAATGAAGTTACGAGAAAAATCATACCCTAAGAAGGTGATTGAACAGGCACACAAAAGGTCCGGAAACACACCACGGGCAGCCTTTTTAGAAACAAACACAAAGAGAGAAACTGAAGCACTAATATGTGTCACCACTTACAATTCGTCATTCAACGCCATAAATAAAATAATTAAGATCAAATGGCATATACTCACTTCAAACAAATTGACATTTGAAAAACCTATGTTCTCATTTAGACGCAACAAAAGCATTAGGAACACTCTGATTCATACTGACAGTTGGAAACAAAAACAAAGCACCCAACTCACGCTGTGGAACCAAGCACAGGTGAAGGGCAATTACCCATGTGGCTCGTGCGTGGTTTGCCGCTTCAACACCCACACCACTAGTGTAGATTTGGGCATGACACGCCCATGGGAACAAAGGGACCATACAAATTGTAATACAGAGAACACAGTATATATGATTATGTGCCCTTGCAAGGCCAAATACATTGGCATGACCACCATGCTTAGAATCATTCCCCGTCGTCGAGATGGGAGTCTCGGTAAAAATAAAATAGTAGTAAATAACCATTACAAAAGAGAAACAGGCCTAGGCCTGAACTCATTTTGCAACCAGACCATGTCTTTTTGTAAAAGAGACCAAAAAGAACAGGCAACCAATCAGAGCAGCCTCACCCTCTAGAACCTTGGTGAAAGAACCTCAGCTCCTCAGATTTTCGTATACGTTGTGAAATAATCACGCAGAAAGAGGCTGAGCTTTCCCAGGGAGGAGGGTGGGTCGCATGGGAATCTATGAAAGCTTCCAATACTGGAGAACCAAAGTTACAGGTAAGTAACTTGTTTTCTTACTCCAGTATTGGAGCTTTCATAGATTCCCATGCTTAGAATCAGAGTAGCTAGCAGTAAATATACACATTTTGTAATGAAGCATAACCTTTTGATAAATGTTTGTTAAAACATATTTCTACATGAATAATATGCAGAAAGATAGTTACAACTGACCATGCAATACACAGGGTAATAGCAAATGAATTCAGAAACAAGATAAAATGTGTAAAAGCTGAAAAGTAGGAAGGAGGGATGCAAAGGAAAGCTCACCACTCATTGGAAGAGGTTCCTCAGAACTGCTTGGCCCACAGCCGTGTCATCTCGCAGTGAAGCGTCCAGGCAGTAATGTTTCGTGAACGTGTGAGTGCTGCTCCAAGTAGCAGCTCTACAAATGTCCTTAATCTGGACACCAGCAAACAGAGCCGTAGAGGATGCCACAGACCTTGTGGAATGAGCCCGGACTCTACCCTCCAGGGGTTTGCCCGCTGCTGTATGACAGAATCGAATAGCGCTAACAACCCACCGAGCTATCCCCTGTTTTGAAAGGGAAAACCCTTGCGGGGAGCGCTAAATGACACAAAAAGTTGAGAAGTCTTACGGAAGGACTTAGTTCGGTCCAAATAGAATTTCAGGCACCTCTGTACGTCCAAAGAATGAAGAGCTCTCTCAGCAGGAGAAGAAGGCTGAGGGAAGAAGGTCTTAAGAATCACTGGCTCGTTGAGATGAAAAGTAGAAGGCACTTTAGGAATGAATTTAGGATTAGTTCTCATGATTACTGTATTCTTTTTGAACTGAAGAAAAGGTTCCTGAATTGTAAGAGCCTGCAACTCTCCAATCCTCCTGGCTGAAGTTAGTGCCAGCAACAAAGAAAGTTTCCAGGAGAGGAACTTTAGATCCGTTCGATGAATAGGTTCGAATGGGTGCCTCATTAGTTGAGAAAGAACCAAGTTCAAATGCCACGTGGGAGGCGGAGGTCTCACTGGTGGAAATACTCTGAAGAGGCCCTTGAGAAATTGTTGAACAATTCTGGCTGACCACAGGGACGGCCCAGATGAGGTGCGGCGAAAGCGAGAAACCGCTGCTAGGTGCACTTTAATGGAAGAATGAGCCAAACCTGCCTTAGCCAAGGTCAGGAAATATGGAAGAACCTGGTGTGGCTGCGACAATAAAGGATCCATCCCTGCTCCATGACACCAGATGCAGAATCGCTTCCATTTCAAGTGGTAAGTTTTGTTAGTAGAAGGGGCCCTCGCCTGCGAAAGGACATCCTTAACTTCCTCTGGAAGATCTAAGTCAAGAAATTCTCGCTGCTCAGGAGCCAAGCTGAGAGCTGTAACGAGCGAGGATCTGGGTGCCAAACCTGACCCTGAAACATCGTGAGGAGGTGTGGAATCGGCTGCAGTGGGTGAGGACGATCCAAGGAGAGAAGGTGAAGTTCGGTGAACCAGAACTGTCTCGGCCATGCTGGAGCTATGAGGATCATTTTGCACGGTTCTGCTTTCATCTTCATGAGCAACCTGGGAATCAGCGGAATGGGGGAAAAGCGTATACAAATGCGCCTGACCAGGCAATCGAAAGCGCATTCCCCAGAGATCCTCGATGGTGTAGCCTGCTGGCGTAAGACAGGCATTTCCTGTTTTCTGGTGTGGCAAACAGGTCTATGGAGGGTCTGCCCCACCGGTGAAAGACTCCGTGCAGCGTAGCTTGATCCAGTTCCCACTCGTGGGTGACAGATTTCAGCCTGCTGAGCCTGTCCGCTTTGTCGTTGAGCACTCCTGGCAAGTGTTCTGCTTTCAGAGAAATTCTGTGCAGGATAGCCCACTCCCAAATCGCCTGGGCTTCTTGTGACAAGGGGAAGGACCTGGTGCCGCCTTCCTTGTTGATGTAATGCATGTCTGTGGTGTTGTCCGTCCGGACAAGAACCGACAACCCCTGCAATCTTGGAAGAAAAGCCTGAAGAGCTAGACGAATCGCTCGAAGCTCTAAGAGGTTGATGTGTAGGAGGCGATGTTCCGGCAGCCAATGACCACTGACCTGCAGATCTTGCAATACTGCGCCCCAACCCTCCAGAGAGGCATCCGTCGTCACCACTTGAGGCGCTGGAGTGTTTACGAAGGATAGACCTTGGGATAAATTCCTTTTCCTTGTCCACCAGAGGATGGCTCGCTTCATTGCGTGAGTGATCACTAGCTGGTCGTCGAAAGAACCTGTCACCTGCTTCCACTGTAAGTTTAGGTGCTCCTGCAAGGGACGCATTCTCAGTCTGCAATGAGGTATTAAGGGAATGCAGGAGGACATCATCCCTAGAAGGGATTTGAACCGGCGAACAGAAAGACACTTTCTTCCTCGCACTAAATGAGCCATGGAAATTAGATTTCTTTGTCTCTCCAGAGATGGAAACACCCTGTTGAGAGATGTGTTCAAGACTGCTCCCAGAAATTGAACCTTCCTGGACGGGAGGAGAGAAGACTTGGCGTTGTTGAGAGTCAGGCCCAGATTGGAGAAGAGGCAAGTGCAAGCATTGACCGCTTCCTCTGCTGCCTCCCTGGACGAAGCTTTTAGCAACCAATCGTCCAGGTAAGGAAAGACCTGGAAATGTTGCTTCCTGAGGAAAGCTGCTACTGGTGCCAGCACCTTGGAGAAGACTCTCGGAGCTGAGCGAAGACCAAACGGCAGCACTCTGAACTGGAAATGGCTCTTGGCGACTGTAAATCGTAGAAACCTCCTGTGGGCTGAATGAATGGGGATGTGGAAATATGCATCCTCGAGGTCGAGAGTGGCCATAAAATCTCCCTTGTTGAGAAGACGCAGAATGTCCTGGAGAGACACCATCCGAAACGATAGCTTTGTGAGATAAGTGTTGAGCTCCCTGAGGTCTAGAATGGGGCGCCATTTCTCCAATGTTTTCTTTACCAGAAAAAATCTGGAATAAAACCCCTTTCCTCTCTGTGAGAGAGGGACCGGCTCTACTGCTCCCTTGATCAGCAGTTGATGGACTTCCAGCCGGAGGAGACGTAGGTGTTTGGCGGAGTTGGCGGCAGGGGCCTTGGATGGTGGAAGATGAGTGAACTCTAGAGTGTGGCCACTCTGAATGATGTTCAGGACCCAACGGTCTGTTGTTATACGTTCCCAGTTTTGGAGGTATCGAGATACCCTGCCTCCTACAGATGTCCTGGAGGAAGAGGAGGGCACAGCGCAAAGAGCGAGGTCGCCGCTATTGTCTCTTAGGGGCGTCCCGTCCGGGACGATTCTGCTTCCCTCTAGTGTTCGATCTAGAGAAAGTCGACGTCTGGCCTTGCCTCTGATAAGGACGGTAAGATTGTTGTGTGGAACCATAAGAGGAGTATCTCTGTTGTTGGTAAGATCCCCTGTAGGATGGAGCACCTCTGCCTCTCGCTCCGCGGAATGGCGCTTTTTTGTATTGAAGGGTCCCCAAGGACCGAGCAGTTTCCGTATCCTTCTTGATGTTTTGAAGGGTATCATCTATGTGCTTGCCGAACAATTCCTCTCCGTCAAAGGGAAGATCCAGGATCTTATTCTGGATCTCAGGACGAAACCACGTTGCCTTTAGCCAACCCTGGCGACGAAGCACAGCTGCACCAGCCAGGGACCGGAAAGCCGTTGTGGCAATGTCCATTGCATAATCGATGATCTCAGTGGACGTAACCTCCCCTTCTTGCAAGATCTCTTTGCCTCCGACTTGGAAGGATCAGACAACTGGTCCAGGTAAGGCGAAAGGTCACACCACAATTGGTGGTCGTACCTTCCAAGAATTGCTAAAGCGTTCGCCGCTCTGATGACAAGGCTGGCCATGGAGGAGAATCTTTTCCCCGCGTTGTCTAGGCGTCTGCCCTCTTTGTCCGGCGGTGTAGTCAGCGGCGCTGAAGGATTCCTTGACTTCCTCTGCGCTGCTTGTGAAATGACCGAGTCGGGTCGTGGCTGACCAGTCAACGAAGCTGGGTTGTCATCTGGGGCCTTATACTTTTTCTCCAGACGCGGCAAGACTGGAACCACAGTGGCCGGGTTCTTCATGGCCTTAATGCCTTCTTCCCAGACATGCCCCACGATAGGAATAGAGCGTACCACCCTCTTACTCGGTTCTTTAAAATCATAGAGAAAGCACTCTGTTTGGACTGAGGGCATAGCAAGCTCGAAACGTAGAGACGCTTTCTCCATCAATCTGTGAAAACCCCCAATGTCAGCAGGGGAGAATCGATCGGGGCTGGAGCCGGTGAAGCGGGATCAGGGATTACATAATCATCCCATTCATCACCTTGATCTTGATGAACAAGCTCCCCCTCTTCTTCCTCAGAGGAGACATCCTGGTGTTGATCTGGAGGAAGGACATCAGAAGATGCATGAAATTGGGTATGTAGTCGAGCTGATGGAGGTGGTGAAACCCTCACCGTATCAGGAGGAGGAGGCACAGAGGAGGCCAAGAGAGCGGGTTGTGGAGGCGGAGTATGAGATGAAAATCTCCGTTGATAGTCCAAAAGCATCCCCTGTAAATCCGCTAAAAGAGAAGTTGGTACAGACATCATCTCTTGTTGAGTATCCTCTTGACGTGCAAAGGATTGTTGGTATGACTGATCCTGATAATAACCCTCCGAATCAGTCTCCTGACATTTGACAATAAGCTGAGAGGGGCTATTGGCATCCCCAAATTGACTATAGCCTCCATCAGAGTCCTCGTCCTCATCGAGAAGTAATGCAGGAGGTAAAGAATCCACCATTTTAGGGGACGTCATTTCTGGTGAAATTTGCTTTCTCCTCACCAATATGGAATTTTTTTACGTCGACGTCGCCGTCGACGGCTCCGTCGACGCAGAAGCGAATTTCTTCGTCGACGGGATCACCGTAGACGAGGATGCAGATGGAGCCACCGTCGACGGAAGAGGTGTGCAGACCGTCGTCGACATGATGGGTGTCGTCGACATCGTCGTCGACGAGACAGTCAATGTCCCTGCTGACGTTGTCGTCACTGTTGTCGCCGTCCTCGTCGACACTCTCGTCGTCGACGCCATCGTCGTCGACGCCATCGTCGATGAAATTTTCGTCGCTCTTGAAGAAGTGCTCTTCGACGAGCCCGTCGACACCGGAATAGAAGACGACGTCGACACTCCCGTCGACGCCGGAGCACTTTTAGCCTGCGATTTTGGAGGCTTCGTCGTCGAGGGTTTGCACAGCGTCGACGACGAATGACCACTCTTTCCAGAAGACTGTGAAGAGGGTTTTTTAAAAGATTTGTCCTGGCTAGGGACTGTCGCAGGTGGTGTACTTAGTCCTTCCCTCTCCTTTACACCGCAGTGAGGAGATTTGATAGGACCCTGAACCTCAGACTCCTTCGGGGTCTTTTTTGAGGCCTTAGAGGGGAGATCCACAGATGGTGAAGGGGAACTTCTACCCCTTTGACTGACCTTCTTGATGAGGCGACAGAAGACGACTCCTCACTATCGCTCGACAGTGGATCCTTCCTGGACTTGAGTCTGTGGAGCCAGGTTAACAGACGACCCTCACGGTCCCGGAGAGTCTTGGTGGAAAAAGTGCGGCAAATCTTGCACTCCGCAGCCTTGTGATCCGGGTAGAGGCAATATATGCAGTCCTTATGTCTATCTTCCACATAGAGCCTCTTCTTGCCACAAGTGGCACAAGCCTTAAATAAAGCTTTCTTTTTATCAGACATTTCCAAAGGCTTTGGAAAGAAAACCTGAAGAAAAAAACGCTGGAAAAAGCAGTTGAAAGAGTTGAAATAGAGCAAAGCTCAAGGAGACTCCTGTAGCACAACGTGCGGTAGAAAATCTGAGGAGCTGAGGTTCTTTCACCAAGGTTCTAGAGGGTGAGGCTGCTCTGATTGGTTGCCTGTTCTTTTTGGTCTCTTTTACAAAAAGACATGGTCTGGTTGCAAAATGAGTTCAGGCCTAGGCCTGTTTCTCTTTTGTAATGGTTATTTACTACTATTTTATTTTTACCGAGACTCCCATCTCGACGACGGGGAATGATTCTAAGCATGGGAATCTATGAAAGCTCCAATACTATTGTAAGGTGAAGGTACGTATAAGTGAGCATAAGAGCACGATCAGGCGAGCAATCACGGCTACCAAATAGACTGCCCATTATGTTGAGAAGGGAGATACGGACAATGATCTGGAATGGACCATCATTGAGAAGGTAAAGGGTGGCATCAACACATCAAAAAGACTACTAGAAAAGGAACAGCGGTGGGTCTATAGGCTACAGACGCACATCCAGGGACTTAACGGCTCGATCCCTTGGAATCAGCTGAACCAACCCCGTTAGGGGGGCACTGACAACTTAGGCTACACATAACCTGAGAAACATGATAAGCCAGAATGTGGAGCATGAGCATCATGGTTCAGGGTACACTCCCAACTACCTATGAGAAAGTAATAACCATCCCCCATTCATGCTAAGAGTACATGATAACCACTCACCATCCGCGCTGCGAAATACAAGGATTGTGCGAGATAGAGATGACCAACAATCAGTAAGGGTACACAAATGGGTTACATCACCACTTAGAGATAATAATAGACGCCCTCTCTTAAGAAATGAGGAAACATCAATGTGTTATTTTTAACTAGAACGGACTGGGACTATCCTGATAATGAGTGTTGTTTTAGAACATTGTATATTGACGAACACCCGCAATTTACACAGGCCACAGGTGCCTCATTACTCAATATATGACCAACTAGAAGTTCTTCCAGTCCGAAAAGCAATCACAATCAATAAAAGTACAAATTTAAACGACAAAACAAAAAAGTTTTCCCCACGAATTGAAATAACCATCATTACCTAGTGATAGGGACTTCATCCCCCATGAGGCTATCGGGTTTCTGTAGTTCCGTCTGCGACACCCAGAAATGATGCAATACGGATGCACCAGGGGTGGAGCACCGCATCCGGACCGCACGGAGATGTGCGGACGAGATGGCTTTATAAACGGCGTCCCTGGCAAATGGAACTGCAAATGCCGTGAGACGTGGGACCCAAGTAGGTGTAACGGAGGGGCAGGACCTTTGAGAAAGTAAATGGGGATACGGGGCTCTTCTCTGAGTGCGAAGGAGCCTCATTGAAACAACAGACTTAAGGCTGGGGTCACATGAGCCTAACAGTACGAGTCTTTTCTTGTTTTTTTCCTCCGTTTTACTTCGAACCTGCGATCACACAGAGTTTGACAACAATGCTACCCCCAATACCGCAGCCCGCGAGACACAATAAATCCCCCTGAATAGGGTAAGATGTTCGGCATGTAAGGACAATCATGAATGAAAATAGGAGTAAGATCACACCCTTTAGAGTGAATGTGAGATGGATGTCTGCGGAATGTTTTGTGACGCAGCAGTGGAATATTACCATGGAATTTTTTAACAGTACAGTGTTCACTGACTTGCACATATAGATGCGATTATATGTCGCATGCAGCTAAATGCGACTCGATGGGACAACATGATCCCAAAAAACCTCGTTTGATCGTAGATCACAACAAGGCAAAGGAGTGAGAGCACATGATAGCATCCAGTATGCTGGAATTACATGGGTGAATTGTGTGAAGGGCAGAACGTAAAAATGTTTTCTTTCTTGCTTTTTCTCTTACAGGCGGATACAAAAAACTACAGAACTGGATAGGAGATAAGTATACCTTCCATCTTTTCACGAGAGTGCAGCTTTCTGCACCCTCTTTTGGGAAAAAGATAGGGAAACACCCTCATTGAAGACCTAGGGAGGGAACCCCATTTTGCCTTGAAGAAAGCCCAGGACCCCTTTGGGCCACCCAATAGGGCTGAAACATGTTGGAATGGCATTAGGGTCATAGGACCATTACATCCTGACGACCCTATTTTACTTCTTTTTAATATCCCCTGCGACTCCACTAATAAAGGGATACCTGGAGATGGAGGAGGATTTTTAATCTTTAGACCCCCTGGCCTATCTCTCTCAAGTGCTACCTGAAATATGGTTGAGCCCACCCTGACCTTTAGGAATGAGCCCGATGATGAAGCATGACACTATTAGAGTGTGTGAGGGTTATTTAACAAAAAGGAATTGCTTCCTTCACCGCGCCTGAGCGGGTGACACCACAAGAGTTTAGTGCCGAGCTTTCGTTACATAGGATGGGATACTTTTGGTGATTAATACACTTGGGCTGCCACCATGACATTCTAATCCCAGATTTTTCAGAGCTTTTTGGACTTCCAGGGCCTCCTTGTCAAGGGCAAACTGGTCTAGCTTGAGCTTGAGTCTAACTCTCTCAAGTTTGATCAGGTGGTATTCCCTCTCCAAGGAGTCCTCTCTCTGACTAGAGTTTGAGGTCCCTATGGAATGTCCTGAAGCATTGGACTCAGCAGAGGGAGACCTAGATCTCCTCTGTCTGCTCTGAACCCTCCCAGGAGGAATAAAGGGGGACCTACTTCTAGGGGCACCCTCTGTGCCATATGCACTATCCCCTGGATCAGAGTTCATCAAGGTGGAGTCCTCAGACTCCTCTTGATCATGCCAAGAATTAGGGCCACTGGGGTTTACCCCTCCTGTCCCATCCTCTAGAGCATCCCGACCCGTCACGGTTCTGGAGATCATCTAGGATAAGCAACTCCAATAGATGCTTAGTGGTTGGATTGCTACCTGTCTTTAACTTCCTAGAAGTATACAGGGTCTTTAGCTCCTGAAACTTAAGACCACTGCATCTAGAAGACTGGGGTGTACTAGCATCCCAAACTAAGTACACGGTTACTATGTGTAGTGTGGTGTTGCACCTACCTAACCTAATGTAACTAAACTCTCTCAGGTTGGAGAAAGGGTTGTGCTAGACCCTTAACTACCCAACCTTAAGTTTAGTAGAACTTACTTATTCTAAGCTCTATTGTATGTGCCTGTTAGTGATGGTTTTTCAATTAATCCACACCAAGATTAGCTGGTAAAACAATGCAGGCTTGAATCCCAACTGCTGCACACCAATGTGATAAGCTGGCTTAGTATATGGTGCTCACTTATGTAAGTGTAGCACCTTGCACTAATCCAGACAATTCTTATGGTGATTTTAGTGGTCTTAGACAACCTTAGAAAGCCCTCTAAGTGGTAACTGTGGAGAGCAGCCTTCAGGCTTAGTCCAGAAGGAGTGTAAAGCAGCTTGTTTTACCAGACCTTAATCTTATTGGTATAGGTTAAGTGAAAAAGAACCACACAGTGTATTTATAAAAAACAGGTATTTATTATAAGACACTCACTAACACATAACAGTATCTCCTACCCGGACATATAACATAATGTACATAATACTTTGCAAATAAAACAGGTAGGTAGCATCAATACACGGTGGTCGCCAGGGGGAGACCAAACCATATACTAAAATAGTGGAATGCGAACCATGGCTCAAGACAACAGTGGACCCAGAAGACGTAGAAGAGCCAGGGACCCAAGGAACCACCCAAGGAAGCATCTAGGAACTCCACGGAGGTCGTGTGCAGAGTGGGAACACAACCGTGCGCTCAATTCAAGTCAATGGGTAAGTCGCAGTTGCAATTTTAAAGAACAAGGACCCTTCCCAGTGGACCCTGAAGAAAACCCGTGGAAGGCAGAAGGTTGGAGAGTCACCCCACCCGTGGATACCCTAGGAACCAGGATACCTACACCAGGAAAGCCAGGTGCATAGGTGTGAAGTGACGTCGGGAACGGGAACAGCGTTTACAATGCTGCCATTACATCGCGTTCCTTTACAACACGGTCATTACAACGACCGCGTTGTTAGAACGCGATGCCTTCACATCGCAAGTCATTAGATCGACTTGCTGTAGGGGGCGCTATAACCTAAGGAATAGTATAATTTACTATTCCAACACCTTCCCTACTGATGCGCAGGCTGGAGTTGGAATAGTAAATTATGCTATTCCTAAGTCCAGTGCGCCCCCTACAGCAAGTCTATCTAATGACTTGCGTTGCAAAGGTATCCCGTTCTAACAATGCGGTCGTTGTAATGACCGCATTGTAAAGGAATGCGATGTAATAGCATGCAATGTAACATGCTATATTCGTCGGGAACCGCCGTCGAACCCAACGGAGGACTTCAGGAAGATTGCGATTGACTAAGAAGGTGAAAGTGTTCGGTGGAACTCAAAGGTGGATTCAAGTTGAGAAGTACCTGTAAGCAGAGGGGACAGAGTCTATGCCACTCAGGAGTGACCAGGAGGAACGGAAGACGAATGCCCACCGATGTCAGGAGATGCAGGAGAGTTGATGATGACCATGGAGCTGCAGCTGTGTGGACCAGGTGATGCTGAGGAAGACCAGGAGCTGTTCACGAGCTGTCCCATGCCGGATGTCAAGAGCTAAGGGGTCGCTGTCCGTCGGGAGCACCAACAAGCCTTGGCAACCACAAACAACGTGGTAGGCAAAAAAGGTGCAGTGTCGGAACCAGCAAGGTCCAAGTGAGTCGCCACGAGCAGGGGAGTCGGAGTAGGCCCCGAGCAAACAGGGGAGCCCACTGAAGCCAAAGAAGACCCACAAGAGGACCCACAGGCCGGAGGCACAGGAGTCGCAAGAGGACCTCAGGCAGCTCACCAAAGATGCAGGCCCATGATGCAAAGGGTGCAGTGAGGACAAAGATCTTGGCTGCAGGAGATGCTTGAGGCCGGAGCTTCTTGGAGCCCGAAGATCTCTGGTGAAAAGAGTCAACAAGCCTTGGCAACGGCATGTCAATGCAGTGCACAGGGGTTCGGTTCCTGCAGTTCGGACGAGGGGTGCTTTCCTCAAACTTGGCGAGAAGACAGTGCAGGCCTTGAGGGAGTTGTAGAACTATCACCTGTGTTGCTGAGCCTTCCGGAGTCCGTGGGAGCCCAGGTTCAGCAGACCAGTCAGCTGTGTTGCAGTGCCTGCAGATGCAGGGAAGTGACTTTTTCACTTCAAGGGAGATTCCTTCAGGTGTCTTGGATGTCCACAGGCCTTGCAAGGTTCCTGTATGGGGTACAGGCATGGACATTGCAGCAGGCTTGCAGGACGATGAGACCAGGAGCAGCAAGAGTCTTCCCAGTTGCAATCTCGGTGTCCAAGATGAAGTCCAGTGAAGTCCAGAGTGCCCAGACGGTCGAAGATGAAGTGGTTTTGGATCTGAATCTTGTCCCACAACAGATCTAGGGACCCACCCACAGGTAAGCCCTTAAGTACCCTTAGGAAAGGGTTGGGACGATTCAGGGGTCCCTCCAAGAGGAGGGGCTGGACAGTGGGGAGGATACTCCCATGTCCGTT
Source organism: Calotriton arnoldi (assembly GCA_963921515.1). NCBI lineage: Eukaryota > Metazoa > Chordata > Amphibia > Caudata > Salamandridae > Calotriton > Calotriton arnoldi. Next base: position 396,051 of record CAWUFW010013021.1, on the reverse strand, counting down.
GTCCAGTTTCGCGCCAGAGTGGGAGTCAGCGGCTCCCTGAACTGGTTTGAACTGGAGTATGCAAGGAGGGCACCAAATGTTCCCTTTAAGCTGTCTTAGTGGCGCTGGCAAGCACCCCCACCCTGCCCTAATACACTAAATCCTGTCTGGGAGGTGGTCACACCTCCCTGTGACAGGATATCTATAGTTCTGCCTTCCCCTGCTCAAGCTTGGCTCAGCAGCAGGAGGGCAGAAACATGACTCTGGTCGGCAGCAGCCCTAGCTTGCTGTCCGGTTCTGGAAGACTGGTACCGGGAGCACTGAGGGCCTCTTGGAGGAGCATTACAGTGCATGGAATCATACCCTCCACATTTACACGTTTACAGTGTGGGGGTATATTTCCAACATGTTTGATACCAAACATGACAGGGTTCCTTACAGCCAGTTTAGAGACGGTCATCGCGTAAGGACGCATGGCCCCTCTATATGTCGTAATGGCTGATGCACTTACAAACTGGGAGAATGGACTACGAAGGTTGTAGGGGTGCCCCGCTCATGCAGGGGCACCCTCACACTTAGAACCGAGCACCCTACCTTCAGGAATGAAAGGCCTGCCTTAGGGGTGACTTATAGGTTTTAAGTGTAGTGACCTCAGATATAAGAAAACTTACATCTGTCATAAGTGGTGCTAGCACCAGCTTACACAGGCTGCATTGGCAGGCCTGTAGTCACAATTTGTGTGGTCTCTCATGGGTGGCATAATACATGCTTCAGCCCATGGGAGACCCCATGTGTACCTATGCCCTGGGTACCTGCGTACCATATACTAGGGACTTAGAAGGGTACACCAGTAGCCAACCTGGATGTACCTAAGTACTCACCATGTCCAATTTAGGGGAGAAAGCACAGAGGCTGGGGTCCTGGTTAGCTGGAACCCAGCCAGACTAGGCAGAAACAGCATCACACCAAGCAAAAAGTGGGGGTAACCACAAAAGCTGATCCTACTTTCCTACATGCAACATGTACTAAGCCAGCCTCTTACAGATGCCGTCCCTGAGAACATGACTGTCGAGACAGTAATGCTTGATAAACGTGTGCAAGGATGCACACGTTGCTGCCTGACAAATGTCCAGGACTGGAACTCCACATTGCAATGCTGTGGTAGCAGCCTTAGGTCTTGTAGAATGAGTTCTTAAGCCTTCAGGAGGCTGCCTCTTTGCCAGAGCATAGCAAATCTTGATGCACAGGACAACCCATCGTGAGATAGTCCTCTTTTGCACCACACAACCTTTCTCCACTCCCACGTAGCCCACAAACAGTTGATCGTCCACCCGGAACTCTTTTGTGGGGTCAAGCTACAACGACAACTTTCTTTTTGGGTTCAGGCAGTGGAGTCACTCCTCTTCCTTAGAGGGATGCGGGGGAACGTAGAAAATGGGCAAGGTGACAGATTGACCCACATGGAATGGTGTTACCACTTTTGGAAGGAAAAAGGCCCTAGTGCGAAGCACCAACTTGTCAGGGAATATTGTCAGGTAAGGAGGCTTGGATGACAAAGCCTGCAATTCGCTCACCCTCCTGGCAGATGTAATTGCCACTAAAAAGGCTGTCTTCATGGTAAGCAGCCGGAGGGGGCAATTGTGCAGAGGTTCAAATGGAGCTCACATCAGGAAGGTGAGAACCAAATTAAGGTCCCACTGAGGCATAATGAAAGGGGAAGGTGGGAACATATGTATAAGGCCTTTGAGGAATCTTTTTACAATGGGAGATTTAAATAATGAGGGTTGGTCCAGCAACCACAAAAAGGCAGACAGGGCCAAAAGGTACCCTCTTGGAGTGCCCAGAGCCCTGCTGGGAAAGGGTTAAAATAAAAAGCAAAACATCAGAAAGGGAAGCAGAAAGAGGATCAATAGACTTTTCTGTAAAAATATATTACTAATTTGTTCCTTCGGCAAGAATATACTGTCTTGGTGGAGGGACGGTTGGCTGCCAAAATAATATTACAAACTATGGGAGGAAGGTCGAATGCTATCAACTGCCACCGCTCAATCTCCATGCAAGAAGGCGTAGAGTTGACAGGTTTGGGTGGAGGACCCTCCACTGCCGCTGCAACAGAAGATCTGCCCTAAAGGACAGCCTGATCAGAGGATCGATGCTCAGTTAGAGAAGTCGGGATACCAGACTCTCCGTGCCCAGTCCAGAGTCACAAGTATGGCTTGGGTCATGTCGCTCCTGATCTTCTTGAGAATTCTAGACAGGAGTGGTATAGGTGGAAAGGCGTACAGGAGGCCTGAGCTTCACTCGAGACAAAAAGCGTCTCCGAACGAGATCCGCCTTGGAAACTCCAGCACGCAAAACTGCTGACATTGGCGTTCTCAGCGGACGCAAACAGATCTAACCAAGGCACTCCCCACTGTTGAAAGAGACCTTGCAGCACCTCTGGGTGGAGACACCATTCGTGATCTGCTGGGCATCGACGGCTGAGTTTGTCCATCCTGGCGTTCAGAGAACCTGCCAGGTGTTGAACCACCAGAGATATGCCCTGTTGTTCCAGCCAAGTCCAGAAATTACGGGCCTCTTGACAAAGGGCCCATGACCCCACTCTGCCCTGTTTGTAGCAGTACCACATGGTGGTAGTGTTGTCAGTGAACCCTTGTACTAACCTTCCCTTGATGGCGGACAGAAAGGCTTTCAATGCCATACGGATTGCTCAGAGCTCCAACAAGTTGATATGGAGTCCGGATTCCGCCGGAGTCCAGAATTCTCTGATCTCCACCTCTCCCAATTGGCCAACCCATCCCAGGAGTGATGCATCTGTCACTATTGTGAGATGTGGTTGGGGAAGGGAGAGGGGTCTGCCCCTGACCCAATCGCAGTTTGTCAGCACCACTGCAGGTCTCTTGCAGTTCCCTTCAAGATCTGGACCATGCCGGAGAGATTACCCTGATGCTACACCCACTGGAAATTCAAGTCCCACTGCAGAGCCCATATAAGCCATCTGGGTTGTGTCACTAGCAGGATGCAGGAGGCCATGAGGCCCACCAGCCTTAGAGTCACACTAACCGAAATCCAGGACAGAGGGTGATATATCAAAATCATAGCTTGAATCTCCTAGACTCACCACTCGGGAGGTTAGGCCCGAAACTGTACTGTTTCCAGAACAGCTTCGATGAAAGGGAACATCTGAGAAGGAGTCAGGTGTGACTTCAGCCTGTTGAACATGAATCCCTGCGAATCCAGGAGGTCCGCCGTAGTCTGGAGGTGGAAGAAGACAGCCTGGGGTGAGCCTGCCTTCAACAGCCAGTTGTCGAGATAGGGGAGGACTGGCACCCCTGATCTGCGTAGATAAGCTGCGACCACCGCCATCACCTTCACGAACACCCGAGCGGTGCTGGTAAGGCCAAAGGGGAGCACAGTGAACTGAAAGTGCTTGCGGCCTACCATAAACCACAGATAGCTCTGATAAGCAAGCAGGACGGGGATGTGAAAATAGGTGTCCTACAAGTCCAACCCTACCATCAGGTCTCCTGGGTCCAGAGGAGACAAGATATGAGCTAATGTGAGCATCTTGAACTTCTCTTTTTTGAGGAAGTAGTTGAGGGCTCGTAGATCTAAGATAGGATGAAGGCCCTTGTTCTTTACGGGGACCAGAAAGTAGCGTGAATAGCAACCACAGCCTACGTCTGGCGCCAGAACCCTCTCTATGGCCCCCTTGGCCAAAAGAGTCATGACTTCCTCCTGAAGCAAGATCAGATGATCCTCCGACAGCCAGTCGTAAGATGGAAGCATAGAGGGAGGGGTAGCCTCAAAGGGGAGGGAGTAGCCCCTTCGGACTATCTGGAGAACCCACCTCTCTGATGTGATATTTTGCCAGTGGTGAAGGTGATGGCTGATCCTGCCACCAACTGGCTGCCCATAATCTGGAAGGGCATGAAAAGGAGGGTTTGGAGGTTGAGCCAGCAGGAGGAGTGGTGGTCTGACCCGACCTCTGGCCGTCCGACCCAAGGGGTCGGAACAAGCCTAGCCCTTGGCCACGCAGAGGCTGCAAAACCTGCACAGCCTTGTGGCTGGGATATGGCTGGTGTGGCTGAAAGCCCCTTCTGTAGCCACAAAAGGGGCAAAAGGCAGACTGGTGAAGTGCAGCCACTGAGAGATCCAATGACTTGGCCGTATCCAGTGAGTCCTTAAAGCGCTCCAGCACCATGTCTGCCTTGCCCACGAAGAGACAGGTGCCATCAAAGGGCATGTCCGTGAGCAAGGCCTGGAAATCCCCTGAAAAGCCAGATGTTCTCAACCTGGCACAGCGTCGAACAGCCACCATAGATTAAACCGCTCTGCTCAGGTGTTGAGACCACAACGAATGGCAAACTTTGCTGCATCTCTCCCGTCTGATACTGCTCAGCAGAAGATGGCCCAGGCCTTCTCCGGGACCTGTGGCAGCACTTGCGCAACCATTTCCCACAGAGAGTGAGAATAACGGCTTAATAAGCATGCAGTGTTCACCGACCGCAAGGCTGAGGGTATAAACATTTTTCTTACCCCATCTGTCCAGCCTTTTCTATTCCCTGTCTGGGGAGCGGAAGGGAACATGCCAAGGGAGGTATAGGCTAGGACTACCAAGCTCTTAAGGATAGGGTGGGTAGCTGTAGGAAAGTAAGATCTGCTTTCATGGTCACCCCCACTTTTTGCTGGCATCATTATGTTTTCCTGACTAGTCTGACTGGGTTCCTGCTAACCAGGACCCAAGTCTCTGTGCTTCTTCCCTAAATTGGACATGGTGAGTACCTAGGTACCCCCCGATTGGCTACTGCTGTGCCCTTGTAAGTCCCTAGTATATGGTACTAAGGTACCCAGGGCATAGGGACACCAGGGGTCTCCCATGGGCTGCAGCTTGTATCATGCCACCCATGGGAGACCACTCAAGTTGTGACTGCAGGCCTGCCATTGCAGCCTGTGTAAGCTGGTGCAAGCACCACTTACGACAGATATAGGTTTCCCTATATCTGGGGTCACTACACTTAAAACCTATAAGTCACCCCTAAGGCAGGCCTTTCAATCCTGAAGGCAAGGTGCTGAGCCCTAAATGTGAGGGTGCCCCTGCATGAGCGGGGCACCCCTTCAACCTTCGGAGTCCATTCTCCCAGGTTGTAAGTGCATCAGCCATTACGACATATAGAGGGGCCATGCGTCCTTACGCGATGACCACCTCTAAACTGGCTGTAACAAACCCTGTCATGTTTGGTATCAAACATGTTGGAAATATACCCCCACACTGTAAATGGTGTGGGAGGTATGATTCCATGCACTGTAAAGCTCCTGCGGGAGGCCCTCAGTGCTCCCGTTACCAGTCTTCCAGAACCAGACAGCAAGCTAGGGCTGCTGCCGGCCCGAGACACGTTTCTGCCCTCCTGCTGCTGAGCCAAGCTCGAGCAGGGGAAGGCAGAACAATAGGTATCCTGTCACAAGGAGGTGTGACCACCTCTCAGACCGGGTTTAGTGTATTGGGGCAGGGTGGGGGCGCTTGCCAGCACTACTGAGAGTGCTTGAAGGGCACATTTGGTGCCCTCCTTGCATACTCCAGTTCAAACCAGTTCAGGGAGCCATTGGCTCCCACTCTGGCGCGAAACTGGACTAAGGACATGGGAGTATCCTCCCCACTGTCCAGTCACTCCTCTGAGTGGGACCCCTGAATCATCCCAACCCTTTCCTAAGATTACCTAAGGGCTTACCTGAGGGTGGGACCTTAGATTCGTCGTGGGATTCAATACTGCGTCATCTTCAACCGTCTGGACACTCTGACCGCGTCGGACTGACCGTGTCGGACTGACCGCATCGAACTTCGCTTTAGGTACCCAGAACGCAACCAGGAAGACTCAGACTGCTCCAGGTCTACGTGTCCTGCAAGTCTGCTAAGTCTGCTACACCGTCAGTGTCCGTGCTCCATACAGGTTCCTCATAGGGCCTGTGGACATCCAAGACACCCAAAGGAATCTCCCTTGGAGTGAAGGCGTCATTTCCCTGCATCTGTAGGCACCGCAATGTAACTGACCAGTTTGCTGATCCTGGGATCCTATGAACTCCGACAGGCTCAGTAACACAGGTGGCGGTTTTACAACTCCCTTGAGGCCTGCACTGTCTTCAGACCGAGTCTGTGGCCAGTATCCCTTGTCGGCACCGCTGGAAGCGAGCCCCTGTACACCACGTCAGCTGGACGTTGCTAAGGCTGGGCGATTCTTGTTTCCAGAGATCTTTGGGTCCTTTCAAGGGACTTCTTTGATTCCAGTGAGCTCCCCTGCTTGCTCGGGCCTGCTCTGACTTACCTAGTCGTGGTGAGACACTTGGACCTTGCTGGTCCTGACACTGCACCTTCTTCGATTTCTATGTCTGTGGCCATTGCCAAGGTGTGTTGGTGCTCCTGCCGGACACTGACCCCCTGGCTCTCGACATCAGATGTGGGACAGCTTGTGAATGGCTCCTGGTCTTCCACAGTGTCACCTGGTCCGCACAGCTTCAACTGTAAGGGCACCGTCAACCATCCTGCATCTATCGACATCGGTGGGCATTCATCTTCCGTGCCTCCGGGTCACTCCTGAGTGGCATAGACTCTGTCCCCTCTGCTTTCAGGTTCTTCTCATCCTGAATCCACCTTTGAGGTCCACCGGACTCCTTCGTCTTCTTCTCCAGCGGTATCTTTCATAAAGTCCTCCATTGGGGTCTACAGCGGTTTCCGAAGTCACTTGACACCTATGCACCCGGCTCCCCTGATGTAGGTATCCTGGTTCCTGGGGTATCCACGGTTGGGGTGACTCTCCAACCTCCCATCTTCCACAGGGTTTCTTCCGGGTCCGCTGGGAAGGGTCCTTCTTCTTTAAAATTGCAACCACAACTTACCCATTGACTATTGTTGATCACGCAGTCGTGTTCACACTCTGCATGTGGTCTCTGTGGGGTTACTGGGTACTTACCATGGGTGGTTCCTTGGGTCCCAAACACTTCTATGTCTTCTGGGTCCAGTCTCGACTTGAGTCGTGGTTCGCATACCACTATTTTAGTATATGGTTTGGTCTATCCCTGGTGACCACTGTGTATTTGTGCTACTTACCATTCCATTGCCTAAGTAATGTGTGAATTGTGTTTATATCTCCGGGTAGGAGATAGTACAATAGTGTTAGTGAGTGTTTGTATTAAAATACCTATTTTTATAACTACACTGTGTGATTCTTTTTCGCTTAGCCTATACCATATGAATACGTACTGAAGGAAGTGGCCCTTAGGGGCCACCCGGGTTATTTACAACCACCTGCTATGCCTTCCCAAGAATGAAGAGTCGGTCAGACAGTAGAGAATACAAACAAGCTTTTATTAGCAATACTCTGCAGAGGAGTGCAATCTGACCTGCACCCTAAGATGTCTGCCGAGGGACTGGCTCCCCAACGGCCTGCAATGCATGATCATTCCTCCAAGAACCCCCCAACCACGCCCACAGTGGAAAGTTACCGGCCTGGGCCGAACATGAACAAAGAAGGCACAGAAGGATGGGCTACCACCTGCCAGATGGGTACACGCTATCTGCAACTCAAGGTTACCGCGCTGAGTCTCAGCGTCTCCTAACGTGGGAGCAGAGCTACACACTTGGATATTCATTAGTAAGTCGGGAAGCAGCCTTGGACAGAAAAGAAAATAATAACTAAATACAGTGTTCTGCTGAGGCAAGCAATACGAATAATGAGGCCTAGTTCAGACACAGCCTAAGCAGCCTAATAGGAATTACGAAATACAAAATGGAGTCACACTTGCTAACTAAAGCTTACACGTTGCAGGGATAACTCAGTGGGTTGCATAACGTGAATACAAATGGCATCTATTTAGCCACACACTGCTAACCTAATATAGCATGAAACAAGTGCATAGCAGGAATGGGATTTTCAAACCTAACAGACCCTCCTTTTAGCATGGGTGGCTAAATGATTTATTGAGGCTATCCGGTAGGGTCTTTACAATTCTGAGTGGGGAGAAAGAAAATGCATAGGCACTCAAGTTAGAAGGGAAAATAAGGCAGCGCAAGCACATGAGTATCAAAATCTACTTAGTATTCAAAAATACCCTCGTCGATAAGCATCATGTTCTGTATATCCTGCATCATCATAGTAGAGACTTTATTATCACATCCTGGCAATTTAGGGGTAAGGGTGAGCTTGCTCACACAATAGGTGCAACAGGCTGGAAGGCAGTTAATACATAGACAACATGTAAAGATGACCCCTGCGATAGCTACTAGGAAAAGTAGTATCTTCCAACCCCATGATGTCAACAAACCCCAGAACCACCCTGTGAGGGACCATGAACCATTATCCTGATGGATGTCTGAAGCAAGCCTGTGTAATTTCTCTATTGCGGAGTATACAATAGGGGCGCTATCAGGAATGTAAACACAACAGCTGCTGCCAATGACGCGGCAGGCTCCACACCTATCAGCAAGAAAGACGTCTAAAACCATCCGGTTTTGAAGAGCAACGAGCCTCGTAGCCTGAAGCTCGACTGTGAGATTAGTCAGTATACCTGCAGTAGTATTAATAACTCCCTCAACTACTCTGGCAAGGCGACGGATATTACGGCTATTGAACATGGGGCCCCAGAACGGCAGAATGCCCTTCATTATGTCAGTAAATTGCTGCAGGGAAGTATCTGTTTGATCTATATCTTCTCGACTGACAACTCTTTTGGCTCAATGCAAATGGAGATCCCTACGCTGTAGCCTATGATCCTTGTGATAATTATTCGGTGCAATGTAAACGGGAGGTAAAAGGAAGGAGACATAACACCGGCCAGACCATCCCCTGGGAAGCCATGTATAAGCCTGTTCCCCACAAACGAAATATACATTTGGAGGTGTAAGTAAAGGCGGGCTACTAGTAGTGTTCAATCGGTATGTGTAGTTACAACTACTCTGTCCTAAAGGAATGTTCCCTGAGCCTTCGACACAGAAAATAGCTGCAGTATTGATCACAGGGACGGGCATGGCTTTGTCTTCAGTGATATTTCGTTCCTTGAAACATTTAAAGTATTCGGTAACATTAAATCCTTGAAAATCCAGCATTTCATTTTGTAACCAAGTAACATTCTTATTATCCTCAAAAATATTCATACAAGCTTCTGGATGTAGGGTACCCTCTTTTCCATCTGCCCCAGGTGTATATCCTTGGTGTACCACTATATACTCCAACACTGCTTCGTAATCAGACTGTACCATATTCATTGCATCAGCATGATAGTGCATGTACACCATAGAAAGCAACTGGAACCAGGCCTCACAGCTACCTAAATATGACAGGGGTAATGACACCAGTAAATCATTCTTGTGCATAACTGAGGGAAGTAACCCACACACCCAACAATTCGTGGCATTAGTGGTACTGTGTACCTGATGAAGCATCTGCAGAAAAGCATTCTCGACATAGGTCTGTCTATGTCCTCTTTATGCGGGCCAGTGTAACAAACGAATGCTCAGGTGGAGCCGGGGTAGTCCCTATCAATGTATGTACAGGATGCTGTTCTTCTAAATACCACACCACCCCGAATAGTGTTATCGTTACGATGAGAAGGACCACTACCACTACTACCCTACTCCCAGTAGACCAACTAGACCACACAGGACCATTCTGCTGTAATGGTGGGGCCAACAGAGGCTGTTCCTCCTTCATAACTGCACGGCCAAATGGGTACATAGAAAGAAACCTTAGGAATTGGAGCCACAAAAATACAACGACCAGAGGGGTACAAATCACCCAGTGTCTTTCAGAGCCTCACTGGTAGACTCCTATTGTTCATCAACGACGGTGCTATGAAGCACTCCCACGGGGGAGCTGCGGGATCGCAGCCCTTGCTGGAAAACAAATCCTCTTCTTTCAGGATAGGGCACCCTCCCTCCTGGGCAAGTACCCTCAACGATCCTGTCCAGTGTCCAGGGCAGTGCACCAGTGTAACTCACGTTATCTAAAGCAGGCACCTTAGACATAGCACCTACGCCCTAAGCTCGAGTCCTTCCCTAACTCCTGGACTGTCCTACTGGCGCACTGTCCTTCCGTCGGGGCCGCAGGTTGTACCTGGCAACCCCAGGCACTTCTTCATCAACAAAAAGGGGAAGAAATTCAGGCTCAGCGGGGCATTGAGACTCAGGTGTCTGTGCACCAGAAGCGGGAGCATCCGGGGCGGCCCTTATCTCTGGGGGGACCACCTCAAGTAAGGCTGCGTCGCTTTCTTGGTCTGTCTGCGCCCACCTCAATCAGGCGCCAGAGAAGGAAACGAAGCGGGGCACTCGCTCCCCTTCCTGGTCAGCAATGCCGTCGAGGACCCACCGGTCATACGGAAGTGGGAGAGGGATCCTCTTGACGTGCCAGCCGTGCACCCAGTTCTTCCGGCCTTCAAGCTTTACTGCGGTGCGGGTGGCGAGCAGGACCAAAAGTGGCCCCTTCCATCGAGGCTCCAGGCAGCTCTTTTACTGAAAATTCTTCACAAGCACGAAGTCCCCTGGCTGTAGCTGATGCCCGGGCCCCTCTGGTACTGGTTGCAGCGTGGCGTGAATCTGTTGGTGGATAGAACGGAGATCTTTAGTTAACTCATACAGATAGTCCACAAGTAGGGGGTACTCTATCTCGGAGAAGCGCTTGGGCCTTGGGACGCCCCAGACATTGGCGGGGTGTCCAAAGACCACCTCGTACGGTGACAACCCTGTTCTAGAATGCACTGTTGCTCTGGTAGATAACAAAGCCAAAGGTAGAGCATCGGGCCATCGCAATCCTGTGCTTTCTTGAATCTTCGCTAACTTTAATTTGAGAGTACCATTGTACTTCTCAACCAAACCTGCTGACTGGGGGTGGTTCGCTGCATGAAACTTCTGCCTAATATGCAAGCCTTTACACACCAATTCAATGACTTTTGAATTGAAGTGACTTCCGTTGTCACTCCAGATCACACGTGGCAATCCATAGCGCGGGAAAAACTCTTTAAGAGTGCCTTCGCTGTTGCCATAGCTGTATTCTCCTTAGTGGGGTAAGCCTCAATCCATTTACTGAATGCACAAATCACTACTAGCACATACTTCAAATTGTTAACTCGTTCCATTTCGATGAAATCCATCTGGAGAACCTCGAAAGGGAAGGAAGGCGGTGCAAAGTTACCTGCGGGTGTAGAAGTGCCTTTCCCAGGATTATGTTTCAGACAAATAATGCAGTGTTTCACTAGGTGTGCGGCTACCTTAGAGATATTATCGTTCTGCCATACTGGGTCCAGTAGCTTACATATTCCTTTGGCACTAATATGTGCTGGGCCGTGGGCCATGGTAACAACAGGGAGCACATAGGCGTCAGGCAGCAACCATCTCTGGGGCATATTCTCAAGAACGTGTGATAACTACCGCAAGTGTAGCTTAACGCAACCCTACACATCGCAGTCGATCGCGGGAAAACAACTCCGTGTTAACGTGGTATTCACAACACGGCGGTACCATGCGATAGTCACAGGACAACGCGTCAAATGAACGCGTTAGAAACAACGCGACGCCGCAAAAACGCGAAACCCCAACGTGAAAATAGTAGCGATGACGCCAATCGCGATACAAAAATCTACGAAAACCAGCCACAGGCCTGCAATTCCCACGCGTCATGCGGGAAAATGCACCATAAAAGTAGAAAAAAACATACCAACAAAAGCCAAACAACAGCGAAGCACAATGGAGGCAGCCGGAGCAAGTACAGAGGACAACCAGAACCCCACAAGCCCCACGGAGGACCAGCCTGGGACCTCGGTGTCAGGGAAGGGCAAGGACAAGAAGAAGAGGAAGACGAAGTTCAGTCCGCAGGAAAACAGGATCCTGATAACGGAGGTGATAGAACACCATCAATCACTGTTCGTCACCTCCACTGTGTCACTGGCAACTAAAAATGGAATATGGCAGACCATCGTGGACAAGGTGAATGCAGTCGGAGTGCTGAAGAGGACAATGGACGAGGTCAAGAGGCGCTGGAATGATGTGAAGCGCAAAACCAAGCTGAAACTCGCAAACAACCGGAAGGCAGCAATGCAGACTGGAGGTGGGAGTCCTGCGCCACAGGAGGAGCTGGACGAGATGGAGGAAATGGTGTCCACAGTCATCAGCGGGGAGACGGTGGCAGGAGTCGGGGGACCGGACACTGCTCAACATGACCGGACACAACAGCAACAGGGTGAGTAACCACCAGGGACTGGGGGGACGGGGGAGATGGGCACAATGGCACACATGCACAATTAAGCATAGCACATCTGCAGACAAACCATGCCCCAGACCCACAACTCCCACCAAGAGACCAATGCACACAGGTATGCAACATCTCAGCACTGCAGAAGCACAGAACCCAGAGGCACACCGCATGGAAGGGAGGAGGGCAGCTAAATCAGAGCTGCAGGGGCTACTCCCCCAAAATGCGGCACACACACATAACATGCAGAGCACATCAACATTGACAACGAGGTGGTACAAACCGCAACACGTCCACAACAGAACAGAGGACACAACAGGTGCCGCGTGTGCGTAGAAACTGGCCAATCACATATGGCACTGCAGGGAAATGTGAGTTGACAATGTACAAGTACAAACTCACATCCGTGATGTAGTCGGAATGTCCACTGTCCCGCATCAAATAGGCAGCTCTGCCCAAACAGTCACAATGTACACTGTCATGCAGTCTGAATGCAGACATGTACAATGCGTCAACATACATGTGTACACGATGTCAAACTGCATCTCCCCTTCACATTGCAGGGGGAAATCCAACACCTCCTGCAGAGCAGTCCGAACCTCTCTTCTCTGATGACGAAGAGGACCACCACACCTTCGACTCAGACGCCCTCGAACAGCTCGTGGAGAGCCTCCGCAGCCCACTTCCAGGATCAGAGCAACCCAGCTGCCATGAGGAGCCACCCCCCTGCACAGTACACACAGCAGGCAGCACCCACCACTACGGCTGCCTCCCAGGACCCCCACGACGAACACATGGCCTTCCAACGCCGTGTGTTGGGGTGCCAGGAGAAGCTGGCTGAACAGGTGCAGGTGGGGTTCGACCGCATGGCAGCCAAACTAGATGCCATACGTGGGTGTCTAAGTCCCATCAGGGACCACTCACAGTCCCTAACGGACACCCACAGTCTGCTCCATGCCCTCCAACGGACCATGGCTGACATTGCCAGAGTCCTGACTCTGCGACAAGAACGACTGTCTAGCCAGAGTTCCTCCAGCGATCTCACCCGGGAGTTGGGACACATGCGGAGGATCATGGAGAACATGGAGCGGACGCAGGCGGAAAGAGCGGCTGCCACGGCTGCACACCAGTGAGAGGTAGCTGGGTCCCTCAATGCCCTAAAGACCTTCCTCATGGCATTGCTGCCACAAGGCCTGGCGCTGATGCATGCTGCTGCTACCACCCCATCCACATCTCCGGCCCCTGATGTGTCTGTGCCACACAGTGCTGGGGACAGTACACCACCACCCACATGTGAGGCACATGCAACAGCAGAGGACGAAGATGCGGATGAACCCACCCTCGGGGTCAGGAGGACGCAGTAGCATTCATCTCCGCCATGTGGCCTGTTTCTGCTTGGTTTTGCCCTCTGCATCATCACCTTCCACTGTCCCCCGATGCACTCTGCGACACTCACCTCGGACCTCGACATGGACTGCCATATTCTGTTTGGTCACTAATGACACAGCTATCAGACTGCGGACTGAAGTCCTCCTCTCCTGATGTACCTGTCATTCCCTGAAGGACTCTGGCTGGCCCTCCACGGGTCGACAATGTGAAGTGGGGTTGGCATGGCCCTGTACTGCTCCAGCTGCAACACTCCCTTGAATGTGTAATAAACATTCATATCCACACAGATGTGTCATGTCTATGATCTTTCAAGTGTGGAAGTATGGATGAATGTAGGGTCAGTGATTCCCCCTTACGTCCATGTTGCCCATTTTGTGGGACTATCGTCACAGGGTGACAGATTGCCGATTCCAGTCCGGGTGGCGCCGACACTACAACGGAGACACATCCATTAGTCACTTCCTTGTCCAGCCCAGGACGGAACCACTCCCAGAGCCCCGGGGTCATTGTTCACACCCTTACGCTGGACTGGCATACGCCAGGACAGCCCACTCCGTTTACGCACACAGGGGGGGACGAGAGCGCTACATTTCCTAGGTCTTCACTGTGGGGATCTGCAGGTCACATGGTCTAGTTGTCAGCATGCCACAGCCACTCCCTCACGGCTGGTGTACACCCACACCACACCTATCCAGCACTGGCGTCACAGGACATGTGACCCTGGCAATACAAATGGCCTGGCGCACGTGCTGGACGCCATTTCCACTCTCTCTGACTAGGTGTCTCCGTGTAGTTCTCATGTGTGCATGAGGGCCTAGGGCCCTGCCACCTCACATTGCCCAGTGCCGGGGGTGACATGATGGCGTCCGCACAACGGGACTCAATCATTAAGGGTCCATGGCTAGCGGGGCACAGACTTGATGGCACCGGATACACTGCGGCAGGCACAGGCACCCCGCCACGGGACGGTGTCTTGCGGTGCAGTGAGATAGGGGCACCTAAAGTGCTGAGTGGGTGTGCAGCCTGCGATGATGCGCCGTCCTGGCGGTCCGGACTGGCAAGGATTAGTGTGAGCCCTGCTGGGCCGCAGTGTAGGCCTGGGCCAGCGGGCAGTGCGGCCCTCCCGCCACGTGGCGTTGCGTCGCGCTTCACAGAGTTAGTGGCACCTCAAGCGCTGAGTGGGTGTGCAGCCTGCAATGATGCCGTGTGCACTGATGTGGTATCTGCCATTGCGTAATCAAGACCCAGAGTCAGGTGTGTGACCTGGTGGCCCGCGGTGCGGGGCTGCATGATGTGGAGGGTGCCATGGCCGCGGGCACCGGGCTTGGAGATCCCTCCCGAACATGGTGGGCCCTCTTGGAGACACGCCGGTGGCGGAAGGTGAGCAGTGAGGCCTGGGTCTGCAGTGTCGGCACTCTCTCCCTCTCTCTTTCTCTCTCCCTCTCTTTCTCTCTCCCTCCCTCTCTCTTTCTCTCTCCCTCTCTCGTTCTCTCTCCCTCTCTCTTTCTCTCTCCCTCTCTCTTCCTCTCTTTCGCTCTCTCTCTCTGTACTTTGATGGGTGCATGGCACACCTTCTGATCCAGGAAGGGGCTGGGGTGCAGCAGCCTGTGTGCGCAGGGGCGGGCAAGCGATGATGGCGTGTGCAACTGTATGGACTCTGCCATTCATGTCTCTGGAAACTGTTTCAGATGAGGGACCTTGGGGACTGCTGTGAATACCGGCACGTGGTTGGAGACACACCGGTGGCAGCAGGTGAGCAGTGAGGCCTAGGTCCGCAGTGTGGGCACTCTCTCCCTCTCTCTTTCTCTCTCCCTCTCTCTTTCTCTCTCCCTCTCTCTTTCTCTCTCCCTCTCTTTCGCTCTCTCTCTCTGTACTTTGATGGGCGCATGGCACACCTTCTGATCCAGATTTCTGTTTTGCAGGCTGTGACTTACAGAATGTCCTGAGACGACCCGCCATGCCTCTTCAGATTTTTTTTTTTGGTTTGTTCTGTAATAAACGTATTGTTTGGATATTTTGATATGGGTGTATGATTTCCCTTTTCCTGGCCACACATGTATGTTGGGTGTTGTGATTGTGCAACTTCAGGCGATTTGTTTGGTTCATGATTTCGTGGAGTTGATGTGCAATATCTTTGTCCATAGGGGGGGGTATGGGTGGTGTGGTCCTGGGGGTGGTGGCAGTGGGTGTTGTTGATCTATTGGGGCTCAGGCCTGCATGATGGGTTGCTCCAGGGCATCTGTTGTTCTTCATGTGTGGCTTTGGGCTGTGCTCCCTTGTCTGGTGCCGGTTGTCGTCCGACTTTACACCTGGTAGGAGCAGGTGTTAGTTTCCTGCTGCTAACGCGCCTTAGCGCATGTTTTGTGATCTTATCGCCGATCTGGCTGGTTGTTGAGAATGTTGTGGAGTGGTTTTGTCGTGGCTTTTTGCACGGGAACGCCTACTCTGCATATCATTAGCGTTAGTTGCCGGGCTCCTCCGTGGCGATGTTTTTTGCGACTGCTATCGCAGGTAAACGGGTGTTATGGGCTGTTAGCACCAGCTTGGGAATGGAGTGATAACTTTATCGTGGATTTGGCTGCGATAAAGTGCCGTTGGCTTGGCGATAGCTCCTTGAGAGTATGCCCCTCTGTTTCCCAGACAAGTCAGTCCAGCACCCATCCTCGTCCAAACGCCCTGTCCTCTCCTCCCATATTGCCAGTTCATCTACAGTCGCCTCACTCTGTATTTCCCTGATATTTTTAAATGTGTCCTCGAACATTCCATTGCCTGGAACCCACCTAGCGGGACCTGCCACGAACATCATTTTCATCTTCGACCTAGCTGTCTCCTTAGCTGTCTGATCTGCAAACGCATTTCCCCTTCCAACATCGTCTGTTACTGCTTTGTGAGCGCTACATTTTATTATTGCCAACTTATCAGGAAGTGTCAATGCTGACAACAGTCTATGTATCAATGGACCATGCTGTATTCGCAACCCATGCGAGGTTAAGAACCCTCTCTCTGCCCAGAGGCGCCCGAAATTATGGGCCACCCCAAAGGCGTACTGGCTGTCGGTGTAGACGTTGACAGTCAGACCCTCACTCAGCTCACAAGCCCTAAGGAGGGCAACCAACTCTGCAGCTTGGGCCGATTGGTATGGGATACGGGATGTCTCAACTACAGTGTGTAACGTTGTGATTGCATAAGCTGCAGTAGTAGTGCCATCTGCTAGTTTGAAACAAGAGCCATCGACATATAGTTCCCCTTGGGGGTCAGATAAGGGAACATCAGTCAGGTCTACCCGTCCCTTCGTTTCTTCCTCAGTCCGAAATAAACAATCATGGACATCATTGTCCTTTTCTTCCGAAGGGAGGGGTAGTAATGTGGCTGGGTTCAGAGTAGCACATCGTTTGATGGTAATGTGCGGAGCAAACAAAGTTAATTCATATCCAGTCAGACGCGCACTAGTAAGGTGCTGCGTCTTTGTCTTATTCAATAGCGTATCCACAGCATGAGGTACCATTGCTGTGAGATCAGTATCAAGGACCTGCCGATTGTCTGATAGAAACTGCCACCGCCACGGCAGCTCTCAGGCAGCTCGGGAGAGCTCTGGCGACGTTCTCAAGAATAGCAGAGAAATACGTGCACGGTCTCTGCTTACCACCGAAACCCTGTGTTAGAACAGAAAGCGCGCAACTGTCCGCCTCATGTACATAGAGCACAAAAGGCTTCTGGTAATCAGGAGTACCAAGCACAGGAGCAGGGCAAAGCGCAACCTTTAATTGCTCAAAAGCTTGCTGGCATGCAGATGTCCAAGGCAAGGGTTCATGCACTTCTTTGGTGGTCAGGTAAAGGAGGGGTTTTGTTAGTAAGGAATAATTAGGGTTCCACTGACGACAATATGAAGTTATACCAATGAAAGCGCATACCTCACGTTGGGTCTTAGGAACAGGCATATTAGTAATAGCAGCTATGCGTTCAGGTGTTAGTCTGTGACCCTCCTTCGACAGTAGGTGACCTAAATAGGTGACCTCCTGTCGTCAATATTGAAATTTTGAAAGTGACACCTTGTGTCCATGGTGTGCCAAATGCAACAGTAATTTAACTGTGGCCTCTTTACAACCATCTTCAGTGTCCGAAGCCACAAGGAGGTCGTCAACGTACTGCAACAGCACATTACCAGGGGAAAGTTCCAAAGAATCCAATTGAGCTTTCAAAGCTTGGCTATAGATACTAGGACTCTCTGTATAGCCTTGTGGAGCACAACAGAATCTAAAGCTCCTTCCGGCTATTGCAAATACAAACAGATATCTGCTGTGTATGGATTGGAATGCTGAAGAAAGCATTCTTCAAATCGATCACAGAAAAGAATTTTGCTGACGGGGGAATCATTGTCAAAATCGTGGTAATGTCTGGAACTACAGGATACTGGGGAACCACTATTTTGTTCACCTCTCTAAGGTCAATTACGAAGCGGTAAACGTCAGGGTGAGCATCAGAAGAATCCAAGGGTGTCTTTTTAAGTATAGGAAGAATAGGGCTATTACACACATTCGCCACTGTCTCCTCAACCACACCAGATTTAATCAAATCCTGTATTATTTGCAACAAGCCTTGAAATCAAGGAGAGGGGGCTCTCAAATCCAAAGGGATGGAGCACCCAGTAACTGTAAAATTAAAAATAAATGTTCCCTTTGGATAAGACCTATCTCAGACAATTCACGCCAGAGAGTACAACAACACTCATACTTCAAACAGACCTTGATTTTCAATTTATTCAGAATGAATTAAAGCACTTATATGAAAACAAATGTAAACAATATATATGTTTTAATCAATATAAAACTGTACAGATTTTGATTCCACACAGACAATTCATAAAACCATTAAAAACACATGAATTCTGAACACAGTATTCATATTTCTAAAGAGCAGAATGTATGAATCTAAAAAGGAGAATATGTATTTTATATTGATTAAAACATATATATTGTTTAAATTTGTTTTCATATAAGTGCTTTAATTCATTCTGAATACATTGAAAATCAAGGTCTGTTTGAGGTATGAATGTTGTTGTACTTCTGGCGTGAATTGTCTGAGATAGGTCTTATCCAAAGGGAACATTTATTTTTAACTTTATTTGCAACAAGGCCTTTTCTCCTGCCTGGGATATCTTGTACTGGGGAATACGTGGCAATACAGCATTGTCCTTAATCTGTATAGAGACCGGTGGGATCTGGAGTAACCCCACATCCGTGTCTCCTGTAGCCCACAGTGTGCACGGCACATCTTTAAACTCAGCGGGAAGGGGGGCATCCTTTGCGAGACATTGTTTGGCACGGGCCACTTGCGGCCCAATAGTCATGTAAACACCGTCTGGAGAACAAAAAATTGTCGCATGCAACCTTTTTAACAAATCCAATCCTAACAAATTCTCCCCACAATTTGACGTTAATAGAAATGGTGAATCAACCGTGAAGGGGCCAATAGTCAAAGCAAGAGGTTTGGAAATGGGGCTAACAACCGACACGCCTGAGAAACCCACCGAAACATTGTTTTGGCCAGACAGAGCTGCCCCCGGGACCAGTGAACGGGAAACAGAGCTATTCATAGCCCCTGTATCAACTAAGAATTTCTCGGTCGTACCTTGTAAATCCGCAGTGACATAAGGTCCGCGCTGATCTACAGGCACCGGAACTGGTCCCTTGCCCTGTCCCTGGCTATCCTAGCTAAGAGACATCCCCGTCACTTCGTCCATGTCATAGTCATCATGATAGTACTGCCTCCCTCGGGGGTCGTCAAAATAGTTCCTGCTCTGCCTATCAGACGATGTATTCTCTGATCGCATCTCCCCCCGGCCTCCTCCTCCTCTTCCACATCCTCTAAACCCCCGACCTCTCGGGGGTTTAGAGGACCTCTCACCTCTCTGCAATAACTCCAGGCACTCATTCCGCCAATGTCCCTCCAGCTTGCAATATGCACATTGGTTGAGCCCAATGGGTGTTCTCGGGGTACCACCCCTGTTGGACCGGGGCAGCCGTTGGGCCGAACCCGAACCTCTTCCTCTTCCATTTCCCCTCGCAACTTGCTGCATCAACACCCTCGTTTTCAACTCTTTTGACTTTTTCTTCACTTTCTCCTTCTCTTCATTCTCTCTATGCTCATAGTACTGCACCATACTCAGTATTACCGATGGGGAGGAGGTGCTCCAAGTACTTTCTGAAGCCTGCAACCTAGTCGCAATCTCAGGAAGCAAGTTGTTAACAAATCTGCTGACAAACAACCAGACACCACCTTCCAATGACAGGTCCTGACCACTAAAGTCGAGAAATACCCCTTCAAACCTAGTAAAGAAATCAGACACACTCTCGTCCTTCTTCTGACGACATGCAGTCAACTTGTCCCAATCCACCCGTCTCGGCGGGATAAGGGAATGCATATATGTGATAATGCGACCCGGTAAAGCCAATATCTGCACCTTCGGCTTGTCGCCGGGCTTGCGTTCCTCATCCCACTCCCTGATCTGATCCCATGTTCCTCCCAATTCCACTACATGATCCTGTGTATGCACTTGCCTCCATATATCCACCGGTACCAACAAACCAAAGAACAACTCAATATCAGCTAACGTCATCACCGTGGAGGAGGCCGCCTCTGTCAACTCTTTGTAGTACACAGTCGGGTTTTTCCGAGGGTCTGGCAACTGACCTTTAAGGGATATTACCTCACTCCTCTTCCAAGGAGTATAGATCCACTGTTCCTGAAACCGAGCATCGACTCGTGGCCTAATTACAGTATTCGTGGAGTCGCGCAGTTCCGGTATTTCAGGATGGTAAATGGGATGAACCTCCCTCATGGGGCACTGGGTCACCATCGTCGGAACCTTTTGGAGCAATCTGCCTCGGTAACCCACCAATGTCGTTACATTGCTAAAAACCTCATTGGGAGCCATACCTGTAGCATATACCCTGTCCCGTATGTCATAGATGATCTGTGGTGCAACACCCTGAAAACACTGCTCCCACAGCTCTATTAGCGTGGCCGACATGTGCTTAAGAGCATGCTGCTGTATGAAGGGCTCATAATCTTTCATCACTCTCCATACATCTTCCACACTATAGATCGCATTCCGGGCCCACTGAGCTGCTTGATTCGCCACCATTTGCTTTTCCTCATCACCCACAGCAGAACGCAACAACACTTTCTCCATGCGGTCTTGTGCTCCCGCCCAATTCCCTTCATTTATTCCACGTACAGGGGTCTCGCCATTCGGCAGTGCTTGGGGTGTCATACTTGAGGGAGAAAGAGCAGATGAGGAGACAGGTATCGACAGGTATCATCATGAAAGGAGACAGTGTCGTAGGAGTGAAAGGGGGTGTAGCGGTAGATACGGAGTCAGTAGACGGAACAGGAGAGCTAACGGCTCCCGCCCCCGTTACTTGCGTGAGTAGAGAGGAAGCAGGCGGGGCTGGGGCCGAAGCAGTGTGACTAGAGGCAGAAATACTAGGGAGAGTGGCACCAGGGGCCGGGGACTGAGATGTTGGAACCCTTGGGTATATCCGCTCAGGAGCATAAGGTGGAGGAGGGCGAGA
The DNA here is from genome assembly GCA_963921515.1 of Calotriton arnoldi. Classification (NCBI taxonomy): domain Eukaryota; kingdom Metazoa; phylum Chordata; class Amphibia; order Caudata; family Salamandridae; genus Calotriton; species Calotriton arnoldi. Next base: position 374,876 of record CAWUFW010013021.1, on the reverse strand, counting down.
ATCCAATAGCTCTTCAACGAAAACATCACCGTCCTCTCTAGTAACATAGCATTTATCAGTCTACAATCGAAACTTTCTATCCGCACATTCTATGCCTTTCTCTATCTTTTCCCTTTCATAGGCCACAGCTTTCTGCGTTATAGTTTGCGTCTGTCTCATCCGGGCCTCTTTCTCTGCTCTCATACGCCGTTGCTTTGCTTCCTTCTGCCATACTCTTAGAGAATCAAACATCGACTGCCTGCTCTTTTTGGCGAACAATTTGTCCTGCAAGAAATTCAATTTATGTTCATCAAACGAGCCAGTAAGTGGCCACTGTAACTCAGCATTGTCCCTCGTATATTTATTCCACAATGTGCTAAACATAATAGGGCCAATACCGTGCTTGACGTATACATCAAAATGTGGGGTACCCTCCGGAGGCGCAGGCTGGCTCTCTTCCAATCGAGCCTCAGTAGAACAACACCGACATCCAAAGCACCCCAGTTTACTTAGACAAGGCATCTTAATATAAGACACATGCGCTGTCCCCAACGGACAAGTACAACACCAATAAAAATAATAAAAGAAAAAAGATAAAGAATATAAATATTGTTCGAGAACCAAACAAAAACGGTCCGAAGACCGCTCCCTACAGTCCGGAGACTGTACCAAGTTCAAGAAGACAGGCTCTAGCCCCAGACCTTTTCAAGCGTAGACCAAATTACCAGTTGGCCTGGCAGATTGTTCGCAAACAGTCCCAGACCTTTTCAAGAACAGACCAAATTTCCAGTTGGCCCGGTAGACTGCTTACAAACACTCTGTGCCTTTTCAAGGGTCCGCAAACCCACCAAGTTCAAGACAAGACAGTCCGGAGACTGTACCAAGACACAGCCCGTAGGCTTGTGCCGTTCAAGAATGGCGCCATTTTTCCAAGAATCAAATCACTGACCTGGTGCACACAGGTCGAGTCAAGTTATTCTCCACTGCCGACTCTTCGGACCAAACGGTCAACTCCAAGGTTTCGCCTTCTCAGGACCCCAGCCGGTGACCACTAGACGAGGAGTCGCCCGATCAGACGGGCGGGGCAGCTGCGAGAACCAAGCTCGATCGTGTGGGGTACCCCGATCCGCCCGACCGACCGGACGCAACCCCGACCTTGCAACCCGATTACTGGTGAGTCGGGTCACCTTGCGGGGTCCCTGTTCGGGCGCCAACTGAAGGAAGTGGCCCTTAGGGGCCACCCGGGTTATTTACAACCACCTGCTATGCCTTCCCAAGAATGAAGAGTCGGTCAGACAGTAGAGAATACAAACAAGCTTTTATTAGCAATACTCTGCAGAGGAGTCCAATCTGACCTGCATCCTAAGATGTCTGCTGAGGGAGTGGCTCCCCAACGGCCTGCAATGCATGATCATTCCTCCAAGAACCCCCCAACCACGCCCACAGTGGAAAGCTACCGGCCTGGGCCGAACATGAACAAAGAAGGCACAGAAGGATGGGCTACCACCTGCCAGATGGGTACATGCTATCTGCAACTCATGAGTCTCAGCGTCTCCTAACGTGAAAGCAGAGCTACACACTTGGATAGGCATGCGAGGGCAGAATGGCCTATTCATTAGTAAGTCGGGAAGCAGCCTTGGACAGAAAAGAAAATAATAACTAAATACAGTGTTCTGCTGAGGCAAGCAATAAGAATAATGAGGCCTAGTTCAGACACAGCCTAAGCAGCCTAATAGGAATTACGAAATACAAAATGGAGTCACACTTGCTAACTAAAGCTTACACGTTGCAGGGATAACTCAGTGGGTTGCATAACGTGAATACAAATGGCATCTATTTAGCCACACACTGCTAACCTAATATAGCATGAAACGAGTGCATAGCAGGAATGGGATTTTCAAACCTAACAGTACTGGTAAAACAAGCTGCTTTACACTCCTGGACTAGGCCTGAAGGCTGCTCTCCACAGCAACCACTTAGAGAGCTTTCTAAGGTTGTCTAAGACCACTAAAATCACCATAAGGTTTGTCTGGAATAGTGCAGGGTGCTACACTTACATAAGTGAGCACCATATACTAAGCCAGCCTCTCACAGTGGTGAGGAAGTTTGGGTCGCCCGTAGCAAGGCGGTGGCGACGGGCAATTGTCCTATTCACAGGAGCCCCTCTGCAGGGCTTGGGCCAGGTTCCCAGTAGGACATCTGTAATGGCCTCGCTAAAGGGTAGCATGGGTTCCAAAGAGGAGACACCTGGTTGTAGAACCTGTAGATATTAGTCTTGACCACCACTGAAGGGAGCGTAAGGTCCAGGACCTCAGCCGCCCTTTGCACCACCATAGCATAAGATGCTCTCTCCCCCGTAGCCATGGTAGGGGGAGAAAGCAGGCCAGAATCTGGAGAGGTATCCAGTCCGCTGGCCTCACCCAATTCCTCGTACCAGTCCATTTCCTGATAAGCCTGGTCTTCTAAAGGGTCCAGCGACCTCTACCAATCGTCTTCCATTCCTAGCCCTTCAGAATAAGGCTGAGGAAACGACCTAGGACTTGTAGGTTTTGTTGGCTCCGGAACTAGGGTCGGAAGGCACCGATCCGGCTCCGGGTTGTCGGAATTAGAATGGAGCTGCGCCGCCAAGGGGTGCCAGTGGCGTCGGGAGCCTAGGTATTGGGGCCGAGGAAGGTTGCAATGGTATGACCGGCTTCGGTCCGGATCCACTGGCGGATCCATGGGGGGTCATCGGTGCCAGGACCGGAGTCGCAGGCGCGGAATCCGGTGAAGCCCACTCTGACCCCGCGGGGCCTAAAGGCAAAAAAAATGAGGCGCATGGCCTCATAAAATTCTCAATGTTGGGCAGGGGTTGGTCCTACTCCCGGAAAATCGGGAAGACACGGAAACAACCCAGGCGCAGGTTCTGAAGAAAGAGGCCTAGAACGCTGAGACTCCTCGGTCGCGTCGGCTAATGGATGGGGAGAAATCGAAGCACGCTTCAACTTCTTGTGCTTTTTGTGCCTCTTACGTGAGCATCCAAATGATTTGGAATGGGACGAAGAGGACTTGGGACTCCTGGAATGGTGCCTGGACCTACCTCTTGACCGGGCCCATGAACGAGATAGCCGAGGAGTCATACGATGCAGTGCCGACTGCCAAGCCGCAAGTAGCTTTAGGGACCACCTCCTCAAAGCCTTCAGAGCCACGGCACGACAGTTGGAGCACGATTTTGAGTTGTGGTCGTGCTCCAGGCACCACAGGCAAACCAGGTGCAGGTCCGTCACTGACATGGCGCAGTGACAGGCGCTGCACGACTTGAACCCAGAAGTCTTTCTAGACATGATGGAAAAAACCTACACACCAAAATCCTGTCAAAAAGGGACATAGGGTAACTCTCTTCACGGACCAGAGCTTGACTGTAGTGGAAAGGAAAGAACTGAGCTCGCAGCCTCCTCCACCGTGAACAGAACTCTTTGCGTCAGACTTTTGAAGGTAACTTTTCAGCAGGACTAATATGGTGTTTGCATATGACCCGCACTCCATCGCGGTCGACCAGAACGGGTAACTTTCACACAATTTCGGGCAATAAGATAACCGGAAGTTTCACTCTTCTGCTTCTAGTCGCTATTTTCACCAAAAACTTTAAAATTGTATATCAACAGTTCTACTGATTGGATTTCTGTTGTCCTGGTATCATTTAATTTAGTAAGATTCACTCTATTTTTCTAAATTGGTTTGGGATTGTTCTTGTGTTATGTTTTCCCTGTATTACTGTTTGTGTGCTGCATAAATACTTTTCACGTTGACTCTAAGTTAAGCTTGACTGCTTTTGAGCTAAGCTTTCAGAGGGTTAAGCACAAATTAATGTAGTGACATTTGTGGTTTACCCTGACAAGGATTGTGGTTGTTGCCTGAGTAGGGCTTCCACCTCCCTCAAACAATAACCCAGTTCCTTACATCTGACCTCTCTGTTTTTAGGGTCTTAGAAGAAAAAGTATGACAGATCTTAAAGTTTTTTACCTTGCGAGAGGAATGGAGGCAGTATATTCAGTCCTTATGTGGATCCTCTGAATGCAGTCTCTTCTTTCCACAGGTTCCACATGGTCTGAAACGTCATTTTTAGAACGCCCTGACACCCTGAGTGGTCAGTTTCCCAACACATGGTACAATGTTGATAATGTAGTCAAATTTGTCTGAAGATTCCCTTACTATGACCTGCGGTAGAAAATCTGAAGGATGGTAGCCTCTCAGTGGAGTGGTCTAAAGGGTGCTGCAGCCTGATTGGCTGGAGTTTGGTTCTTTTAGAATGATGTAAATAGGACACTAAAGTTGATGACTTCTAGCCCTTTTAGGCTATGTTTAACATGAAGAAGGCTGAAGAAGGAGCAAAACCTCAACAAAGGATACCACAAGGTTAGATAAATTGAAGATAGAGACAGCAATACTGTCTGCGCCTATACATTTGTGGACCACAGTGGTAGTACATGTGTCTTGTCTGATGTTTCCTCGGGGATGGGCAGCAGAAGTCTTGTCTGTGCTGACCTCTCCTTCTTGTTCCTTACTGGCACCGGCTTAAAAGCGTTTGTTTGTATTGTGAGTCACCAGCCAAGGGACCTGCACTGGAGTCTTCTAGAAGATCAGAGTTACTACACTTATCTGATGATTCTGGGTGAAAGATAGAACTCTCTGGTTTTTGTACTTGCCCAGTTGAAACTCTATTTGCTGCTTGGGTAAGTATGTTCTATGTGGATATAGTAGTTGTTTAACAGATGGGGCAGGTTTTTCTTTACTGTAGTGCTTAATGTCCTTGGGAGTGTGGGAAAATGTGGGCGGTTATCTCAACTCATGCCTTCATTCTTTTCATCTAAGATAAAACTAAAGAGCATGGATTCATAATCAGACCAAATAAATAAATAAGGCACTTTAAATGTGAGAGACAGTTTTTTTAATACGATCCCTACAGTGTGGCCCTTGTTGTATGCAAGTCCTGTTATAATTTGTAAAAGGGGGGACATCTTCTAAGGTGGCTCACCCCCCTGTGCTTCAGAGTTATTATGTGCATCAAATCTAGACATTTAAGACCCAAAGAATTTCTAACTGAGGTTAAAGGCTGGATAATAAAGCCACAATCTCTAGATGTTGAGGTTCTCAGTACACAGTGGCACACCTGCCAACTCACATGGTGCCACTGTGTGACACACAATATCGGCTCCCATCACACGGTCACACGGTGAGGAGCCAATATCACAAGGTGGCAGGGGAAATGAGCAAAACCACTGTAAATTGTGGTTTCCAGGTCGTTTTCCAAGGCTTTGAACTGCCGACGCCCATTAAGGGGTGTGAAAACACCCCAGGACATCAGCACCAGCAAGCTTTATTTTTTTGGGAGGAGGGGGCTTAGGGACAGGGTGGGGTTCAAAATTGCCTCTTAAGTACTTCTCGGCAAGAGGACCTGCCCCCTCCAAGGCCCTGCTCCCTCCTCACACAGTGATGTTTTTGTTCAAGTTGGCAGGTATGGTGTGGGCAGTGTCCCTAGCTTGGTTCTAAGTAGGGCTATCACCAGGTGGTCATACCAACAGCACAGCCCTTGATATTTGTCACACCAAATAAATAAATGTAAAAAAAAAATATATATATATATATATATATATATATATATATATATATATATATATTCACTGAAAAAACCACAGGTTTCAGGGACGTTATAGTTAATTGGACATTTCACTCATACAAAACCAGAGAAATTCGGTTGTTATAGTTAGTTGAGCTAACTATAACTCGCGCCCCCGCAATGCACTGCTGATGACGTCACATATTACATCATTCATGACATGGTCAGTGACATCACTGATGACATCTCAAATGACATCACTGATGACATCATCCAGTGACTGTGTGTTTCTGTAAAGTTTAAATATGTTTTATATATATATATATATATATATATATATATATATATATATATATTCACTGAAAAAAACCATAGGTTTCAGGGACGTTATAGTTACAAATTAGCATTTAAAAAGCCTTTGAAATTCACTGAAAAAACCATAGGTTTTAGGGACAGTTATAGTTAGTTGGACATTGCACTCGTACAAAACCCTTGAAATTCCCCCGTTATAGTTAGTCCAGCTAACTATAACTCGCGCCCCCGCAATGCACTGCTGATGACGTCACATATTACATCACTCATGACATGGTCAGTGACATCACTGATGACATCACTGATGACATCTCAAATGACATCACTGATGACATCATCCACGTGATAATTTCATGCATCTTCTCACACCCTAATATAACCTTTGATACACCCACTCTAAATTACAGACTGCCATTCGCAAAACCATAGACACTCCAACACCAATAACTACATACCCACTCACTGATTCTTAGGTCTACGCACACATCCACTCACTCACCCGTACAGTCACTCATACTTACGGTCACTCAGTACAGGACTATCATATGCACTCATACTCCTATATAGACACTCAAACACCGCCACTCATCCATAGAGGTACTCACACACCTAGTCAGTCATGCAAATAATTAAACACACTACCATTTACTCACCTATACAGTTATACACACACCAGCTCACTTACTCATACAAATAATAGCACATTCTTACGCTCTTATACAATCACTGATACAAGCACACACTCATCCATACAGCCACTATCACAATCACTCACTCTTGCTTATAGCTATTTATATACTCCAACACACATATATACTGCCTTTCACATATGTAGTTACTCACACATGTACCACTGGGACATACATTCACTCACTAACACACTCTTACACACACTTACCCACCCATACAGTCTATCACAGATGCACTCTTTAAACCATCCACCCAGTGAATCACCCACTCACACATCTATGCACAGAGTCGCACACACCCCTCCCACACAAACACTCAGGCACCCATACAGATACTCACACAAGCATTCAATAACTCATATAGACACTCATGTAGCTATTCACAAACACATGCAGCCACTTACACAGCAACAGACAGACGGATACAGACATTCACCCAGTTTAGTCACTAACCCATGCATTCAGTAAGATACGTTAAATCACTCACTTATAGAGTCAGTCACGCACCTACTAAATCATCCATACAGACACTTACACACCCACTCATTCTTCAATACGTCTTTTCCTATATATATTAAAAATATTTAAACTTTACAGAAACACAAAGTCACTGGATGATGTCATCAGTGATGTCATCAGTGATGTCATTTGAGATGTCATCAGTGATGTCATCAGTGATGTCACTGACCATGTCATGAGTGATGTAATATGTGACGTCATCAGCAGTGCATTATGGGCGCGAGTTATAGTTAGCTGGACTAACTATAACGGGGGAATTTCACGGGTTTTGTACGAGTGCAATGTCCAACTAACTATAACTGTCCCTAAAACCTATGGTTTTTTCAGTGAATTTCAAAGGTTTTTTAAATGCTAATTTGTAACTATAACGTCCCTGAAACCTATGGTTTTTTCAGTGAATTTCAAAGGTTTTTTAAATGCTAATTTGTAACTATAACATGTCTGAAACCTACGGTTTTTTCAGTGAATTTCAAAGGATTTGTAAATGACAATTTTTAAATGTATTAATTGTTATATAAATTTTTTTCATACTGATTTCCAAATTTTTTAGAAACAATTTTTTTTACATATTTTATTTTTTAAATTACATTGTAATTACATTATACATTACATTACAAAAAATACTTTCTCAGAATGAATTACTTTAGTTTAATTACTTTGCACATAGGCAATAGACTTTTAAGTACAGTAGTTACAGTTGTTGCAATGGGCAACACATTTTCAAACACAATGCAACATTCAGCTCAATGTGAATTTCTAGTTAAATGCAATTAGTTACTTTATGGATTACTTTTCTAACCACATTACTGGATCCTAGATTCAGTCCTGGGACATCTCCTGTAAACAGTTGAGTAAAAGCGTTTTGGTTACAGTCGTGATTTTTAAGGAATATTATTGTACTTTAAAAGTTCACACTTAGAAACTTTTTCTCATAGAATCACCAATGTTATCCTATGGAAGGAAATTCACTTAGAAGTTAAAAACTGTTATCGTTACTTTTTCTTACTCAGTGTTGGATCCTGGATCCAGCACTGGTGCATCTCCTGTAAACAGTTGAAAGAATGCGTTTAAGTCATACAGGCGATTTTTAGGAATATTTGTAGTTTGTGAAAATCGACACTTTGAAACTTTTCTGCTGAAAACCAGACAATGATATCCTATGGAAGGAAATTCAAGTTACCGGTAAGTACGGTTAAAATTACTTTTGAGGATCAGTACTGGGCTGAAAGATGCAGCACTGAGGTCTCTCCTGATAACAGGTGAGTAAATCGGAATTCGTATTTCGGCTGATTTTAGAGGAATATTTTAAAGTTCCAAAACTCCACACTTAGAAGAATTTCCAAGTGAAACCAGTCAATGTTAGCCTATGAAGGAAATTCAAGTTACCGGTAAGTACGGTTAAAATTACTTTTCAGGATCAGTACTGGGCTGAAAGATGCAGCACTGAGGTCTCTCCGTAACAGGTGAGTAAATCGGAATTCGTATTTCGGCTGATTTTAGAGGAATATTTTAAAGTTCCAAAACTCCACACTTAGAAGAATTTCCAAGTGAAACCAGTCAATGTTAGCCTATGAAGGAAATTCAAGTTACCGGTAAGTACGGTTAAAATTACTTTTCAGGACCAGTACTGGGCTGAAAGATGCAGCACTGAGGTCTCTCCTGATAACAGGTGAGTAAATCGGAATTCGTATTTCGGCTGATTTTAGAGGAATATTTTAAAGTTCCAAAACTCCACACTTAGAAGAATTTCCAAGTGAAACCAGTCAATGTTAGCCTATGAAGGAAATTCAAGTTACCGGTAAGTACGGTTAAAATTACTTTTCAGGACCAGTACTGGGCTGAAAGATGCAGCACTGAGGTCTCTCCTGATAACAGGTGAGTAAATCAGAATTCGGATTTCGGCTGATTTTAGAGGAATATTTGTATGTTTCAAAAATCAACACTTAGAAACTTTTTCAGCAAAAAGCAGGCAATGATATCCTATGGAAGGAAATTCAAGTTACCGGTAAGTACGGTTAAAATTACTTTTGAGGATCAGTACTGGGCTGAAAGATGCAGCACTGAGGTCTCTCCTGATAACAGGTGAGTAAATCGGAATTCGGATTTCGGCTGATTTTAGAGGAATATTTTAAAGTTCCAAAACTCCACACTTAGAAGAATTTCCAAGTGAAACCAGTCAATGTTAGCCTATGAAGGAAATTCAAGTTACCGGTAAGTACGGTTAAAATTACTTTTCAGGACCAGTACTGGGCTGAAAGATGCAGCACTGAGGTCTCTCCTGATAACAGGTGAGTAAATCGGAATTCGGATTTCAGCTGATTTTAGAGGAATATTTTAAAGTTCCAAAACTCCACACTTAGAAGAATTTCCAAGTGAAACCAGTCAATGTTAGCCTATGGAAGGAAATTCAAGTTACTGGTAAGTACGGTTAAAATTACTTTTGAGGATCAGTACTGGGCTGAAAGATGCAGCACTGAGGTCTCTCCTGATAACAGGTGAGTAAATCGGAATTCGTATTTCGGCTGATTTTAGAGGAATATTTTAAAGTTCCAAAACTCCACACTTAGAAGAATTTCCAAGTGAAACCAGTCAATGTTAGCCTATGAAGGAAATTCAAGTTACTGGTAAGTACGATTAAAATTACTTTTCAGGACCAGTACTGGGCTGAAAGATGCAGCACTGAGGTCTCTCCTGATAACAGGTGAGTAAATCAGAATTCGGATTTCGGCTGATTTTAGAGGAATATTTGTATGTTTCCAAAATCAACACTTAGAAACTTTTTCAGCAAAAAGCAGGCAATGATATCCTATGGAAGGAAATTCAAGTTACCGGTAAGTACGGTTAAAATTACTTTTGAGGATCAGTACTGGGCTGAAAGATGCAGCACTGAGGTCTCTCCTGATAACAGGTGAGTAAATCGGAATTCGTATTTCGGCTGATTTTAGAGGAATATTTTAAAGTTCCAAAACTCCACACTTAGAAGAATTTCCAAGTGAAACCAGTCAATGTTAGCCTATGAAGGAAATTCAAGTTACCGGTAAGTACGGTTAAAATTACTTTTCAGGATCAGTACTGGGCTGAAAGATGCAGCACTGAGGTCTCTCCTAACAGGTGAGTAAATCGGAATTCGTATTTCGGCTGATTTTAGAGGAATATTTTAAAGTTCCAAAACTCCACACTTAGAAGAATTTCCAAGTGAAACCAGTCAATGTTAGCCTATGAAGGAAATTCAAGTTACCGGTAAGTACGGTTAAAATTACTTTTCAGGACCAGTACTGGGCTGAAAGATGCAGCACTGAGGTCTCTCCTGATAACAGGTGAGTAAATCGGAATTCGTATTTCGGCTGATTTTAGAGGAATATTTTAAAGTTCCAAAACTCCACACTTAGAAGAATTTCCAAGTGAAACCAGTCAATGTTAGCCTATGAAGGAAATTCAAGTTACCGGTAAGTACGGTTAAAATTACTTTTCAGGACCAGTACTGGGCTGAAAGATGCAGCACTGAGGTCTCTCCTGATAACAGGTGAGTAAATCAGAATTCGGATTTCGGCTGATTTTAGAGGAATATTTGTATGTTTCAAAAATCAACACTTAGAAACTTTTTCAGCAAAAAGCAGGCAATGATATCCTATGGAAGGAAATTCAAGTTACCGGTAAGTACGGTTAAAATTACTTTTGAGGATCAGTACTGGGCTGAAAGATGCAGCACTGAGGTCTCTCCTGATAACAGGTGAGTAAATCGGAATTCGGATTTCGGCTGATTTTAGAGGAATATTTTAAAGTTCCAAAACTCCACACTTAGAAGAATTTCCAAGTGAAACCAGTCAATGTTAGCCTATGAAGGAAATTCAAGTTACCGGTAAGTACGGTTAAAATTACTTTTCAGGACCAGTACTGGGCTGAAAGATGCAGCACTGAGGTCTCTCCTGATAACAGGTGAGTAAATCGGAATTCGGATTTCAGCTGATTTTAGAGGAATATTTTAAAGTTCCAAAACTCCACACTTAGAAGAATTTCCAAGTGAAACCAGTCAATGTTAGCCTATGGAAGGAAATTCAAGTTACTGGTAAGTACGGTTAAAATTACTTTTGAGGATCAGTACTGGGCTGAAAGATGCAGCACTGAGGTCTCTCCTGATAACAGGTGAGTAAATCGGAATTCGTATTTCGGCTGATTTTAGAGGAATATTTTAAAGTTCCAAAACTCCACACTTAGAAGAATTTCCAAGTGAAACCAGTCAATGTTAGCCTATGAAGGAAATTCAAGTTACTGGTAAGTACGATTAAAATTACTTTTCAGGACCAGTACTGGGCTGAAAGATGCAGCACTGAGGTCTCTCCTGATAACAGGTGAGTAAATCAGAATTCGGATTTCGGCTGATTTTAGAGGAATATTTGTATGTTTCCAAAATCAACACTTAGAAACTTTTTCAGCAAAAAGCAGGCAATGATATCCTATGGAAGGAAATTCAAGTTACCGGTAAGTACGGTTAAAATTACTTTTGAGGATCAGTACTGGGCTGAAAGATGCAGCACTGAGGTCTCTCCTGATAACAGGTGAGTAAATCGGAATTCGTATTTCGGCTGATTTTAGAGGAATATTTTAAAGTTCCAAAACTCCACACTTAGAAGAATTTCCAAGTGAAACCAGTCAATGTTAGCCTATGGAAGGAAATTCAAGTTACTGGTAAGTACGGTTAAAATTACTTTTGAGGATCAGTACTGGGCTGAAAGATGCAGCACTGAGGTCTCTCCTGATAACAGGTGAGTAAATCGGAATTCGTATTTCGGCTGATTTTAGAGGAATATTTTAAAGTTCCAAAACTCCACACTTAGAAGAATTTCCAAGTGAAACCAGTCAATGTTAGCCTATGAAGGAAATTCAAGTTACTGGTAAGTACGATTAAAATTACTTTTCAGGACCAGTACTGGGCTGAAAGATGCAGCACTGAGGTCTCTCCTGATAACAGGTGAGTAAATCAGAATTCGGATTTCGGCTGATTTTAGAGGAATATTTGTATGTTTCCAAAATCAACACTTAGAAACTTTTTCAGCAAAAAGCAGGCAATGATATCCTATGGAAGGAAATTCAAGTTACCGGTAAGTACGGTTAAAATTACTTTTGAGGATCAGTACTGGGCTGAAAGATGCAGCACTGAGGTCTCTCCTGATAACAGGTGAGTAAATCGGAATTCGTATTTCGGCTGATTTTAGAGGAATATTTTAAAGTTCCAAAACTCCACACTTAGAAGAATTTCCAAGTGAAACCAGTCAATGTTAGCCTATGAAGGAAATTCAAGTTACCGGTAAGTACGGTTAAAATTACTTTTCAGGATCAGTACTGGGCTGAAAGATGCAGCACTGAGGTCTCTCCTGATAACAGGTGAGTAAATCGGAATTCGTATTTCGGCTGATTTTAGAGGAATATTTTAAAGTTCCAAAACTCCACACTTAGAAGAATTTCCAAGTGAAACCAGTCAATGTTAGCCTATGAAGGAAATTCAAGTTACCGGTAAGTACGGTTAAAATTACTTTTCAGGACCAGTACTGGGCTGAAAGATGCAGCACTGAGGTCTCTCCTGATAACAGGTGAGTAAATCGGAATTCGTATTTCGGCTGATTTTAGAGGAATATTTTAAAGTTCCAAAACTCCACACTTAGAAGAATTTCCAAGTGAAACCAGTCAATGTTAGCCTATGAAGGAAATTCAAGTTACCGGTAAGTACGGTTAAAATTACTTTTCAGGACCAGTACTGGGCTGAAAGATGCAGCACTGAGGTCTCTCCTGATAACAGGTGAGTAAATCAGAATTCGGATTTCGGCTGATTTTAGAGGAATATTTGTATGTTTCAAAATCAACACTTAGAAACTTTTTCAGCAAAAGCAGGCAATGATATCCTATGGAAGGAAATTCAAGTTACCGGTAAGTACGGTTAAAATTACTTTTGAGGATCAGTACTGGGCTGAAAGATGCAGCACTGAGGTCTCTCCTGATAACAGGTGAGTAAATCGGAATTCGGATTTCGGCTGATTTTAGAGGAATATTTTAAAGTTCCAAAACTCCACACTTAGAAGAATTTCCAAGTGAAACCAGTCAATGTTAGCCTATGAAGGAAATTCAAGTTACCGGTAAGTACGGTTAAAATTACTTTTCAGGACCAGTACTGGGCTGAAAGATGCAGCACTGAGGTCTCTCCTGATAACAGGTGAGTAAATCGGAATTCGGATTTCAGCTGATTTTAGAGGAATATTTTAAAGTTCCAAAACTCCACACTTAGAAGAATTTCCAAGTGAAACCAGTCAATGTTAGCCTATGGAAGGAAATTCAAGTTACTGGTAAGTACGGTTAAAATTACTTTTGAGGATCAGTACTGGGCTGAAAGATGCAGCACTGAGGTCTCTCCTGATAACAGGTGAGTAAATCGGAATTCGTATTTCGGCTGATTTTAGAGGAATATTTTAAAGTTCCAAAACTCCACACTTAGAAGAATTTCCAAGTGAAACCAGTCAATGTTAGCCTATGAAGGAAATTCAAGTTACTGGTAAGTACGATTAAAATTACTTTTCAGGACCAGTACTGGGCTGAAAGATGCAGCACTGAGGTCTCTCCTGATAACAGGTGAGTAAATCAGAATTCGGATTTCGGCTGATTTTAGAGGAATATTTGTATGTTTCCAAAATCAACACTTAGAAACTTTTCAGCAAAAAGCAGGCAATGATATCCTATGGAAGGAAATTCAAGTTACCGGTAAGTACGGTTAAAATTACTTTTGAGGATCAGTACTGGGCTGAAAGATGCAGCACTGAGGTCTCTCCTGATAACAGGTGAGTAAATCGGAATTCGTATTTCGGCTGATTTTAGAGGAATATTTTAAAGTTCCAAAACTCCACACTTAGAAGAATTTCCAAGTGAAACCAGTCAATGTTAGCCTATGGAAGGAAATTCAAGTTACTGGTAAGTACGGTTAAAATTACTTTTGAGGATCAGTACTGGGCTGAAAGATGCAGCACTGAGGTCTCTCCTGATAACAGGTGAGTAAATCGGAATTCGTATTTCGGCTGATTTTAGAGGAATATTTTAAAGTTCCAAAACTCCACACTTAGAAGAATTTCCAAGTGAAACCAGTCAATGTTAGCCTATGAAGGAAATTCAAGTTACTGGTAAGTACGATTAAAATTACTTTTCAGGACCAGTACTGGGCTGAAAGATGCAGCACTGAGGTCTCTCCTGATAACAGGTGAGTAAATCAGAATTCGGATTTCGGCTGATTTTAGAGGAATATTTGTATGTTTCCAAAATCAACACTTAGAAGACTTTTTCAGCAAAAAGCAGGCAATGATATCCTATGGAAGGAAATTCAAGTTACCGGTAAGTACGGTTAAAATTACTTTTGAGGATCAGTACTGGGCTGAAAGATGCAGCACTGAGGTCTCTCCTGATAACAGGTGAGTAAATCGAATTCGTATTTCGGCTGATTTTAGAGGAATATTTTAAAGTTCCAAAACTCCACACTTAGAAGAATTTCCAAGTGAAACCAGTCAATGTTAGCCTATGAAGGAAATTCAAGTTACTGGTAAGTACGGTTAAAATTACTTTTCAGGATCAGTACTGGGCTGAAAGATGCAGCACTGAGGTCTCTCCTGATAACAGGTGAGTAAATCGGAATTCGTATTTCGGCTGATTTTAGAGGAATATTTTAAAGTTCCAAAACTCCACACTTAGAAGAATTTCCAAGTGAAACCAGTCAATGTTAGCCTATGGAAGGAAATTCAAGTTACCGGTAAGTACGGTTAAAATTACTTTTGAGGACCAGTACTGGGCTGAAAGATGCAGCACTGAGGTCTCTCCTGATAACAGGTGAGTAAATCGGAATTCGTATTTCGGCTGATTTTAGAGGAATATTTTAAAGTTCCAAAACTCCACACTTAGAAGAATTTCCAAGTGAAACCAGTCAATGTTAGCCTATGAAGGAAATTCAAGTTACCGGTAAGTACGGTTAAAATTACTTTTCAGGACCAGTACTGGGCTGAAAGATGCAGCACTGAGGTCTCTCCTGATAACAGGTGAGTAAATCGGAATTCGGATTTCGGCTGATTTTAGAGGAATATTTTAAAGTTCCAAAACTCCACACTTAGAAGAATTTCCAAGTGAAACCAGTCAATGTTAGCCTATGGAAGGAAATTCAAGTTACTGGTAAGTACGATTAAAATTACTTTTCAGGACCAGTACTGGGCTGAAAGATGCAGCACTGAGGTCTCTCCTGATAACAGGTGAGTAAATCAGAATTCGGATTTCGGCTGATTTTAGAGGAATATTTGTATGTTTCCAAAATCAACACTTAGAAACTTTTTCAGCAAAAAGCAGGCAATGATATCCTATGGAAGGAAATTCAAGTTACCGGTAAGTACGGTTAAAATTACTTTTGAGGATCAGTACTGGGCTGAAAGATGCAGCACTGAGGTCTCTCCTGATAACAGGTGAGTAAATCGGAATTCGTATTTCGGCTGATTTTAGAGGAATATTTTAAAGTTCCAAAACTCCACACTTAGAAGAATTTCCAAGTGAAACCAGTCAATGTTAGCCTATGAAGGAAATTCAAGTTACCGGTAAGTACGGTTAAAATTACTTTTCAGGATCAGTACTGGGCTGAAAGATGCAGCACTGAGGTCTCTCCTAACAGGTGAGTAAATCGGAATTCGTATTTCGGCTGATTTTAGAGGAATATTTTAAAGTTCCAAAACTCCACACTTAGAAGAATTTCCAAGTGAAACCAGTCAATGTTAGCCTATGAAGGAAATTCAAGTTACCGGTAAGTACGGTTAAAATTACTTTTCAGGACCAGTACTGGGCTGAAAGATGCAGCACTGAGGTCTCTCCTGATAACAGGTGAGTAAATCGGAATTCGTATTTCGGCTGATTTTAGAGGAATATTTTAAAGTTCCAAAACTCCACACTTAGAAGAATTTCCAAGTGAAACCAGTCAATGTTAGCCTATGAAGGAAATTCAAGTTACCGGTAAGTACGGTTAAAATTACTTTTCAGGACCAGTACTGGGCTGAAAGATGCAGCACTGAGGTCTCTCCTGATAACAGGTGAGTAAATCAGAATTCGGATTTCGGCTGATTTTAGAGGAATATTTGTATGTTTCAAAATCAACACTTAGAAACTTTTTCAGCAAAAGCAGGCAATGATATCCTATGGAAGGAAATTCAAGTTACCGGTAAGTACGGTTAAAATTACTTTTGAGGATCAGTACTGGGCTGAAAGATGCAGCACTGAGGTCTCTCCTGATAACAGGTGAGTAAATCGGAATTCGGATTTCGGCTGATTTTAGAGGAATATTTTAAAGTTCCAAAACTCCACACTTAGAAGAATTTCCAAGTGAAACCAGTCAATGTTAGCCTATGAAGGAAATTCAAGTTACCGGTAAGTACGGTTAAAATTACTTTTCAGGACCAGTACTGGGCTGAAAGATGCAGCACTGAGGTCTCTCCTGATAACAGGTGAGTAAATCGGAATTCGGATTTCAGCTGATTTTAGAGGAATATTTTAAAGTTCCAAAACTCCACACTTAGAAGAATTTCCAAGTGAAACCAGTCAATGTTAGCCTATGGAAGGAAATTCAAGTTACTGGTAAGTACGGTTAAAATTACTTTTGAGGATCAGTACTGGGCTGAAAGATGCAGCACTGAGGTCTCTCCTGATAACAGGTGAGTAAATCGGAATTCGTATTTCGGCTGATTTTAGAGGAATATTTTAAAGTTCCAAAACTCCACACTTAGAAGAATTTCCAAGTGAAACCAGTCAATGTTAGCCTATGAAGGAAATTCAAGTTACTGGTAAGTACGATTAAAATTACTTTTCAGGACCAGTACTGGGCTGAAAGATGCAGCACTGAGGTCTCTCCTGATAACAGGTGAGTAAATCAGAATTCGGATTTCGGCTGATTTTAGAGGAATATTTGTATGTTTCCAAAATCAACACTTAGAAACTTTTTCAGCAAAAAGCAGGCAATGATATCCTATGGAAGGAAATTCAAGTTACCGGTAAGTACGGTTAAAATTACTTTTGAGGATCAGTACTGGGCTGAAAGATGCAGCACTGAGGTCTCTCCTGATAACAGGTGAGTAAATCGGAATTCGTATTTCGGCTGATTTTAGAGGAATATTTTAAAGTTCCAAAACTCCACACTTAGAAGAATTTCCAAGTGAAACCAGTCAATGTTAGCCTATGAAGGAAATTCAAGTTACCGGTAAGTACGGTTAAAATTACTTTTCAGGATCAGTACTGGGCTGAAAGATGCAGCACTGAGGTCTCTCCTAACAGGTGAGTAAATCGGAATTCGTATTTCGGCTGATTTTAGAGGAATATTTTAAAGTTCCAAAACTCCACACTTAGAAGAATTTCCAAGTGAAACCAGTCAATGTTAGCCTATGAAGGAAATTCAAGTTACCGGTAAGTACGGTTAAAATTACTTTTCAGGACCAGTACTGGGCTGAAAGATGCAGCACTGAGGTCTCTCCTGATAACAGGTGAGTAAATCGGAATTCGTATTTCGGCTGATTTTAGAGGAATATTTTAAAGTTCCAAAACTCCACACTTAGAAGAATTTCCAAGTGAAACCAGTCAATGTTAGCCTATGAAGGAAATTCAAGTTACCGGTAAGTACGGTTAAAATTACTTTTCAGGACCAGTACTGGGCTGAAAGATGCAGCACTGAGGTCTCTCCTGATAACAGGTGAGTAAATCAGAATTCGGATTTCGGCTGATTTTAGAGGAATATTTGTATGTTTCAAAACTCAACACTTAGAAGAATTTCCAAGTGAAAGCAGTCAATGTTAGCCTATGAAGGAAATTCAAGTTACCGGTAAGTACGGTTAAAATTACTTTTCAGGACCAGTACTGGGCTGAAAGATGCAGCACTGAGGTCTCTCCTGATAACAGGTGAGTAAATCAGAATTCAGATTTCGGCTGATTTTAGAGGAATATTTGCACAATGGTGAAGGGAGGGGCGGGGCCTGAGGTAACATCTGTGTAAACGCGCCCCGTGGCGCGTTTTAAGTTGGGGGATTAAGTCCCTTGAATCATGAGGGTCCCTACGGGTCAACTAGCCCACCAGGAACCTCCAGTATGCGCTAGGGGCTGCGTTGCAGAGACATGTACAGAGGCCACACCCCTTTTACACCTCTCTGCAACGCAGCTCTGTGGCACTTTCTGGACGTACCTGTTGGGCTAGTTGGCCCCCAGGGACCCTCAGGATTGAAGGGGATTTAATTCCCCATCTTAAAATGAGCCACGGGGCCTGTTTGCACACATGTCACCTGAAGCCCCGCCCCTCCCTTCACCACTGTGCAAACGCGCCCCGTGGCGCGTTTTAAGTCGGGGGATTAACTCCCTTGAATCCTGAGGGTCCCTGGGGTGCAACTAGCCCACCATATACCTCCAAAAGCGCCACAGAGCTGCGTTGCAGAGAGGTGTAAAAAGGGGCGTGGCCTCTGTACACCTCTCTGCAAGGCAGCCCCCTGGCGCATACTGGAGGTTCCTGGTGGGCTAGTTGGCTCCCAGGGACCCCCAGTATTCAAGGGGAATTCGTTCTCTCTGCAAACGCGCCAGGGGGCGCGTTTGCAGAGTGGTGAAGGAAGGGGCGGGGCCTGCGGGCCCGATCATTTTTTTTTTTCCTCTGAAGGGGGCTGTGTGGCCCCCCTTCCTTTTTCCTATTTTTAGGCCCTGGGGACCCCATCCCCCAGGGCCTTACCCCTTTTTTTAAATTAAAATAAAATAAAAACGGGAAGGGGGCCGCGTGGCCCCCCTTCCCTGGGCCTGTATTGGCCCCGGGGACCCCATCCCCGGGGCATGGCCTCTTTTTTTCTTATTTGGAGGGGGCTGCGTGGCCCCCTCCTCAGGCCATTTAAGGCCCCGGGGACCCCATCCCCGGGCCGGCCTTGCACTTTTTTTTTAAATATTTGTTACTTTGGGGAGGGGGCTGCATGGCCCCCTCCGTGGCCTCTTATGGTCCCGGGGACCCCATCCCCCGGGGCCTGGCCTCTCGTTGGGGACTGTGGGGGTCCCCAATCCCCCACAGTCCCGCCGCCTCCCCGTGTCCTACGGGAGCCGGCATTGCTTTTACACATGGGGAGCAGCTAACATGCTGCTCCCCATGTGGAAAAGCAATTGTCTTTGGATATTGGAAGAGAGAGCAGGTTTCCTGCTCTCTCTTCCAATATCCAAGCAAGTTTGCAATGACAGGACGGGAGCCGCGAGGCTCCCGTCCTGTCATTGCAAACAGCAGTGTCCCGGGGGTAGGCACCCCGGGACACTGCAGGAGCCGGCTCCTGGGGGTGGCGGTCCCCAGGGCCACCACAGGCTCCAGGAGGGGGCCGCGTGGCCCCCTCCCTACATCAGCACAGCCCCGGGGAGGTGGTGGTCCCGGGGCTTGGGGGTCCAAAACGGACCCCCATTTTAATTTTTCTTAGTGCCCCGGGGAGGTGGTGGTCTCGGGCGTGTGGGGGCTGGAGCCCCCCACACAGGTTTTTAATTTAAAAAAGAAGCCCCGGGAGGTGGTGGTCTCGGGGCTGCGGGAGGGCTCAGAGCCCTCCCGCTTCATTATACATAAAGCCCCGGGGGTGGTGGTCCCCGGGCTTGGGGGCCCTTAGAGGCCCCCACACATAAAATTAACCCCCCCAGCATGCCCCCGGGACTTGGCCCACCCGGGGCCAATTAACATCGAAGCGCGGGAGACCGCGCTTCGATTTTTTTTTTTTCGGCAGGGTTCGCGCTCCCTGAGCGCATCCTGCCGATTTTTTAGCCCAGGGGGTCCTTGTGGGACCCCCTGAGCAGACCTAGGGGGTCAGGGTGTTTCTACCCTGCTCCCTTTGTGCGCTTTGCGCACTTGTTTCTGTCCCTCGGTTCTACCGAGGGATAAAATGGCTGCCAACATTTCCTGAATCGGAATGTTGACAGCCAATTAACATGCAGCTCGTGCTCGGGAGGATCCGCGGCCCTAGATATCACTATCTTTTTACTTTTGATTTTCTCAGCAACTACTGAACGGATTTACACCATTTAACAAAAGGGTTCTTTCTGAACCAAGAACTACCTCTTTGCCAAATTTGGTGTAATTCCGTTCAGCAGTTCGGGCTGTAGCCGTGTCTAAAGTTTCCTATGGAAAATTGCATGGGGAAAACGCGTTTTGGGACCCCCTTTTTCTCGGCCCCCGCTTGACGAACCCCCGAGACTTTCAGGGTAGGAGCGGACCGGAGCGGGCCATAAAGTTTGAAAATTTTGCGAAGATACGTCAACCGGCAAGAGAGTTATTTCAAATAGAATGTCGCGGATTTCCTATGGATAATAGGTTGTAACTATAACTATCTACTGGCGACCGCCAGTAGATATATATATATATATATATATATATATATATATATATATATATATATATATATATATATATATATATATATATATATATATGCCAAGGTGTATTGAAGAATGAGTGGGTGTATAAGTATCTGAATAGATGATTTAGTAGGTGCATGACTGACTGTATAAGTGAGTGATTAAACGTGTCTTACTGAATGCATGGGTTAGTGAGTAAACTGTGTAAATGTCTGTATCAGTCTGTCAGTTGGCGTGTAAGCGGCTGCATTGGTTGGTGAGTAGCTACATGAGTGTCTATATGGGTTATAGATTGTTTGTCTGAGTATCTGTATGGGTGCCTGAGTGTCTGTGTGGGTGGGTGGGGGGTGTGTGACTATGTGCATAGATGTGTGAGTGGGTGATTCACTGGGTGTATGGGTTCAAGAGTGCATCTGTGAAGGGCTGTATGGGTGGGTGAGTGTGTGTATGGGTGTGTTGGTGAGTGAATGGATGTCTCAGTGGTACATGTGTGAGTAACTACATATGTGAAAGGCAGTATATATGAGTGTTGGAGTATATAAATCACTATATGTGAGAGTGAGTGATTGTGAGAGTGGCTGTATGGATGAGTGTGTGCTTGTATCAGTGATTGTATAAGAGAGTAAGTATGTGTTAGTATCTGTATGAATAAGTGAGGTGGTGTGTGTATAACTGTATAGGTGAGTAAATGGGAGTGTGATTGATTCTTTTCATGGCTGACTAGGTGTGTGAGTAACTCTATGGATGAGTGGTGGTGTGTGAGTGTCTGTATAGGTGTATGATTGCATATGATAGTGCTGTATTGATGAGTGACTGCATGTATGAGTGACTGTATGGGTGAATGAGTGGATGTGTGTGTAGACCTAGGAATCAGTGAGTGGGTATGTAGTAACTGGTATTGGTGTGTCTATGGTTTCGAAAATGGTAGTCTGTATTTTAGAGTGGGTGTATCAAAGGTTATATTAGGGTGTGAGGAGGTGCATCAGATTATCACGTGGATGATGTCATCAGTGATGTCATCAGTGATGTCATTTGAGATGTCATCAGTGATGTCATCAGTGATGTCACTGACCATGTCATGAATGATGTAATATGTGACATCATCAGCAGTGCATTGCGGGGCGTGAGTTATAGTTAGCTCAACTAACTATAACGGCCGAATTTCTCTGGTTTTGTACGAGTGAAATGTCCAACGAACTATAACGTCCCTGAAACCTGTGGTTTTTTCAGTGAATTTCTAAGGTTTTTAAATGCTAATTTCTAACTATAACGTCCCTGAAACCTATGGTTTTTTCACTGAATTTCAAAGGTTTTTTAAATGCTAATTTCTAACAATAACGTCCTTGAAACCTGTGTTTTTTTCAGTGAATTTCCTAGGTTTTTTAAATGCTAATTTCTAACTATAACGTCCCTGAAACCTATGGTTTTTTCAGTGAAGTTCAAAGGTTTTTTAAATGCTAATTTCTAACTATGCCTACATAGGTAGGACATGTGCAGAAAGAGGAAGAAAGGCGCAGAAAGAAGCAAGAGAAATGGAGAAAGAGGCAACAGAAGTCCAGAAAGACAAAGAAAGGTGTAAAAGAAGCAAGAGATATACAGAAAGAACCAACAAAGGTGCAAAAAGAGGCTTTGTTGCAAAGTCATCCTGTGCACCCAACTTTTTGCTGACTGGTACTGGTGGTAACTGACTCTGACTAATCAGGCCCGGAGCCAGTGCTATGCTGAAAGACACTTAGAATACAGTGAAAACACCTACATACACTAGGGTACACTATGAGTTGGGGTAACCCTGTGATTGCCATTACCTCCTCTGTAAGGCCCTAGTACATAATAGGGCAGGGGGACTAAAACTATCTCTAAGTCAGAGGTGCAAAAAGAGGCAAGAGAAGTACATAAAAAAGCAACAGAGGTGCCAAAAGAGGCAAGAGAGGTGCAGAAAGAAGCAAGTGAAGTACAGAAAGAGGCAACAGAGGTGCAGAAAGACGCAAGAGAGGTGCAGAAACAAGCAAGAGAAGTGCAGAAAGAACCAACAGTGCAAAAAGAGGCAAGAGGGGTACAGAAAGAGGTAGGAGAGGTGCACAAAGAGGCAAAAGAGTTACAGAAAGAGTCAGGAGTGGTGCAGAAGGAAGGAAGAGAAGTGTAGAAAGAGGCAAGAGAATTGCTGAAAGAAGCAACAGAGGTATAGAAAGAAGCAAGAGAAGTGCAGAAAGAGGCAAGTGAGGTGCAGAAAGAAACAAGAACACTGCAGAAAGAACCAACAGAGGTGCAAAAAGAGGCATGAGGGGTGCAGAAAGAGGTAGGAGAGGAGCACAAAGAGGCAAGAGAGGTACAAAAAGAGGCAGGAGGGGTGCAGAAAGAAGGAAGAGAAGAGCTGAAAGTGGCAAGAGAATTGCTGAAAGAAGCAACAGAGGTGTAGAAAGAAGCAAGAGAAGTGCAGAAAGAGGCAAGTGAGGTGCAGAAAGAAGCAAGAGCAGTGCAGAAAGAACCAACAGAGGTACAAAAAGAGGCAAGAGGGGTGCAGAAAAAGGTAAGAGAGGTGCACAAAGAGGCAAGAGAGGTACAGAAAGAGACAGGAGGGGTGCAGAAAGAAGGTAGAGAAGTGCAGAAAAAAGCAACAGAGGTGTGGAAAGAAGCAAGAGAAGTGCAGAAAGGGGCAAGTGAGGTGCAGAAAGAGGCAAGAGAGGTGCAGAAAATGGCAAGAGAACAGCAG
Source organism: Calotriton arnoldi (assembly GCA_963921515.1). Taxonomy (NCBI): domain Eukaryota; kingdom Metazoa; phylum Chordata; class Amphibia; order Caudata; family Salamandridae; genus Calotriton; species Calotriton arnoldi. Next base: position 351,676 of record CAWUFW010013021.1, on the reverse strand, counting down.
AAAGAGGCAAGAGGGATGCAAAAAAGGGAAGAAGGGTGCAGAAAGAAGCAAGAGAGGTGCAGAAAGAGGCAAGAGAAGTGCAGAAAGAAGCAAGAGAGGTGCAGAAAGAGGGAAGACGAGTACAGAAAGAGACAGCAGGGGTGCAGAAAGAGACAACAGGTGTGCAGAAAGAAGCAAGAGAGGTGCAGAAAGAGGCAATAGAAGTGCAGAAAGAAGCAACAGAGGTGCAGAAAGAGGCAAGAGGGGTGCAGAAAGAGGAGAGAGAAGTGCATAAAGAAGCAAAAGAGGTACACAAAGAGGCAAGAGGGGTGCAGAAAGAAGCAATAGCAGTGCATAAAGAACCAAGAGATGTGCAGAATGAGGCAAGAGAGGTGCAGAAAAAGGAAGAAGGGTGCAGAAAGAAGCAAGAGAAGTGCATAAGAACAAGTTACTTACCTTTGGTAACGCTTTTTCTGGTGGATACAGTATCTGCCTGTGGATTCCTCACCTTATGAATACCCCCTGTGCCAGCATTCCGCGGAAATTCTTTTCCTAGCTCTCCCACGTCGACGAGGACGTCATAATAGCACGGCTCCGCTCGCGATTCCGTATGACGTCATCGGAGCCATAAGAAGACCTCGTCGGCCTGCTGACGTCAGTTCCACCTATTTTTTCCGTGCCTTCGAGGCAAACGGGCAGACCGACACATTTTCACATGTATACACAGTATACAAAATATAAATACAAATGCAAGTACACACAGCATAACTGATAATAGCATGGAAAAAGGGCAACAGACCAAGCATTTTCCAATATTAAAGCATAAGCATGAAAAAGACATATTAAAAACATTCATGTCAAACAGTTATAGCATTTTTGGTAGAAACAGGTGGACAACTGGGAGGCGGGTGGGACAGTGAGGAATCCACAGGCAGATACTGTATCCACCAGAAAAAGCGTTACCGAAGGTAAGTAACTTGTTCTTCTGATGGATACATCTGCCTGTGGATTCCTCACCTTATGAATAGAATCCCAAATCCGTACCTCTCCCGGAGGAGGGTGTCCACCTGACTAGACCAAAAAATCTTGCAGCACAGAACGAGCAAAATGGCCGTCCCTCCTAACCTCTGAATCTAAGCAGTAATGCTTTGCAAAGGTGTGGAGGGAGGCCCAAGTTGCTGCCTTAAAAATATCAACAACAGGAACACCTCTAGCCAAAGCAGAAGAAGATGACTTAGCTCTGGTAGAATGAGCTCTGATACCTTCAGGCGGGTCCTTCTTTGCTAGAGCATAGCAGATCTTGATACACAAGATGATCCATCTGGAAAGAGTTCGCTTGTGTACAGCTCTTCCTTTCATCCGACCAATGTAGCCCACGAAGAGCTGATCATCCAGCCCTAATTCCCTGGTCCTGTCCAGGTAAAAACTGACCGCCCTCTTTGGGTCCAAGCGATGAAGTCTCTCCTCCTCATTGGAAAGGTGAGGGGGAGGATAGAAGGTAGGTAAGGTAATGGACTGTCCCAAATGGAAAGGAGTAACCACCTTAGGAAGGAAAGCAGCCCTGGTCCTAAGAACCAACTTATGTGCATGAATGGTCAAGAAAGGAGGCTTAGAACTAAGGGGCACATGCATCAAAGGTTTTGCGATCGCAAACGGTGCGAATCGCAAAATCGGCCGTTTGCGATCGCAAATTGGCCTTTGGAGATGCATGAAAGTGTTTCTATGCGCAATTTAAGAATTCGCAATTAATTGCGAATTCCTAAATTACGATTGCATTTAAGGAATCGCAATTTGCGATTCCTTAAATGCAATGCTAGAAGCACTTTCAAATAGCGATTTCGCTATTTGGGACCGCAAATTACAGACAAATCAAACTTGTCTGTAATTTGCAAAACCTTCGAAAATGCTCTAAAATGCATTTTTTAAGTTTTAGGTTACACACACACATGCCCTTGGGGCATGTGTGTGCGCAACATGGGTGCACATCACAATTTCAGGGTGCAACAGGGTGTCATTTTGACACCCTGGCACCCTTGAAATTGCATTCTCAATTTGCGATTCTCTAATTGCGAATCGCTAATTGAGAATGTCTTCCCATTCATTCCTATGGGCCTCTAGGCCCATAGGAATTAATGGGAGGTATTCCTTAATTGCGACTCGCAATTAGCGAGTCGCAATTAAGGAATGTTTAGGAATCGCTATTTTTATAGCGATTCCTACATGCATAGGCTTTTGCGATTCTTAATTGCGATTCCTTAATAATCGCAATTAAGGAATCGCAAAGCCTACCTTGATGCATGTGCCCCTAAGAGCCTGAAGCTCACTTACCCTCCTGGCCAAGGTAATAGCGATCAAGAAAACCGTTTTAAAAGAGAGAAGCCTCAAAGGACAACTATGAAGAGGCTCAAATGGAGAACCCATTAGAAAGGTAAGAACAAGATTTAAATCCCACTGAGGCATAATGAAAGGAGTGGGTGGAAACTTATTTGTAAGGCCTTTAATGAACCTCATAACTACAGGAGATTTGAATAAAGGCGGCTGGTCCGGCAAACAAATAAAAGCCGACAAAGCCGACAAATAACCTTTAACTGTAGCCACAGCACAACCCTGCTGGGACAGGGAAAGAGAAAAACTCAACACATCAGACAAACGAGCCTTTAAAGGATCAATGGCCCTCTCTCCACACCACTTTACAAATTTGGACCACCTGGAGGAATACACAGATTTGGTGGAGTGCCTCCTGGATGACAAAATGACATCCACCACATCCGGTGGGAGAGAGAAAGAACTCAGGTTGCCCCTTTCAATCTCCAGGCATGAAGATGCAGGCTCTGGAGGTGGGGGTGTAGAACCTGCCCCTGCGATTGCGAGAGGAGGTCTGCCCTGAAAGGGAGACGGAGCGGAGGGTGCGATGAGAGGTGAAGAAGATCTGTATACCACACCCTTCTTGGCCAATCCGCAGCGATCAATATAACTTGGGCCCGGTCTTGGCGAATCTTCCTCAGAACCCGAGGAATCAAGGGTATGGGAGGAAACGCGTAAAGGAGATGCGAGCTCCAATCCAATTAAAACGCGTCCCCCATCGCTCCCTGCATCGGATACTGGAGACTGCAGAACAACAGGCAGTGCGCGTTCTCGTGAGTGGCAAACAGGTCCAACCAAGGGGACCCCCACATCTCGAAGATGTGATGGACCACCTCCGGATGAAGCTGCAACTCGTGATCGGCCGAGTAATGCCGACTGAGACTGTCCGCACGAACATTCAGCACACCGGCTAGATGATTTGCAAACACACAAATCTGACGGCCCTGAGCCCAGGACCAGAGACGCAGAGCCTCTCAACAGAGGCGATACGACCCTACACCTCCCTGTTTGTTGATGTACCACATCGCGGTAGTGTTGTCCATCAGGACCTGAACTGACTGACCGCAAAGGGAAGGAAAGCTTTTAGTGCCAAACGTATCGCCCGCAATTCCAGAAGGTTGATGTGAAGCAACCTTTCCTCTGGAGACCAAAGACCTTTGACCTCCAGATCCCCCAGATGAGCACCCCACCCTAGAGTGGAGGCATCCGTGATCACTGTGGCCACCAGCAGAGGAGGCTGAAAGGGCTTTCCCTGAGACAGGTTGCCCTGCACACCCCACCAAGTCAACTCCGCTGCAGCGTCTCTGGAGATTCTGACCTTCTCCCCGAGATCTCCGTTGTGTTGATACCACTGCCTGCGGAGGCACCAATGGAGTGCCCTCATGTGCCAGCGTGCATGACTGACCAACAGTATGCAGGAAGCGAACAGACCGAGCATGCGTAGGACCTTCAGGACTGGAACAACCGCTCCATCGTGAAACAAAGGAATCATCTCCTGAATGTCAAAAATTCTCTGCGGAGGCGGGAATGCCCGACATACAGTAGTGTCCAGTATTGCCCCTATGAACAGGCTGCGCTGAGAAGGTACCAGGTGAGATTTGGGTACATTTATCGAGAAACCCAAGTTGAACAACAGTTGCGTTGTTTTTGCAAATGGCGCAACACCATCTCCGGAGACTTGGCTTTCAACAGCCAGTCGTCCAGATAGGGGAAAACAGGAACCCCTGACCTTCTGAGATGTGCCGCTACCACCGCCATCACCTTCGTGAAGACTCGAGGTGCAGAAGTTAGACCGAACGGGAGGACCGCAAACTGGTAGTGTTGCGGCCCTACCGTGAACCGGCGATACTTCCGATGTGACTTCAGGATGGGAAGATGATAATACGCATCCTGCAGATCGATGGACACCATCCAGTCTTCCTGTTGCAGCGCGAGAAGAACCTGAGCCAAGGTCAACATTTTGAACTTTTCCCGTCTGAGGTAAAGATTCAAAATCCTTAGGTCCAGGATCGGTCTCAATCGACCGTCCTTTTTGGGAATCAGGAAATACCGGGAGTAGCACCCCTGATCCCTTTCCTGCTCTGGAACCACCTCTATCGCACCTTTCTGTAACAAGGCAAGAACCTCCTGCTGCAAAAGCAGCTAGTGGTCCTCTGAACACCAACCCTGGTGAGGAGGGTAAGGAGGAGGAAACTCTAAAAAAGGGAGGGTGTACCCATTCTCTACAAGATTCAAAACACAACGGTCTGAAGTAATCGATTTCCAATCTTGTAGAAAGTGGGACACCCGACCCCCTACAGGACCAACATGCTCTAAGATGGGGGATCTAGAGCTGCTTTCCTGTGGCACCAACGGTGGGGGGAGGAGAAGAGGAGGAGGACTGCTGCCGAGCAGCCCCTCGAAAACGGCCTCTATTCTTACCCCTGTACGATTTGTACAAAGGGTTCTGCTGCTGTTGACTCTGCTGAGGTTGCTGGCCGCCACGAAAGGAAGCTGCCCTTCCAAAACCTCGATACCGCTTGTAGCCATACCCTCTTGACTGCGTTTGAAGGCCCAGAGATCTTGCAGTCGCTCTGCTATCTTTAAAGCGTTGTAAAGCAGATTCAGCCTTAGTGCCAAACAGTCTCGTACCATCAAAGGGCAAATCCAACAGGGTTGCCTGAACATCAGGAGAAAATCCAGATGATCTTAGCCATGCTTGTCTCCTTGTTGCCACAGAAGATCCCATTACTCGGTCCACCGAGTCAGCCGTATCCAAACCTGACTGTATAACTTGACGGGCAGCAGCCTGAGAGTCAGAAAGTGCCTCAAGGAAATTAATCCGATCATCCTCAGGTAGCTTTGGAGCTAGCTGTTTAACAGAGTCCATAAGAGCATGGATATACCTTCCAAGTAAGCAGGTAGCATTAGTAGATTTCAATGCCATACTTGCAGATGAAAATACTTTTTTAGCCGCCTGCTCCATCTTTTTAGAATCCCAATCCCCCGGGATGGTAGGGAAGGAACCAGATGACTGTTTGGAGCAAGAAGCTTGGACCACCAAGCTTTCAGGAGATGGATGAGTAGACAGAAAAGCAGGATCCCCAGGAGCTGGCTTGTACCTCCTCGCAACAGACCTGGAAACGGCTGGAGCAGTCAAGGGTCTTTGCCAAACTTCCAAAATAGGTTCTGTCAAAGCCTCATTGAAGGGCAGAAGAGGCTCAGATACTGAAGAAGACGTATTAAGAACCTCAGTCAAAATGTTAGATTTAATCTCAGCTGAAGGTAATTGCAGGTCAAGCAACTCAGCTGCTTTCCTTACGACTATGTGATGAGGAGCAACATCCTGTGAAAGTCCAACCTTTGATGAGGAGAGTTCCCATTCTGGGGAAGTATCCAACCCACTGGCCTCTTGTAGGCCTTCAAATTTGTCAACAGAGTCGACAGTCTCTCCCTCCTCCTGTTCTTGCCTATATTCTTCCTCTTCAAGCAGTCTCTGCATATCCCTCCTAGAGCGCTGCTTCAGGATCGGCGTCGGCGGCGCCAGACACGGTGCCGGTGACAACGGCATCAGCGTCGAAGGAGGACCTTCAAGCTCAAGCCTCGGCGCCGATCGAATCCGAGGCGGCGCCGACTCGACAACAGATGGAGTCCGAGGATTTGGAGTGGAAACCCTTGGCGCCGGAAAATGCCAAGCCGGAGTCGTCGGCATGAATGGCACCAAAGGCGCCTGGGCGTATTGATGAGGAACACCCAAATTAAAGGCCAATGGCCCCATGAGGCCCGAAGGCGCACCAGAAGGATGGGAGGCCCTGGCAAACATGCTAAACATCGCATTTAAAAAATGCGTAGGATCCGTTCCAGGGCGAGGAAAAGGAGGATAAGGATCTGTACCTTCCTGAACAGGATCTACCTGAGGCCGAACTGGAGGCTGCAGAGCCGGTGGAGATGGCGCCCGCACAGGCGAAGCCACATGAACAGGAGAAGACTCCTGGGTGTCGGAGACCTCCTGGGCGTCGCAGTACCTTTAGGCGTCAAAGAGCCCCTCGACGCCGGCGACCTCGGAGCCGGTGAGTGAATCGGAGTCGCCTGCGGAGAACGAGAAGATGATGGAGACACAAAGTCTTTTCTCTGACGTCGCTGAGCCAGTGAAGGCGACCTTGATGCCTTGCTCTTCGAAGAACGACGCTGAGAACTATGCCTCTTCTTCGACTTCTTCTGCTTCTTTGATTTTGAACAGTGCGAAGTCGACGACTTCGAACGTTTTCAACCCCTCTTCTCCTTCTTCGCTTTAGCCATGAAGAGCTTTGCCTCACGTTCCTTTAAAGCTTTAGGATTCATTTTCCTGCAGCACTGACACCCTTCAACGTCGTGGTCGGAAGACAAACACCAAAGGCAATCATCGTGGGGATCAGTCATCGACATATGACCGCCACACTCCCTGCAGGGCTTGAATCCAGACTTCTTAGAAGTAGCCATATCAGAAATATTCGAAGAAACAAAGTAATCATAAAGAAAATGGAGAGTCCCTAGAAAAAACCGTTACACGTCGACGGCGCGGAAAAAATGGAACTGATGTCAGTACGCCGACGAGGTCTTCTTATGGCTCCGATGACGTCATACGGAGTCGCGAGCAGAGCCGTGCTATTATGACGTCCTCGTCAACGTGGGAGAGCTAGGAAAAGAATTTCCGGGGAATGCTGGCGCAGGGGGTATTCATAAGGTGAGGAATCCACAGGCAGATGTATCCATCAGAAAGAGGCAAGTGAGGTGCACAAGGAGGCAAGAGAACTGCAGAAAGAGGCAAGGGAGTTGCAGAAACAGGCAAAAGGGGTGCAGAAAGAGGGAACAGGTGTGCAGACAGAGGCATGAGAGGTGCAGAAAGAGGGAAGAGGAGTACAGAAAGAGGCAAGAGGATGCAGAAATTTGCAACAGAGGTACAAAAAGAAGCAAGAACAGTGCAGAAAGAACCAACAGAGGTGCAGAAAGAGGCAAGAGGGGTACAGAAAGAGGCAAGAAAAGTGCAGAAAGAAGCAAAAGAGGTGCAAAAAGAGGCAAGAGAACTGCAGAAAAAGGCAAGAGTGGTGCAGAAAGAGTCAGGAGAGGTGCACAAAGAGGCAAAAGGGGTACAGAAAGAGGCAAGAGGGGTGTAGAAGGAAGCAAGAGAAGTGCAGAAAGAAGCAACACATGAGCTTAAAGAGGCAAGAGGGGTACAGAAAGAGGCAAGAGAGGTGCAGAAAGAAGCAACAGAGGTGCCGACAGAGGCAAGAGAGGTGCACAAACAGGCAAGAAAGGTACAGAAAGAAGGAACAGGGGTGCAGAAAGAGGTAAGAGGGATACAGAAATTTGCACGAGAGGTGCAGAAAGAAGCAAGAGCAGTGCAGAAAGAAGCAAGAGAAGTACAGAAAGAAGCAAGAGAGGTAGAGAAATAGGGAAGAGGGGTGCAGAAAGAGGCATGAGGGATGCAGAAATTTGCAAAAGAGGTGCAGAAAGAAGCAAGAGCAGTGCAGAAAGAACCAACAGAGGTGCATAAAGAGGCAAGAGGGGTGCAGAAATAGGGTAGGAGAGGTGCACAAAGAGGCAAGAGGGGTACAGAAAGAGGCAGGAGGGGTGCAGAAAGAAGGAAGAGAAGTGCAGAAAGAAGCAACAGAGGTGCTGAAAGAGGCGCAACGGGTGCAGAAAGAGTCAAGAGAAGTGCAGAAAGAAGCAACAGAGGTACAGAAAGAGGCAAGAGAGGTGCAGAAACAGGCAGGAAAGGAGCAGAAAGAGGGAACAGGCATGCAAAAAGAGGCAAGAGAGGTGCAGAAAGAGGGGAGTGGGGTGCAGAAAGAGGCAAGAGGGGTGCAGAAACAAGCAAGTGAGGTGCGGAAAGAGGCAACAGAGGTGCATAAACAGGCAGGAAAGGTGCAGAAAGAGGGAACAGGGGTGCAGAAAGAGGCAGGAGGGATACAGAAATTTGCAAAAGAGGTGCAGAAAGAAGCAAGAGCAGTGCAGAAAGAACCAACAGAGGTGCAGAAAGAGGCAAGAGGGGTATAGAAAGAGGCAAGAGAAGCGCAGAAAGAAGCAAACGAGGTGCAGAAAGAGGCAAGAGAACTGCAGAAAAAGGCAAGAGAGGTGCAGAATGAGAAAAGAGAGGTGCAGAAAGGCAAGAGGGGTGCAGAAAGAAGCAAAAAAGGTGCAGAAAGAGGCAAGAGAACTGCAGAAAAAGGCAAGAGAGGTGCAGAAAGAGGAAGGAGAGGTGCACAAAGAGGTAAGAAGGGTACAGAAAGAGGCAGGAGGGGTGCAGAAAGAGGCAAGTGAAGTGCAGAAAGAAGCAACAGAGGTGCAGAAAGAGGCAAGAGAGGTGTAGAAACAGGCAGGAAAGGTGCAGAAAGAGGGAACAGGGGTGCAGAAAGAGGCAAGAGGGATACAGAAATTTGCAAAAGAGGTGCAGAAAGAAGCAAGAGCAGTGCAGAAAGAACCGTCAGCGGTGCAGAAAGAGGCAAGAGGGGTACAGAAAGAAGCAAGAGGGGTGCAGAAAGACGGTAGAGAAGTGCAGAAAGAAGCAACAGAGGTGCTGAAAGAGACAAGAAGGGTGCAGAAAGAGGGAAGAAGGGTGCAGAAAGAGGCAAGAGGGGTACAGAAAGAAGCAAGTGAGGTGCAGAAAGAGGCAACAGAGGTGCAGAAAGAGTCAAGAGAGGTGCAGAAAGTAGAAGAGATTTGCAGAAAGAGGCAAGAGAAGTGCAGAAAAAGAAAGAAATGGGCAGAAAGAAGCAACAGAAATGCAGAAAGAGGCAAGAGAGGCGCAGAAGGAAGCAAGAGTGGCTTGCACATCATTAGTACCAATTTAACACCCACATTTAGCAATAAGTTCTAGGTGTGCAAAGGGCCTTCCACCATGCTGTAACACTTGTCGCTGCATTTTTGGTAACCTTTGAGCTAGAAACAAGGCTTTTTTTGTTCAAATCTGCAGATTAGGGAGCAGATGATGGATTATGTGGCTAATGCGGAAAATGTATAATTGTGCGAAAGTCGGTGCAGCCAAACAGTCGCATAATTCCAGTGGCCCTGCTCATACCTCTGACTAGGTCCACAAGTGCTCCTCAGTGATTCCTTCTTTTTTTGTCTCACTGAGTTCATAGTTGAACTTCTATGGAAACGAGGAAGACTAAACCTGAGGTTACCACTCCACAACAAAGACTACCAAACCCCATAATTACTCTCCATAACACATAATCCCACTCTACATAATTCCTACACACTAAATACCACATACTTTCTATCCACATAATTTCACTGCACAACTTACCACATAATTCCACTACACACAACGTATATCCACTCCACTCCAAAAAACATTAGTAAAAAACTTTTACATTTACAACGCCAATAACTCTAACTCTCGCAAATGCGAAACCTACTGCATTGCAAACACTTCTTTAACTAGTAGACGCGTTTGCAGAGTGGTGGAGAAAGGGTGCTGGGCCTCCGACCAGCGCTCAGGAATTCCACTGCGTAGGACTTACAGGAGGTACCAGGAGGGCTTCTTGGCCCCCAAAGTCCCTCAGGAGTAAAGTGGACTTCATCCCCCATCCCGTAGTCTGCTAGGAGACGCATTTGCAGAGTGGTGGAGAAAGGGGGGGGCGTGGCCTCCAAAGACGTCTTAGCAATTCCACTGTGTGGGACTTACTGGAGGTAACAGGAGGGGTAGTTGGCCCCCAAGGACAACCTTGGGGCCAACTACTCCCCCTATTACCTCCAGGAAGTCCCACACAGCAGGATTGCTAAATTCTCATAGCAGGCCACGCCCCCTTTGCCCACCACTCTGCAAATGCGCTCCTTGGCGCGCTCTTGGATGGGGATTGAAGTTCCCTTCGCTGCTGGGGGTCCTTAGGGGCCAACTAACCTACCTCTTACCTCCAGTAAGCCCCTCACAGTGGGATTGCTGAGAGGTGGACACAGGCCACGCTCCCTTTCTCCACCACTCTGCAAACGCGCCACCTGACGCGTTCTAAGTTGGGGTATTAAGCCCCCTTCATTCCTGAGGGTCCCTGGGGGCCAACTAGCCCACCAGGTACCTCCAATAAGCCCCACACAGCTGGATTGCTGAGAGTGGTCCAAGGCCATGCCCCCTTTTTACACCACTCTGCAAACGCGGCTCCTGGTGCACTGCTGCTCGGGGTATGAAGTCCACTTGTGTCCTGAGGTCCTCAGGACACAAGAGGACCTCATCGCCCCACCAGCAGTGTGCTAAGAGGCGTGTTTGCAGAGTGGTGTAAAAAGGGGCATGGCCTCGGACCACCTCTCTGCAATCCAGCTGTGTGGCGCTTACTGGAGGTACCTGGTGGGCTAGGTGGCCCCCAGGGACCATCAGTATTCAAGGGGACTTAATTCCCCAACTTAGAACGCGCCAGGGGGCGCGTTTGCAGAGTGGTACAGGGAGGGCCGCGGCCTCCGGCGAGATGCCGGCTTTTTATTTTTATATCTTTTTAGAAGGGGGGCTATGTGGCCCCCCTTCTTTCAGTCTTTCTGGGGCCCTGGGGACCCCATCCCCAGGGCCTGCCACATTTAATAAAAAAAAAAAAAAAATGGGAATGGGGCCGCGCGGCCCCCCTCCCGAGGCTAATTTCGGCCCCGGGGACCCCATCCCCCAGGGCATGGCCACAAATATTTTTTTTTCATTTTTTAATGGAGGGGGGCCGCGTGGCCCCCCCCCTCCTGAGGCATTTATCTGCCCCAGGGACCCCATCCCCCGGGGCATTGCCTCTTTTTTTATTTTTTTTATTTTTTTATTCCGGAGGGGGGCCGCGTGGCCCCCCTCCCCTGGGCCAGTTCTGGCCCCGGGGACCCCATCCCCCGGGGCCTGGCCTCCTTGATGGGAACCGTGGGGGGAGCCCCAATGTCCCCACGGTCCCTGCCGGCTCCCCACCTCCTGCGGGAGCCGGCATTGCTTTTGGGCAAGGGGAGCTGCTGACATGCAGCTCCCCTTGATCAAAAGCAATCTGCTTTGCTTCATTGAAGCGAGAGCAGGTTTCCTGCTCTCGCTTCAATGAAGCAAAGCAGGAGTTTGCTATGACAGGGCGGGAGCCGTGCTCCCGCCCTGCCATAGCAAACAGCAATGTCCCGGGGTGGGCACCCGGGACATTGCAGGAGCGGGCCCTGGGGGGTGGCGGTCCCCAGGGCCATAGAGGGCTGCAGGAGGGGGGCCGCGTGGCCCCCCTCCCAGCATTTTTAAAGCCCCGGAGAGGTGGTGGTCCCCGGGGTCCGCAACGGACCCCCATATTTAAATAATTAATGCCCCGGGGAGGTGGTGGTACCCGGGGCAGTGTGGGGGGGGGGGCAGGAGCCCCCCACTTTTTTATTTTAATTTAAGCCCCGGGGAGGTGGTGGTCCCCGGGGCTTGGGGGGGCCCGTGAGGCCCCCCACCCATATTGATGAATGCCCCGGGGAGTTGGCAGTACCCGGGGCAGCCTGGGGGGGCAGGAGACCCCCATGCATTTTTTTAGAAGCCCCGGTGAGGTTGCGGGCCCCGGGTCTGCAGGGCCCCCCACGGGCCCCCGCTAATTAACTGCGCATTGCCCCCGAGACCTGGCTCACCTGGGGGCTTATACAAAACGAAGCGCGGGAGCCTGCGCTTCGTTTCTTTTTGTTTTTTGAATTTCTCAGCAACTACGGAATGGATTTACACCATTTAAAAAAAAGCACCCTTTCTGGACCAAGACCTACCTTTTTGCCAAATTTGGTGTAATTCCGTTCAGCAGTTCGGGCTGTAGCCTGTTCCAAAATTCCTATGGAAATTAACATGGGGAAAAAGCGTTTGGGACCCCCCCTTTTTTCTCGGCCCCGCTTGACGAATCACCCCGAAACTTTCAGACCAGGAGCTGACCTGAGTGAACCATTAGTTTTGAAAAGTTCGCGAAGATTCGTCAAACAGCGCCAAAGATATTGGCAAAACAAAAAACTCTTTTCCTATGGAACTATGTCCTAAATATAACTACCTACTGGCGACCGCCAGTAGGTAATATATATATATATATATCAAGAGGCAACCCCTAAAACATGACGGTTTTTTTAGGGGATGGTCATGCTCCAATACCCATCCAGAGGCTGACCCTGTGACTATGTGTAATACTTTTGTCAAGTCCAGTGACAAAGGGTATACAGATCAATACAATTCATGTGTGAAAAAAATATATATATAGGAAGTACCTCAGGTAAGCGACCACCATGAACCTGTTGGTTATTACTCACCAACTTGCTATCACCAGGTGGGCCTTACCACCACATCACAGAAGAGTCCTGTGTTGGTTGAGGACTCCAGCTATGGAGAATTTAATGCTGATGGGAGCCTACATTCATCATGGCCAGCAGATAAGGGCTACTTTGTGCAGCAAGGTCCTTTCTCTTTGCAAACTATATTTTGCTAGGTTTGGCGTTGCATTGTCAACACTGATTGTTCATACACCATTGCGGGTCTTGTACTGGGTTATGCATTTGGAGGACATTGGCAATTCTGGCGTACCTCATCCATCTTAGCCCCTCTCTGCCTATGAAGTTACTTCTGCCTAAGCTCTCATAAAATACAAATGGAGAAATGGCCAGACAGTTCCCTCTGCCTCTTTTCATATACTTCCAGGCACAGAGGGATTGCTTTGTGTTATCCCTCTCTGAGCAGGCATTAATGCTCAAAGGAAAACAACATGGTCTGCCGAGATGGACAGTATTTCTTCTGTAATGTGGCAATTACATTTTTTTCAAGATCAAAGAGTGTTTAAGAGAAGCACCCAGGCTGAAACAAAGTAAACGAATATGTTCTCAGGATTGGTACCAGGAAAGTAAACTACATTCCAAAATGAAACTTCTGTTCTGCAGAATAATCATAGGCAAGTTCTGTAACGCTAATAATGTGTCTTAAACTGTGTAGAAACTAAAGTCAAAAACGCTGTAAGGCTATCTGTTTTAAGCCTTCCACTTCACCATTTATTATATTCCCCAAAGTGTCAAAGGGCAACTTAATTGTTTAGAAGCAAATAAAAAATATGCAGCTTCTTTTCAATCTACACATATGCTTCACAGTGAACAGATAGGAAAAATAAGCACTTATACTTAACTTTAATAAATTCGTCAAAGCTCTTTCAACAAAATGTGTCAAAATGGCTACATCAGAAGTCCCAGCATCCGATTCACACCGCACTTTCACAAATCTCTGTGAAATAAAAAAACTTTATATTATTAATCATTTACAAAATTACACAATGGACTCTTGGAATATGGATTCTGGGGCATGAATGGTAACAGAAACAGATATAAATATATAAATGAGTGTGACATTGAACGTTTTATAGTCTTAGGAGATCACTAACCTCCAGTCTTCCCTAACATAATTAGTTAATTAATTAATAATTATTCCCCTTAAATTCAGTATTTAAAGTGAATACCTGCACATACATGCTTTTCAGCCAGTTAAGCATAGAGAGACATCAGGTGTGACGTGTGAGACATCAGTCAGCACATTAAAACACACAACACACCCCAACCTCTGGAGTCCGTGTTGTGAGTTAATTTCCATATTTATTCAAGTACATGCATTTTTCCTCTACTATAATCTTCACCTTATCCTAACCAGTCGTAATCCTATTGTTATTTATCTTCCTCTCTCCCTACCCTGTTACCCTAGAACCTAGAGAATTGGTATATTCCATCTCTGAATGACAGACTATGAATGAATGAATGAATGACAATTTGTTGAGCGCGATAGCTACCCTTAGGCGTCCTAGCGCTGCGGACAATACGGGCGTGAAAGACACTTGGGGCTGTCCGGGTTTATTGAAACAGAAAAGTCTTGAGGAACTTACGGAATGAGAGTATATTAGACTCCGATCGCAGATGCGGGGGGAGAGTTTGCTGCTGACAGAGTGGACTTGGAGGGTCCCATTTGTAAGGTCAAGCTATATTTCGAATAAGCTACTTTCATCTTTACACAATAAGTGCCTCTTCATCAGGCTGTGTTTAGAACCAAAAATACACCTCCTAGTTGGACAGGGCCTGCCATGGCTCTCAGCTCAGTGCTCTACCCTGTGTGGAACACGTGGTAGGAATTAGGAATTCCCTTGTGGAGTTTTTCTCTAATTTTCTTTGTACGCTGGAGTTGTGCTACTGAAGAAACAGAGTTAGTTTGCAAAGAACGGGAGTGCTTATTCGAGAATACAGAGACAAAAGATATGATTTGATTTGATTTAATTCTTATGAAAAGCGCAACTGCCACCAAAAATGTCCTAACGATCATTACTGATTGTGAAAGAGCGGCCTACCTGCCCCATTTTGTTACAGCAGATTTAGCAACAACTGCCCTTCTGAGCGGAATGAACGGCCTCTGATAAAATGCTTCCATAAAGATGAGAAACAAAATTGCATTTGATGATAACAAGCTTTATGTACAGGACATAAACATTTAAACTGAATTCTCTGATATGTGGGCAGACACTGGCATTTCTTGCACGCATCAGAAACATACTGACATTTTCTAATGCATCAAAATAGCTTTTAAAAAGAAGTTGTTAAGTTTTACTGTCTGGACACAGCCTTCCCAGGGGCGTAAACTCACCAAAATGCCAGGGGTAGGAAGTGGCATCACATAACCACACTTTGACCCAATAACATCACAGAAAGTGACATCATATGATATTTGAGACTAATCCTCCCAAGAATGAGGTAGAAAGACCGTAATCCAGATGACATCAGAATTACTATCATTGCTGAAATTGTGACTTTTAAACACGCAATTACATAATAACACATATTATTAATACAAATAGATGTCTACTTTATATACCACCTATATTTTAAATAGGATCATAAAAATGTGTATTTGTTGGAAGAAGAGAAGATAGTGCCACAAGCAACACAAAGCAACGCAGTGAAGACAAATTATTTATGCTTCAAACTGTCCAGATGTAATACTTTATCTAATGTATACCTCAATCATAAAATGTATTGGGGAATTACTTAAAGACACACAAAAACGATTTAAAAACATTCATAGTTTTGTCCACCGGTATTTCTTCATGCAGACCAGTGTGAACGATTTTATTGACATCAATTGCTCCTTGGCATTGTTAATACACTTTGCTTAGATTCACTTGTAAGACATCCTCACTCACTACAGCACAGATAAAATGAAGAGAAATAATTACAAGCAGAGTTGTTACTGCTTCAGATGTGGATTTTGCTACCATGGAGTAAAAGGTAACACTTTCTCAGAAATTATGAATCATATAAAAAGGTAAGACATTCTTCTTGAATGTGCAAAACCTTATGATGACTGAATCATTGCAACAGTGGAAAAGAAGGAAAGGATATTTAGAGGGAGGGTTTGCTCATCTAGTATTAACCTAGAAAAGAAAAGATGTAGGTATAACTAGGAGGAAGGCGTTGGGGTAACACTTTTATATAAGGCACTGTTTAGTGGTGTACCCATAAAAGATTCAGGACCAATCTATGCAATAATCTATAAGAAGAATCTATATTCTATAATAAGAAATGCTGCTAAATTAGGGTTCATTCATTGTGCGCAGCAGATGCCAGTTCTGGGAACATGGAACAACAATATAAATTGATTTATTAATAATAATTAATATGCTGGAATTCTTTATGGGTGACATTCAGTTCAAAGAATGTAGTATTAACAGCAAAACGTATGTGGCTTTGAGGGCTCAAAATATTTTGGAGAGGGTCACCTGGAACAATTAAGAATTATTTTGTATCCCAATGCAGAATACTTGTTTGAGTTGTGCAAGATTGTAGAGAGAGCTGAGGTTATTTTAGATCATTACTAAGACTTACTTAGTTGATGACAGATTCGGATGTGTGTTAGGGTTCTAAAAAAGATAATTATATCATGAAAGAAAATGTAATTCCAGTGTGCCACAAAGTAGATAATGTTCTACTTAGCATATGTACTGAGTTAGCAAATCTTTTAGAATAAATGTACAATGACAGGGAAACTAGAACAGCTGATTCCTCCTAGTGCATCGCACCAGTTGTTGCAAACAACACATATTGGGTAAGCCGCACCACTATGCAAGGCACCGCTCAATAAACAAGAACATAAAGGTAATTCTTCATCAGATACCTAATTGCCCATTGTGGTTAGGGAAGGTCAGAGAGGGCATTTGATACTACCATTTAGTTTTATTTCAACAGCCCCAAGTCTCAACTTGTATATTTTCCTCCATTAGGTATGAAGAGAAGTAGCAATTCAAACTGATATGCTGATTTCTGCTGGTAGTATGAAACAGCACAATCAACTTCAAAATAACAAATTAATTGCTTGCTACAGGAGCTCTGACACATCTAACCTGGCCTCTGGGAAAGGGGTTAATTCAAGGAAGCTACGGGAGGGAGTGCATTTTAGAAGGCATCGTTTCTTACTGGTAAACCTTGTTCTCCTTCAGGAGAATCTCCCTAGAAATCATCAGCACCTGCGGGAGGGCACACACATGTCTTCAGTACATGTATCATGGTCTAGACTAGACTACTGGTTGGTATCCCAGGTGTGCATATGGACAGAGGAGATCAAACACATGCCCAAGACACTCTCTAATCATGCACCAGTGAAGTTACAGCTATCTCTCCCCATCATAAACCCACCCCATTTGCATGTAGGTTTGGAACAACGGCTCTACTGGATGCTGTGTTCAGGGACGGGGTCCGATAAGCTATTGGGGAATATTTAGAAAAAAAACATCAGATCAGTAGATGGGAGAGACAACATATGGGAGGCATTCAAGGTCACCATTAGGGGAATATGCATTAGTACACAGGCAGGAATGTTAAAGGAAATACGTACACAACTGCAAAGTACTGAGGATGCCCTGCACCCCCTCCAACGAGAATATGAGGGAAGCCTTAGCCATGCCACCATAGCTGCCATCCGAGAGAACCTGACCAAATTTAATGACCACGCAGTACAAGAGTTGCAGTTTTTATCCAAGCGCCACACAGTTTGAGCATACATGGAGGGTGGTCGACCTGGCCGTAGCTTGGCTGAGAAGCTGTGAATACTGAGGGGCAGGGAAAAGATAATAAATATACTTACTTCGGAGGTAAGTGAACACTATGGCATGCCCTCTATACTTAATGCTTTCAAGCACTTCTACACCGGCTTCTACAGTATGGCAGATGAGGATAGTGCCTATCTTGCAGATGTGGCGTTAACATGGTTGTCTCCTGGGCAGCGTGAATACTTAATATAGCCTATAACGATTGAAGAGGTTAAAGAAGCCATACGCATTCTTCCAAATGGTAAGGCGACGGGACTAGATGGACTGACTAGACAGCTCTATAAAGAGTTTGCTGACCTCCTGGCTCCACACCTCCAAGCCATGTATGACGAGGTGTACAAAAAGCAGCTATTACCCCCTCCTTGCTTGAGGCTCTCATAGTGGCCTTGTTGAAGCCAGACAAAACTCCTGTGCATTTTGAGTCATACAGACCGCTGTAATTAATCAACACTGTTACAAAAATCCTAGCCAAAATCCTGGCGACGCTGCTCCAACCACTGCTTTCCAAATTTGTGCTGCCTGATCAGTCCGGGTTCATACCGTCTAGATCCACCGTACATAACCTGTGCACTATCTTCACCTTGCTGCTCCAACTGAATCCCTCCTTGCAGGCAGCAGCATTCCTACTGGAAGCAGCAAAAGCCTTCGACTACATTGAATGGAGGTACATGTTTACGATCATAGCCCGTAAGGAGATTCCAGCAGCATTCTGGCACTGGATTCGCCTGCTTTACATTGACATAGTAGCCCGGGTACGTATTAATAGGCACATGTCTGAAGATTTTCCCACATGTAGAGGAACGTGACAGGGGTGCCCCCATATGTCCACTGGTATTCGCTATAACACTGGAGCCGCTGGCCTGTGTCATTCGGCAAAGCCATGCTGCATCTGCATTAAATCTGCATTAAATTTCCAGCTGCATCCCTCAGTATCTCCCTTTAGGCAAATGATATGGTGCTGTATGTCAGAGATCCTCCTATGCACTTGTCACCTGTGTTCAGGAATACATCTGGTTTGAAAGATACTCGGGCCTGAGCAGCAATTAGTCAAAGTCAGTTATATTTCCTCTAATTTCCAGTGCTCAAGAGAGCCCGCACAAATTTCCACTGGTGTGGAGCATGGATCCTGTTAAATACTTGGGGGTATGGATTCACAGGGATCCTAAATTGGTAATCAGATTTGACTATGTCAGAGCCATCTCAAAATTGTAAGATCAAGTCTCCAGGTGGGTGAAATTACAGTTGTCTCTGGCGGATGGGATTGCAGTTATAGAAATGGTGGTCCTGCCAAAATTTCCATATCTATTGATCTATATATCTAGTCATCGAGAAAGCCATCAACAGCCAACTCGCCACATTCATCGAAGAGCACAACATCCTCGACTCCTCCCAATCCGGCTTCAGAAAAAACCACAGTACGGAAACCGCCCTCCTCGCCGCAACAGACGACATCCGCACCCTACTGGACAAAGGAGAAACAGTAGCCCTCATCCTCCTCGACCTCTCAGCGGCGTTCGACACAGTCTCTCACCGCACCCTAATACGCAGACTCCTCGACGCAGGGATCCAGGACAAGGCCCTCGAATGGATCCGCTCCTTCCTCTCCGGCAGAATGCAGCGGGTCAGACTCCCTCCTTTCCTCTCGGACCATACACCAACCACCTGCGGAGTCCCTCAGGGGTCCTCCCTCAGCCCTACGCTCTTCAATGTCTACATGGCTCCACTCGCCCCCATCGTCAGAACCTAGGGACTCAACATCGTGTCATACGCAGACGACACCCAACTCATCCTCTCCCTATCCAACAAACCCAACACCGCCAGACACAACTTTCGAGAAGGCCTGGAAGCCGTCGCCAAATGGATGAAAAACAGCTGCCTACAACTAAACACCATCAAGACAGAAGTACTCATCATGGGCCCAAACCCCGACGCCTGGAACGACACCTGGTGGCCCCCTGCCCTCGGAAACCCGCCCACCCCCACGGACCACACACGCAACCTGGGAATCATCCTGGACTCGGAGATCAAAATGGACCGCCAGATCAACTCCGTCTCGTCCTCCTGCTTCCACACCCTCCGCCTCCTTCGTAAGACCTTCAAATGGATCCCCCTGGAACACAGAAAGTCTGTCACTCACGCCCTGGTCACCAGCAGACTCGACTACGGCAACGCACTCTACGCCGGAACAAACAAAAACCTCACCCACAAGCTACAGAACATCCAGAACGCCGCCGCAAGGCTGGTCCTCAACCTGCCAAGACACTGCCACATCTCCCAGCACCTGCGCACACTCCACTGGCTCCCCATCGAGGCCAGAGTCACCTTCAAGATGCTCACCCACGCACACAAGGCCCTCCACGACACCGGACCAGCATACCTGAACAGCCGACTCAATTTCCACGCACCCCAAAGGCCCTACGATCAGCCCAGCTCCCCTACGCCGTGGTCCCCCGCACCAGAAAGACCAGATCGGGAGGCCGCTCCTTCTCCTTCCTCGCGGCCAGAGCCTGGAACGCCCTTCAGCTCCACCTCCGACAGCCAACATCGCTTCCCCATCTTCGCAAGAAACCTCAAAACCTGGCTCTTCGACAGACCCCCTCCTTGATGGACTGGAACCTGCACCCCGCCCTACCCCCAGCACCCTGAGACCCTTACGGGTGAGTAGTCGCGCTTAACAAACACCTGATAGATTGATTATTTATTAATATATACCCATCGTCTTACAATTGCACTTTTTAAAGAAACTTAGGGCACATCTGCTAAAATTGGTATGAGCTGGGAGCCAGCCAGGAATCAGTAGGGATATACTCACACTGCCATACTCATGAGGAGGCTTTAATGCGCCTGACGTCCACCTAAACTACTTGTGTGCACAGTCCTATTTTGCACATTATTGGTGTGCGCTGCAGGAGTATATGCCACAAACTGCGGTGGAACATGATGATGCTTTTCCCATCCCATTACAGGCTCTTCTGCTGCACAAAAGGGAGGGGCTGCCACGCACGGTAATCAACACAATCCACTCTGGGGGTTGAGCAGGGAAAACCCCTTTATATGCACCAGCACTACCATTATATTATTACCCCGCAATATTGGTCTCTAGGGAGGACACTGCGCTGCAAATACTGGCTCATGCGGGTCTAAAAGCTATGGGTGATGCGTACACTAATGGCAACTTTTTGGCACTTGATGATATTTCGCATAACCAATGGCACAACCCATTACTGGCATTTACATAGTATCAACTTAGAGCTGCACTGCGAGTAATACCCTCAATTACCGGGGGGAGCCACCTACACTCAGTGCACTGCAGACACTGCTCATTTGGAACACGTGTAGAAACTTGATCACCAAACTATATAATGCAGCGCAGACGGATAGGCCGCAGACCCCTGACAAGGCGCTGGAGGGTTGGAATCCTGTACTTGGCAGGCCACTAGAGGTGGCGGATTTGAGATTCTGCTGTGCGCCACTACATACCCTCACATTTAATTGCAACCTGCGCATAATACACTTCATATATTTGCACCAAATGTATTACCCACCTGCTAAATTATACAAATTTGGGCTGCGGGCAAATGCAAACTGTGTATGCTGTGGGGCGGCAGAAGCTGACTTTCTGCTCCTGGCCTGCAAAGGAACTCTGTTAGAAAATATTGGGCTCAAAGTACAAGGACACTGACAGACATGGTATTAGAGCAAGTGGACTGTAATCCTGGAATGTGCCGGCTAGGATTGGTCAAGGGCCTACATGGCTCGTAAATTTGTGTCAGTGGCTCTTTTGTTGGCAAAAGGAGGGTGGGTCTCCACTTTGGCAAACGAGCAATACCCACCAAGAGGAAATGGCTGCTGGATCTGGCCTACTGCAGGTCCCAACTAGACCTCTATGTGGAAGAATTACCAAGGAATTCAAGGCCCAAAGACATACGGGCCCTCTCACAACATACCTGCTATCCACTCCAGATGAGCCATAGGTGATGATGTACCTTGGGAGATGTGGGAAAATAACTCATATGCTGTGTATTAGTGTCTGCATATGCACTAATTAAATGATTTTTTCGATACGGCCAATACATGTATAAGGGGCACTGGTGGACGTTAAGTTGATTTACCATTTGATTGTGCTGTATGAAGCATCAATAAAATAATGTAAAAAAATAAATCATCAACACTAAATAGTCTGCACATGGCAATCGCGCTCACCACATCCGGAGTGCCGTCTGGGGTCACCAGGTCTGAATACACGTTCTGCCAACACTCGCAAGGATTATTCAGCAGGTTCCCTATGGGCCATAGCCATATTTCTCTGGGGGCCCGACTAGCCCCCAACAACTCTCCAGGCAGATCCCAGTTCCCTATGTTCAGCAAGGTGGGCAGTCCGGCATGCAGGGGCTTCCTCCGGTCCCAGCCACCCTTTCAACATGTCTGCTGCTTCCTGCGTAGTCCCAGGAGGCCATCGGGACCCCGGTCGGGTAGGCCACTGTGCTCCCACCCTGGGCATTGCCGTACTACCTCACCTCGTGGTTCCTGCTCCAGGTGCTGTAGAGGCCCCACCTCTAGTCCCTTGGTATACCCCGGTCCCCGCAGCGGGGCTATCCTTACAGCCTCTTCTGTGATCTTATATTGTCATTTATTTTCACTGCCTCTCCAACATCAGCCCAAGGGCCCAGGGGCGTCACTAACCGGAGCTCCCCTCTGCTCTGCCGTCGCCCAAGCTGCTCGCGCTGCAGGCCCTGTTCCCGTTTCTCTCGCAGCCACCGGCGGGACTGGGAGATCACACTGAAGGAAGGGCTGATGGCTACAAATTCCTGACCACTTATCTAGACGCCATAGTCACTGCAATTCCCCTAGTCTCCGGCTAAATTTTCTCTCCGCTGGGGCCTCGGGTGGTGGGGGCCTCCGTGATCTAGAACTCAGCACGATGGCGCTTCTGTACCCCTCAGTCCGGCCCTGGACCTGGCCTCAGCCCCACCTACAGCTTCTTCCTGATGACCCCTATTGTCTCACCTCTCATCCACAGTGACTCCCTCCGTGCTCCTCGGCTCTTGCGGTGGCGGTTCGTTTGCTCTGCAACACCGTCCCCCGGGGCGCCTCTTCTGTCGGCCTCCACTCCAGTAGTGTGTGTCGCAGTTCCCAGTAGATATTCCTGGAAAGTCGCGGGCAAGGTTGGAAGTTCAGCCCCCTGACGAGGGTGCCCGTTCGTAGGGTTTGCGTTTCTCCTCGGGGCATCGCAGCCACAGCGCCGCCGCCGATCCCCAGCCACGCCGAGCAGACACAGGTGGCTGCACCCGCAGTATGTTTTCAGGCTTTCCCTGTGGTCTGCCTAAGTCCGGAGCCCTCCGCTTTCTTTAGGCGGGTTCAAACCAGTGGGCAGGCAGCTATGATTGTGGGTGAGGGCGGTTGCACCACTGCTATCTTCAGGATTCCAGGCCTTAGCTGAGACAGAGTTCTTCACCTAGCATCCGTTCCGGCCGCCATCTTGGCCATGCCCCCTCTGGACATCATTCTTGATGGTGAACTTGACGTCAAAAGTCTAGAACCAGATTTTCTCAACAGTGATATTTGAAGTTGGGAGACACACCACACAGACTGCATGAGGGTCTGATACTACTTTTTTTCTTCCACATGAAGCGCATTTCTCGCTTAGCGATGGCTTTTCCAATATAAAAAATTCCTTTAAAGTAAATAAAAGAGAAGAACACCTGAAGACACCTGAAGACACTGAAGGAAGGTGAAGTAAGATGAAAATCTTTAAATCTGAAGTTTCATTTTGAGAAAAGACTAGGAGGCACTTAACTTGGCTGCTGAGCAGCACAGAAAGAGAAGGCAGCAACAGCATCGTAGGACTATGGAGGGGTCCTGGCATTATCTGATTGGACGCTTATGCTTGTTAAACTTGTTGAACTGTGACTTCTTCCCTTGGGTTTATGGGAAAAGAAGTCTGTAAAATCTTAAAATGTTTGAATGCTGTTAATAAAACCGAAGAAAGTAAAGCATAATCCTTGCCTCAGTGTCCTTAATAGAATTGAAAGTTTCCGTTATGATAGCTAGGAAATTTTTCATTCTTAAGTATTACTGAGCATAGCTGTTTTTTCACACTGAGTTACCGCGAAGCACTCAGACAAACTTTAACCATTACATACCTCAAAATAATATGCAGTATGTAAAAGCTGACTGAAGCGCTCTTGTTGGTTAATTGGCTTTATTTAGAAATCAATATACAACTAAATATTATCTTCTGGTGTGTGTTTAATATGCAATAAATCTGGAATGGTATAATATTACACAGTAGTAGTATTTTTATTTCTGAAAGCCAAAAACCTACTTTATACAGCCATCTTCCCAACATGCTGTATGGTACGTGATCATTGGGTGACAGTTCAGTCGCTTTATTGATGTGCTCCTGTGGAGACAAAATTACAAACATTATTGGACCTAATATGTGATATAAATTTAAACATACTCATATTATTATTTTTTAATGCTAGATTTGGGGAAAAACGTTTCATATTTTTAACAATGGATTCGTTGTGTCCTACTCTAATCCAAAGGGAACATTTGAAAACAAATACCACTGCTTGTTTAAGGTCTGGACGCATGATAACAATCTGAGCAGAAATATCATGTTCTGGCCTCATTCGTGTCACTGTTAAAACGTCAAGGTTGAAATTCTTCAAGACGCTGTAAATTACAGTTCTTCATCTTCAGATTAAAAAACTGCACATATCCAAAACTAGTCAGCTAGGTTGTTGGCCATCTTAGAACACTGGTAAACACCAATCCTAGCATTGGAAACTCTCATTTCCATTCAGTGGATGCTCATATCAAATATATAGCTCTCTGCGTCACACACAGATCAATACCAACCCACTTTTAGAATAGGATCCCTAAGTCACTTGGGGGCGATTTAGAGTCTGATGGATAGGGCAATCAATCTGTCACAAGGTGACAGAGTACCCTCGCCGCTAAACTGTTAGTCCGCCTGCCCGATTTGGGGCTGGAAGGAACAACAATCACAAGCAGACAGGATGCATGCCGGTTCGCCAATTCCCCAGCCACAAGCTTATCAGGCCTTGTAGGTAGATCAGTCCCCATGGTATTCCACGTGTATACGGTCAGCTTGTTTTTTAACATACTGCAACGTCCATAGCTGCCGACAGACTACACATAACAGGTACAGATAACTGTGGGGACAACGGCGGGTGACAGACTTCTCCATTAATATTGAAGACCTGGTCTGTTTGAAAACTCTATAGGATCCGGCTAATACGCTGAAACGTTTGCATGATTGATGTTGTATATTTGACGTCTGCCTGGCAGTCTTACAGAATCTTCACGTTTACACTTGCCTCCGGTACGCTGTTCTACAGAGTGCCAGGTTTCTTTGCCTATAACATCTAGCCTTGAAAAAGTCCGTTGGGCGAAACACATGTCGGCTGCCAGTGTGTTTTTGTACATGGATCATTGAAAAGAAGAGAAAATAAAGACAAAGGAACATTTTATGGACTCCCTGTGATTAGTAAATTGGTTACTACCTACATTACAATTTTGGACTGATTGGGTGTGCCTCGGCATATGTGCATGTTATTTGTGAACTCGACGGGAAAAGCTTTTTCCATAGAGTTTGTTTCTGTCTCTTTGAGGGTGGAGGGAGACTTTTTGCTTTGAGAGCATCACATTGTACTGGACATGAGTATTACTTTCTGGCTGATGTATTACAAAGATGTGCATTCGTAATTAGGCATTGCCACCTCTGGGTTCCTGTGGAATGAGGAACAACAGTATGTCAATGATAAAGCCAACTCCAGCTGTCTCTACCGCACTTCTCCGATGGCCCAGTGGAGTATGGGCCGTCAGAGGTGCGCCATCCTACCATCTTCCCAATTTAGAGGGGCAATCAGATGGGGTTTTTTGCTAACAGTCACCACTGAAGGAAAGTAAAAATAAAAAAATGACCACCACACCCATGGGAGAAAACTCACATGGAGGAGGGGGCATTCGTTTTGACATATTTCAAACACAAACTCAAGCTTTGCGAGTTTGTCTTAGAAAAATGTACAACTTCTGAAACATTTGATGACTGCCGGTCATGTTAGATGGAGCCATTCATCAAACTTTTCCTACAATGGCAGGAACTGTTTCTGTTATGTAAAGTGATGTCCTTAGGGCCATAGACATTTTTAAATTTGGTGGATGGAATAGAGATCGTCTAGGAACTGAAGCCACTGCAAATAGAATGCTGCAACGAAAATGGAAAATCTCCTTAAAGCTCAAGCAGCAAAACAGACTGCATGTGGCATTTTGCGCACAGAAAAATAAAGCATATGCTACTTCCTTTGTATGAAAGAAGCAAGAAAATCACATTCATTCGAAGTCCTCTTTCTATGACTTAAGGCTAAGTGAACACTCAAAAGCATAAACGAACAAGTTACTTACCTTCGGTAACGCTTTTTCTGGTGGATACAGTATCTGCCTGTGGATTCCTCACCTTTTGAATACCCCCTGCGCCAGCATTTCCGCGGAAATTCTTTTCCTAGCTCTCCCACGTCGTCGAAGACGTCACAATAGCACGGCTCCGCTCGGGACTCCGTATGACGTCATCGGAGCCATAAGAAGACCTCGTTGGCGTGCTGACGTCAGTTCCACCCATTTTTTCCGTGCCCTCGAGGCAAACGGGCGGACCGACAACATTTTCACAAGTATACATAGTATACATAATATATATATATATGAATGCAAATACACACAGTATATACAATAACACAATGGAAAAGGCCAACAAACAAAGCATTTTCCAGTAGAAAACTGAAAGCATGAAAACGACATTTTGAAAGCATCAATGTCAAACAGTTATAATATTTTTGGTAGAAACAGGAGGACAACGGGGAGGCGGGTGGGTCAGTGAGGAATCCACAGGCAGATACTGTATCCACCAGAGAAAGCGTTACCGAAGGTAAGTAACTTGTTCTTCTGATGGATACATCTGCCTGTGGATTCCTCACCTTTTGAATAGAATCCCCAAGCCGTACCTGTCCCGGAGGAGGGTGTACACCTGACTAAACCAAGAAACTTGCAGAACAGAGCGTGCAAAATGGCCGTCCCTCCTAACCTCAGAATCCAAGCAGTAATGCTTTGCAAAGGTGTGGAGGGAGGCCCAAGTTGCTGCCTTACAAATATCAACAACAGGAACACCTCTAGCCAAAGCAGAAGAAGAGGACTTAGCTCTGGTGGAATGAGCTTGAATACCTTCAGACGGCTCCTTCTTGGCCAGGGCGTAGCAGATCTTGATGCACAAGATGATCCACCTTGAAAGAGTCCGCTTGTGCACAGCCTTGCCCTTCATCCGTCCAACATAGCCCACGAAGAGCTGATCGTCCAGTCTCAGATCCCTGGTTCTGTCCAGATAGAAACTGACAGCCCTCTTAGGATCCAGGTGATGAAGTCTCTCCTCCTCCTTGGAAGGGTGAGGGGGAGGATAGAAGGTAGGTAAGGTAATGGATTGGCCTAAATGGAAAGGAGTAACCACCTTAGGCAGGAAAGCAGCCCTGGTACTAAGAACCATCTTCTCTGCATGAATGGTCAAGAATGGAGGTTTAGAACTAAGAGCTTGGGGCTCACTTACCCTCCTAGCCGAAGTAATAGCGATCAAAAAGACCGTTTTGAAAGATAGAAGCCTCAACGGGCAACTATGAAGAGGCTCAAATGGATAACCCATCAGAAAAGTAAGAACAAGATTTAAATCCCACTGAGGCATAATGAAAGGAGTGGGAGGAAACTTATTAGTAAGGCCCTTAATGAACCTCATAACTACAGGAGATTTAAACAAAAACGGCTGATCCGGCAAACAAATAAAAGCCAACAAATAACCTTTAACTGTAGCCACAGCACAACCCTGCTGAGCCAAGAAAAGAGAGAAACTCAGCACGTCAGACAAACGAGCCTTCAAAGGGTCAATGGATCTCTCCCCACACCACTTTACAAATTTGGACCACCTGGAAGAATAAATAGATTTGGTGGAGTGTCTCCTGGATGATAAAATAACATCCACCACATCCGGTGGGAGAGAGAAAAACTCAGAGTGCCCCGTTCAATCTCCAGGCATGAAGGTGCAGGCTCTGGAGGTGGGGGTGTAGAACCTGCCCCTGCGATTGCGAGAGGAGGTCTGCCCTGAAAGGGAGACGGAGCGGAGGGTGCGATGAGAGGTGAAGTAGATCTGTGTACCACACCCTTCTTGGCCAATCCGGGGCGATCAATATGACTTGGGCCCGGTCTTGGCGAATCTTCCTCAGAACCCGAGGAATCAAGGGTATGGGGGAAATGCGTAAAGGAGTTGCGAACTCCAATCCAATTGAAACGCGTCCCCCAGTGCTTCCTGCATCGGATACTGAAGACTGCAGAACAATGGGCAGTGCGCGTTTTCGCGAGTGGCAAAGAGGTCTAACCGAGGAAATCCCCATGTCATAAAGACGAGACGGACCACCTCCGGATGAAGCCGCCACTCGTGATCGGCTGAGTAACGCCGACTGAGACTGTCCGCACGAACATTCAGCACACCAGCCAGATGATTTGCTACCACACAAATCTGATGGACCTGAACCCAGGACCAGAGTCGAAGAGCCTCTCTGCAGGGACGAAACGACCCTACATCTCCCTGTTTGTTGATGTACCACATCGCGGTAGTGTTGTCTGTCAGGACCTGAACTGACTGACCGCGAAGGGAAGGAAGGAAGGCCTTCAGTGCCAAACGAATCACCCGCAATTTCGAAAGGTTGATGTGAAGCAACCTTTCCTCTGGAGACCAAAGACCCTTGACCTCCAGATCCCCCAGATGAGCCCCCCACCCTAGAGTGGAGGCATCAGTGATCACTGTGGCCACCGGCGGAGGAGACTGAAAAGGCTTTCCTTGAGACAGGTTGCCCTGCACACTCCACCAAGACAGCTCAGCCTCAGTGTCTCTGGAGATTCTTATGTTCTCCCTGAGATCTCCGTTGTGTTGAAACCACTGCCTGCGGAGGCACCACTGGAGTGCCCTCATGTGCCAGCGTGCATGACTGACAAACAGTATGCAGGAAGCGAACAAACCGAGCAGGCGTAGGACCTTCAGGACTGGAAAAAGCGCTCCATCGTGAAACAAAGGAATCATCTCCTGAATGTCGAGAATCCTCTGTGGAGGTGGGAAAGCTCGACATACAGTAGTGTCCAGTATTGCCCCTATGAACAGGCTGTGCTGAGAGGGTACCAGGTGAGATTTGGGTACATTTATCGAGAAACCCAAGTTGAACAACAACTGCGTCGTTGCCTGCAAGTGGCGCAACACCATCTCCGGAGACTTGGCTTTCAGCAGCCAGTCGTCCAGATAAGGGAAAACAGGAATCCCTGACCTTCTGAGATGTGCTGCCCCCACCGCCATCACCTTTGTGAAGACCCGTGGTGCGGAAGTAAGGCCGAACGGAAGGACTGCAAACTGGTAGTGTTGCGACCCTACCATACACCGGAGATACTTCTGATGCGACTTCAGGATGGGAAGATGAAAATACGCATCCTGCAAATCGATCAACACCATCCAGGCTTCCTGTTGCAGCGCTAGAAGAACCTGAGCCAAGGTCAACATTTTGAGCTTTTCCTGTCTGAGGTAAAAATTCAAAATCCTGAGGTCCAGGATCGGCCTCAATCGACCGTTCTTTTTGGTAATCAAGAAATAACGGGAGTAACATCCCTGACCCCTTTCCTGCTCTGGAACCACCTCTATCGCTCCTTCCTGCAACAAGACAAGAACTTCCTGTAGTAAGAGAAGCAAATGGTCCTCTGAACACCAATCCTGGCGAGGAGGGTAAGGAGGAGGAAACTCTAGAAAAGGAAGGGCCTACCCATTTTCTACGGGATTCAAAACCCAACGGTCTGAGGTAACCGATTATCAATCTTGTAGAAAATGGGACACCCGACCCCCCACAGGACGAACATGCTCCCCTTCTGGAACGGTGCTTCGGAATCGGCGTCGGCGCCGCCATCCGCAGCGCCGGAGACAAAGGAACCGGCGTCGAAGGAGGACCTTCAGAAACAGGCAACGGCGCCGTAAGAATCCGAGGCGGCGCCGAATCGACACCAGACGGAGTCTGAGGATTCGGAGTCGAAAACCTCGCCGCCGGGAACTGCCAAGATGGAGCCGTCGGCATAAAAGGCACAAAGGGCGCCTGGGCGTACTGCTGGGGGACACCCAAGTTAAAGGCAAGCGGACCCACGGGGCCAGAAGGTGCGCCGGTAGTGTAGGATGCCCTGGCAAAAATGCCATACATAGCATTTAAAAAATGTGTGAGATCCGTTCCAGGTCCTGGAAAAGGAGGGTAAGGATCCATGCCTCCTTGATTAGAATCCATACGAGGTCGAACTGGAGGCTGAGGTTGCGGAGCCGGTGAGGACGGCGCCTGCTCAGGCAAAGCCGCAGGCACAGGAGAAGACTTCCTGGGCGCCGGAGAACCTCTGGGCGCCGGAGAACCTCTTGGCG
Organism: Calotriton arnoldi; assembly: GCA_963921515.1. Classification (NCBI taxonomy): domain Eukaryota; kingdom Metazoa; phylum Chordata; class Amphibia; order Caudata; family Salamandridae; genus Calotriton; species Calotriton arnoldi. The sequence goes on along the minus strand of CAWUFW010013021.1, from coordinate 321,811 downwards.
CCGGAGACCCTCTGGGCGTCGAAGAGCCTCTTGACGCCAGCGAACCCCTCGGAGTCGGCGAGTGCGTCGGAGTCGCCTGCGGAGAAGGAGAAGGTGACGGAGAAACAATGTCCTTTCCCCGGCGCTGCTGAACAGGTGAAGCCGACCTCGAAGCCATGCCTTTCGAAGAGCGACGTCGAGACCTGTGTCTTCTTCGACTTCTTATGCTTCTTGGATTTAGAAGTATGCGAGATCGACGACTTCGAACGCTTACGACCCCTCTTTTCTTTCTTCGCCTTTGCCATAAAGAGTTTCGCCTCTCGCTCTTTCAACGCCTTTGGATTCATCTTTCTGCAACACGAACACCCATCGACGTCGTGATCAGAAGAAAGACACCAGAGACAGTCATCGTGAGAGTCCCTAATCGACATATGACCACCACACTCCCTGCAGGGCTTAAAACCAGACTTCTTTGAAGAAGTCATTTCCACAGGAAATCGTTTAGGAAATACAGAGAAACAAAGTAATCTCGTAGAAAATGGAGAGTCTCAGAAAAAAAACGTTACGCGTAGACGGCGCGGAAAAAAGGGAACTGACGTCAGCACGCCGACGAGATCTTCTTATGGCTCCAATGATGTCATACGGAGTCGCGAGCGGAGCCGTGCTATTGTGACGTCCTCGACGACGTGGGAGAGCTAGGAAAAGAATTTCCGCAGAAATGCTGGCGCAGGGGGTATTCAAAAGGTGAGGAATCCACAGGCAGATGTATCCATCAGAAATAGACCATTTTAAACTATATAAAGGCTGGTTGTATATACTAATACCATCAAATCACCCCCAGAACACATAAAGGAGACTGATGCATGCCACACAGTATCTTTGGGGTTTTCTAGGTGGAGAAATAAAATTGCAGTGTTGATAAACCCTTAACATAAATACACCATGGCCCAAATCTACTAAGATTTTGCATCAGGTAGGCATTTCATGGATGGGACATGGTAGCTCCTGTGCATTCACTTATGCATTTTGATGCAAACCCAGATTTACAAAGACTTGTAAACCTGAGTTTGCGCCAAAAGAACAAGTTACTTACCTTCGGTAACACATTATTTGGTAGAGACTCTAGCTAGCTGCAGATTCCTTACCTTTGAATTTCCCAGGCGTCAGGCTGGATCTGGAAACTTTTGCTGAGCAATACCCCTTGTGCCCCACGTCGGGTGGCTCCATTCGGCTCCGCGTGTCGTCGATGACGTCGGTAGCGTCGGTTATGACGTCGAGGTACCTACATAGCCGCCAGCAAGGCGCGCGGACGTCAGTACTTTTCGTTTTTTCACACCAGAAGCGCTGAGCCATGAAGTGACTGACGTAAACGTGTGCAAAACTAGGGCCCTGAAGGGGGAGAAACCCTAGACCTACAACATCAGTCTGCAAAGTGGGGAGGCATGGGTGGGGCTGTAAGGAATCTGCAGCTAGATAGAGTCTCTACCAGATAATGCGCTACCGAAGGTAAGTAACTTGTTCATCTGATAGAGACTTCTAGCTGCAGATTCCTTACCTTTGAATCAGATACCCAAGCCATACCATCCCGGCGGTGGGTTGCGGACTCATAGACTAGACTAAAAAGTCTTGCAGGACTGAACGGGCAAAGTGCCCGTCCCTGCACACTTGACCATCAAGGCAATAATGTTTTGCAAACGTGTGCAATGATGTCCACGTCGCTGCCTGACAGATGTCTTGGATTGGGATACCCCATGCCAAGGCTGTAGTAGCAGCCTTTTCCCTGGTGGAATGGGCCCTTCATCCCTCAGGGGGCTGCTTCTTCGCCAAGGCATAACAAATTTTAGTGCAGAGAACAACCCAGCGAGAGATGGTTCTTTTCTGCACTCCCTTTCCCTTCTTTGCTCCCACATACCCCACAAAGAGTTGGTCATCCACCCGGAACTCTCGTGTGCGGTCAAGGTAGAACAACAATGCTCTTTTTGGGTCCAGTCGGTGGAGACGCTCCTCTTCCTTAGAGGGATGTGGGGGAGCAAAGAAGGTGGGCAAAGTGATGGACTGACCCAGATGGAATGGGGTCACAACCTTTGGTAAAAAAGATGCCCTGGTACGAAGCACCACCTTGTCCTGAAAAGACATAAAATAAGGAGGAGAGCTGGATAACGCCTGTAACTCACTCACCCTCCGGGCCAATGTAATCGCCACTAAGAAGACTGTTTTGATGGTCAACAGCCGGAGGGGACAGTTGTGCAAAGGCTCAAAAGGAGCGCACATTTAAGTGAGGACCAAATTAAGGTCCCATTGTGGCATAATAAAGGGCGTGGGTGGAAACAAGTGAACCAGCTCTTTTAGAAATCTATTTACAATAGCAGATTTAAAGAGAGAACGTTGGTCTGGCAGTCGCAAAAAAGCAGACAGAGCAGAAAGGTAACCCTTGAGAGTTCCCAAAGCAGAGCCCTGCTGGGCAAGGGTCAGAATGAATAAAAGTACAGTAGAAAGAGGAGCAGAAAGAGGGTCAATAGACCTTTCTGTACAGTATAATACAAATTTCTGCCAACAGCAGGCGTATACCTACTTAGTGGAGGGCCGCCTGGCCGCCAGAATAATATTATAGACCTCGGGAGGAAGGTCAAAAGCCATCAACTGCCACCGCTCAATCTCCACGCATGGAAGCGCAGAGTTGACAGGTTCGGGTGGAGAGCCATCCCCTGCTGCTGCGTCAGAAGATCCTCCTGAAGGGGCAGCCTGATCGGAGGATTGACACTCATGCTCAGAGGCTCTGGATGCCAGACTCTCCTTTCCCAATTAGGTGCCACAAGGATGACTTGGGCCCGGTCGCTCCTGATCTTCTTCAGAACCCTGGGCAGGAGTGGTATGGCCGGAAAGGCGTAGAACAGGCCTGAGCTCCACTCGCGACGAAACGCGTCGCTGAGCGATAGCCGCCTTGGAAACTCCAGCGCGCAGTACTGCTGACATTGCGCGTTCTCTACGGAGGCGAACAAATCTAACCAAGGTCCTCCCCACTGCTGAAAGAGACCTTGCACCACCTCCGACTGGAGTCGCCATTCGTGATCCGCTAGGCATCGACGGCTGAGATCGTTTGCCCTGGCGTTCAGAGAACCTGCCAGGTGTAGAACCACCAGGGTTATGCCCTTATGTTCCAGCCGTGTCCAGAGACGCAGGGCCTCTCGACAAAGGGTCCATGACCCCACCCCGCCTTGCTTGTTGCAGTACCACATGGCGGTGGTGTTGTCCGTGAACACCTGCACCAACTTCCCCTTAACAGAGGGAAGAAATGCTTTCAATGCCAAGCGAATCGCTCGGAGCTCCAAAATGTTTATGTGAGCCCCGTCTCCGCCGGGGAGACCAGTGACCCCTGATCTCCATCTCTCCCCAGTGGCCGCCCCATCCCAGTAGTGACGCATCCGTCACGATTGTGAGATCCGGTTGGGGAAGGGCGAGAGGTCTGCCTTTGAACCAATCTCGGTTCATTAACCACCACTGCAGATCCTTCCGAGATCTGAACCATGTCGGTGGGATTCCCCTGATGCTGTGCCCAATGGAGCTTCAAGTCCCACTGCAGAGCCCGCATACGCCATCTCGCGTGTCTTACCAACAGGATGCATGAGGCCCAACAGCCTCAGAGTCAACCTCACCGAAATCCAGGATAGAGGCTGAAATATCGGAATCATAACCTGAATATCCTGGACTCGTTGCTCGGGAGGATAAGTCCGAAACTGCACTGTGTCCAGAACAGCTCCGATGAAAGGGAGCGTCTGAGGAGGAGTCAGGTGTGACTTTGGCACGTTTATAAAGAAACCCAGCAAATGCAGAAGGTTGGCTAGAATCAGCCTAGGAGTGCTTGGAGGCTGCGGCTGCTGGGGGCAGTGTGGCTTACGACTTCTGACCTCCATTCCGAGGACGGAATGTACCGCGTCCACTTCCACACACGGCTTGGGTAGTCTGTGCGGGACGGTGGCTGGGATAGGGCTGATGCAACTGGAAACCCCTTCCGTTGCCATGAAAGGGGCGAAAGGAAGACTGGCCACGAGGAGTGGAGGAGAGGCCCAAGGATCTGGCCGTAGCTCGAGAGTCCTTGAACCTGACCAGGGCCGAGTCAGCCTTTTCCCCAAAATGGCGGGTTCCATCAAAGAGCATGTCCATCAAATTGGCTTGGACATCCCCCGAGAAGCCAGAAGTACGAAGCCAGGCGTGGCGCCTCAAGGCCACTGTCGTTGAAATAGACCTGCCCAGCGAATCAGTCGTATGCAAACCACACCGAATGGTGAATTTTGCCGCATCTGTCCCGTCCTTGACAGCCTGGGAGAGCACAGCCCGGGCCTCCTCCGAGACTTGTGGCAGCACTTGGGCAACCGTCTCCCAAAGAGAGTGGGAGAAACAGCCCAATAAGCATGCAGTATTCACCGAGCGCAATGCCAGACTGGAGGAAGAAAACATCTTCTTCCCCAATGAGTCCAGTCTCTTGGATTCCCTATACGGAGGGGCGGAAGGGAATGCGCCCTGGGAAGTAGAGGCCTGCACCACCAAACTTTCTGGGGTGGGGTGTTGGCTGAGGAACTTTGGGTCGCCTGGTGCTGGGCTATGGCGGCGTGCAATCGTCCTGTTCACAGGAGCCCCTGTGCTAGGCTTGGACCAAGTTCCTAATAGGACGTCCGTAAGTGCCTCATTAAAGGGTAAAAGGGGTTCAGAGGTGGAAGCCCCAGGTTGAAGCACTTCGGTCAGGAGATTAGTCCTGACCTGCACTGAGGGCAGTTCCAGTCCAAGGACCTCAGCTGCCCTCTTAACCACCATAGCATAGGACGCCCCCTCCTCCGTAGCCACTGTAGATGGAGAGAGCATGCCAGAGTCTGGGGAAGTATCCAGACCACTGGCTTCCCCAAGTTCCCCATACCAGTCCATTGTCTCCTCAGAGACATCCTGGTTCTCTAAAGGGTCTCCAGACTCCTCCCATTCCTCTCCTGAGCCTAGCACATCCACAAAGTGCACAGGCGACAACATAGAACCCCTGGGTTCTGTCGACGTTGGAATTGGCTTCGAACGACGCCGGTCCGGCTCCGTGTCCTCGGGGATGAGGATGGGGCTTGCGCCACCGACAGCCGCCGGCAACGCCGCTGGCACCGACTTCGGGTTCGACGCCGGGGAAGGTCGCGTTGGTACGACCGGCGTCGAACCGGATCCGAGATCGCACCCCTGAGGCCCCACCGGTGCCGTGGCCGAAGCCGACGATGTCAAACCCGATGGGGCCCCATCTGACCCCGCGGGGCCCGAGGGCTCACCAACGGGGTCGTTCCGCTCAAATATGCGGCGCATGGCCTCGTAACAATCCTTAATTCGAGCGGGAGTCGCTCCAGCTCCCGGAAATGGAGGGAGACGCGAAGTCGACTCTGGCTCCGGCTCCGCAGAACCGTGCCTAGAGCGTCGGTGCTCCTTACCTCTTTCGACGACGGACGCCAGTTGAGGTGAAGTCGAAGTCCGCTTGGACTTCTTCTTCTTCTTGTGCCTCTTCCCCGAGTGTCCAGATGACCTCGAATGGGAGGAAGAGGACTTAGGGCTCCGAGAGCTATCCCGCGACCTCCTCTTCTTCGAACGGGATCGTGACCTCCTCGGAGTCTCGCTCAACGGAGTCGACTGCCAGGCCGCAAGCAACTTCAATGCCCGCTCCCTCAAGGTGTTCGGAGCCATTGCCCGGCAGTCTGAACACGACTTTGAATCGTGGTCGTGTTCAAGACACCACAGACATACGCGGTGGGGATCGGTAACCGACATCGTGCGGAAACAAGTCCCGCACAGTTTAAAACCTGTCTCCCTACCCGACATCCCTCGCACACAAAGTCATCAAACATTTCGATAAAAGTCGAGAAAAAAGCCTGCCAAAAAGCGGCAGAGGGGTAGCTTTTCCCGGATCGGCGCTTAACTGGCGCGGAAAGAAAAGAACTGACGTCCGCGCGCCTGAGTGGTGCCTATGTAGGCACCGCGACGTCATAACCGACGCCATCGACGACACGCAGTGCCGAATGGAACAACCCGACGTCGCGCGCAAGGGGTATTGCTGAGCAAAAGTTTCCGGATCCAGCCTGACGCCTGAGAAATTCAAAGGTAAGGAATCTGCAGCTAGAAGTTTCTAGCAGATTAGTGTGCCTACCCGACAGAGGCTTAATGAGGAGAAATACCTTATTTTCTCCTTGTTACTTTCACTTTCCATGTGTTCTGCATTCTGCAACACACATATAAAGAGAAACATGCCTCTAAGCATTGTTTTTGTGCAAGTAGGTATCCCTTCCTGCACAAAAGCAATCCTGCTCATAATGCATACACCCTTGCAGCATAGTGCAAGGGGGCTTGTGTTAACACTAGGCAGCCACATGTGTGCCAGCGTATAGAGGGAGTTGAACAGTGACATATTTTGGTAAATATTGCGCTGTTCAGCTCTGTATCCAGGGTGGTTCTGGTTAAGGGGAGCGTCTATGAGGGACTCAGGTGTGACTTTGGCCAGTTGATCATGAACCTAATGATGTAAGGAGGTTCACTGTCATCTATAGGTGGTCCATAATTGACTGTGGCAAGCCCACCTTAAACTGCCAGTAGTTGAGGTAAAGGAAGACTGGCTCAATGACCTCCAAAGATGGGAAGCTACCACCACCATCAACTTTGTGAACACCCAAGTGGCACTGGTGAGGTTGTAAGGGAGTACGGCAAACCAAAAATGCTCGTGGCCCACCTTGAACCATCTGCAGGGCTGCAGGATAGGGATCTAGAAACAAGCGTCCTGCAGGTCCAACGCCACAAGGGAGTCATCTGGATCCAGAGCAGAAAGGACCTAGGCAAGCGCGAGCATCTTGAATTTGTCGTTCTACAGGAGAAAATTAAGGTGTCAAAGGTGTAGAATGGGACGGTGGCCTCTGCTCTCTTTCGACATAAGGAAATTTAGGGAGTAGCACTCAGTTCCGCTCTCCATGGCCAGGACCCTCATCATGAACCCTTTGTCTAAAACAACCTTTACTTCCTGCAGCAAAAAGGACAAATGGTACTCCAAAAGCCACTCCAATGAGGGTGGAAAATGTGGTAGGATGGACAGCAAAGGAATGGAATAGCTTTGCTGGACTATCTGCAGGAATCACGTTGAATGTAATTGTTTGCCACCTGTGGAGAAAATGTCTGATTCTGCCTCTCATAGGGTGTACATGTGAAGCTAAGGATAAATTAAAGCAGCTTGGAGGCTACTGCAGGGGGGGCTGTTGACTAGGAGGTTTGTTGCTCCTGCAGGCATGTGCATTGTCTGCTTGATCCCCTACCCTGACCGTAAAAGGACTGGAGTGCCTGTTGCTGCAGTGGTAGGCCTTGAGGCTGTCTTTAGGGAAAACCACTAGCGATGCTTCCAAAGAGGTGAAATTGCTGTCACTACTAACTTGCAGTTGTGGAAAGACAGAGAGGTGCGCAGTAGCTCTACCTACATTAAAGCACTCACAGGAATTATTACCAAAGATGTGAGACCCATTGCCAAATTAGCACAGGATTCCTCTTTGCTATTCTTCCAGGACTGCTGGTAGGATTTCAGCGACCTAATCACAAAGGCAAGCAGCTGGCATTGACAGAATAAAGGACGAGGCTAGCGGAAGAAAACATCCTCTTCTCAAATGCCTCACTTATGTTAGACTTTCTCTGGAGAGTAGTTGGGAAATAATTGGGTTTAACCCAGCTGGTCTAGTTGAGGCCTGTACTACCATGCTCTCAGGAGTAGAGTGCTTTGTAAGAAAAGCAGAGTCACCTGAAGTGGGTATTTTCAAATGCATGTAAATTAGATGCAATCGTGCCAACAATGTATTAAGGCTGAGATAGTATAGGAATAGTGCCTAGAAGCACATGGAAACAGGACAGATTAGATCAGTGTTTCCCAAACTGTGGGGCGCGAGCTGATCACTGGTGTGTTGCGAAAGTGCAAGCAATAAAGATGCCTTTAAATTCTGTATTTATCTTGTCACATTTGCTGGCTGCACTCCAAAGACAGAAATAAAATGTCAGGCTATGTCTTCTGACATATCGTTGCTTATTGTTTTAACAAGGGGATTGGTGTTTAAAATTCCTCCCACTTTGCAGTCTGCAAAAGAAAAGTAAAATTAATTATATGACAATCTTATTGGGGCACAGGGAGCGTGAAAGGAATGGCTGTAGAATGTCATTTTTTGTAACACACAACAAAATGTAAAAACCTATAAATGAACTGTACACGTTCAGCAGTTAGGATTCCTGATTCTTTGCTCCAGAAGAATTCCATTGTTCGGTTCCTGATTCCTAGCTTTCTTCGTTCCTTTGAAGTCTTCATCCAGCAAGGAGTTTTCTTTTACACTTTTGGCTTTTCTTCCTGAGAAGGTGGAAGCTTCTCAAGGACACATGCCTACCACATATTCCAGTGTGTGGAGACATTGTAGCTTCAGCAAATGGACACCCTTATCTCAGACAGCGGTAGGCCCGAATCCAAATTGCAGGTAAGTGCCCATGTGTTGCTGCAGTGCAGTTATAATGCAGCCCAGTCAAAGCGCAGTGGTGCTCTTAGCAGGCATGTATTTTTGTCATCGATGTGGGTGTGTAAATAAATACTGCAACCCACATATGACAATGAACCTTACATGGATACGTGCATTTTTGGCATCATTTACAATGAAATTATACGGACATTTATTAGGCCAAGCAGGGAGTTCCAATGCACAGCACATATTTTAGGATAGAAACACATGTGCTTTACCATTGTTTAGCAGTGGTAAAGCACAGAGTTCTAAACTCAGAAAAATCAGACAGCGTCCACACAAAAATATGTAATCTATTGCAATGCCATATTCTAAATTACTAAGAACTGAAAGGATTGTATGTGACCTAAAAAGAATACAGAATACAAGAACAGAAAATGTTAAAGATATTCAAAAAGAGGCTTTACGCTGAATCAACATTAACAAAAGCTAAAGAAAGAGATGGATTACGTCTCAGAGCTAACCTATTAAAAACCAAAAAGATCAGTAGTATTTGTTAGTTTATATATTTTTTAAAGCACTTATTGTGCCACCTTGAATGTGACCAAGTAAACCATGTCTCCCAGCCTGCCACTGCAGACAGGTAGATTGGTTTTAAACTGTCAACCTGATTTTGCCATTTAAACCAACTCCCCTTTTTAATATATATATATATATATATATTCACTGAAAAAGCAAAGGTTACAGGGACGTTATAGATAGGAAATGGAATAAAAAAACCTTAGAAAATCACTGAAAAAAAGGTTACAGTAACATTATAGTTAGGCTGACATTTCACTCGTACAAAACCAGAGAAATTCAGCAGTTATAGTTAGCTGAGCTAACTATAACTCGCGTCACCTCAATGCACTGCTTATGACCTCACATATTACATCACTCTTGACATGGTCAGTGACATCACTGATGACATCTCAAATGACATCACTGATGAAATCATCCACAGAATCTCTGACACACCCACTCACACCCCTATATAACCTTTCATACACCCACTCCAACTTCCACACCACCATTCACTAATGTATGAGTGTCTGAGTGGATCTATGTCAGTGGGAGTGGGAGTGTCTCAGTGGGTCTGTGAGTACATATGTGAGTGTGTAAGTGGGTACATGAATATTTGAGTGGGTCTGTGAGTGGGTGCATGAGTGCCCAGGTGGGTCTCTGAGTGGGTGTAAGAGTCTCTGAGTGGGTATGAGACTGTGCACATAAGTCTATGAGTGAGTCTATAAGTAGGTGCATAAGTCTCTAAGTGGGTCTGTGACTGGCTGTATAAGTGTATGAGTGGGTATGTGAATGGGAGTATAAGTGTCTGAGTGAGTTTGTGAGTGCGTACATGAGTCTGTAACAGTGACCGGCGAGTGTGTACAAATATATATATATTTTTTGTATATTTTTCACCAATCTTTGCGAAGACGTCACATGATGAAAAAAATCTATTTTGAACACATAACTTGTGTCACTAACATTCCCATTTCTCAAACATGAGGTCAGAGTACCTCCACCCTGACCCCTTATGTTAGCTTTCACAGAAACTTTCAGCCCCGGGAACCATTCCCAATTGATAAAATGGCGGCTGCAACTTTCTGTTCAGGTTGAGCCCAGCCGATCACAGCATTCCTGTTGGCGTGCGCATTTGCAATCTACGGCAAAATCGTCACGAAATATCCACGGCCAGAGATATCACTTTATTGTTCAGTTTTAATTTCTCAAAAACTACTGAACAAATAACAAAAAGTACAATCTGTGTAACAACATCTACCTTTTTGCCAAATTTGGTGTAATTCCGCCCAGCGGTTCGGGCTGTAGGTTCAACAACGCGTTCCTATGGTAATTAACATTACAAATGCACCCTTATTTCACACCCCTATTTCTCGGTCCCCACTGCACGGATCAACCCCAAACTTTCCATAAAACACAGAACCTACTTTGATACTTTTTTTGGGAAAAGTTCATGAAGATTAGCCAGAGTTATAGGCAAGTCAAAAAATGCTTTTCCTGTGGAAACCAGGTCCTAACCATAACTAAAGCCAATGCTAAAGGATACAATTACGGATGAAATGCCACCTTCAAATGCTATAATAAAGTAGAGATTACCTACCTGCTGTGGATTGCTTCTTCGTTTGCAGAGCCTTTGTTTAAAATATATATATATATATATATATATATATATATATATATATATATTTCACTGAAAAAACCATAGGTTTCAGGAACGTTATAGTTAGAAATTAGCATTTAAAAAACCTTAGAAATTCACTGAAAAACCATAGGTTTTAGGGACAGTTATAGTTAGTTGGACATTGCACTCGTACAAAACCCGTGAAATTCCCCCGTTATAGTTAGTTCAGCTAAATATAACTCGCGCCCCGCAATGCACTGCTGATGACGTCACATATTACATCACTCATGACATGGTCCGTGACATCACTGATGACATCACTGATGACATCTCAAATGACATCACTTTAAATGCTAATTTCTAACTATAACTGTCCCTAAAACCTATGGTTTTTTCAGTGAATTTCAAAGGTTTTTTAAATGCTAATTCCTAACTATAACATGTATGAAACCTATGGTTTTTTTCAGTGAATTTCAAAGGTTTTGTAAATGACAATTTTTAAATGTATTAATTGTTATATTTATCTTTTTGATACAGATTTACTACATTTTTTTAAACTATTTATTTTTTATATTTTATTTTTTAAATTACATTGTAATTACATTATACATTACATTACAAAATATACTTTCTCAGAATGAATTACTTTAGTTTAAATACTTTGTAAATAGGCAATAGACTTTTAAGTACAGTAGTTACAGTTGTTGCAATGGGCAACACAATTTCAAACAATGCAAGATTGAGCTCAATGTGAATTTCTAGTTAAATGCAATTAGTTACTTTATGGATTACTTTACTAACCACAGGACTGGATCCTAGATTCAGTCCTGGGACATCTGCTGTAAACAGTTGAGTAAAAGCGTTTTGGTTACAGTAGTGATTTTTAAGGAATATTATTGTATTTTAAAAGTTGACACTTAGAAACTTTTTCACATAGAATCACCAATGTTATCCTATGGGAGGAAATTCACTTAGCAGGTAAGTAGTGTTATCGTTACTTTTTCTTACTCGGTTGGTGGATCGTGGATCCAGCACTGGTGCATCTCCTGTAAACAGTTGAAAGAATGCGTTTAAGTCATACAGGCGATTTTTCAGGAATATTTGTAGTTTGTGAAAATCGACACTTTGAAACTTTCCTGCTGAAAACCAGACAATGGATTCCTATGGAAGGAAATACAAGTTACTGGTAAGTACGGTTAGAATTACTTTTCAGGGTCAGTGCTGGGCTAAAAGATGCAGCACTGGGTTCTCTCCTAATAACAGGTGAGTAAATCGGAATTCGCAGTTCGGCTGATTTTAGAGGAATATTATAAAGTTCCAAAACTCCACACTTAGAAGAATTTCCAAGTGAAACCAGTCAATGTTAGCCTATGGAAGGAAATTCAAATTACTGGTAAGTACGGTTAGAATTACTTTTCAGGGTCAGTGCTGGGCTAAAAGATGCAGCACTGGGTTCTCTCCTGATAACAGGTGAGTAAATCGGAATTCGTAGTTCGGCTGATTTTAGAGGAATATTATAAAGTTCCAAAACTCCACACTTAGAAGAATTTCCAAGTGAAACCAGTCAATGTTAGCCTATGGAAGGAAATTCAAGTTACTGGTAAGTACGGTTAAAATTACTTTTGAGAATCAGTACTGGGCTCAAAGATGCAGCACTGAGGTCTCTCCTGATAACAGGTGAGTAAATCGGAATTCGTAGTTCGGCTGATTTTAGAGGAATATTTGCACAATGGTGAAGGGAGGGGGCGGGGCCTGAGGTGACATGTCTGCAAACACGCCCTGTGGCGCGTTTTAAGTTGGAGAATTAATTCCTCCTCAATCCCGAGGGTCCCTAGGGGCCAACTAGCCCACCAGATACCTCCAGTATGCGCCAGAGAGCTGCGTTGCAGAGGTGTTCAGAGGCCACGCCCCTTTTTGCACCTCTCTGCAACGCAGCTCTGTGGCGCTTTCTGGACGTACCTGGTGGGCTAGTTGGCCCCAGGGACCCTCAGGAGTGAAGGGGATTTAATTCCCCATCTTAAAATGCGCCACGGGGCCTGTTTGCACACATGTCACCTGAAGCCCCGCCCCTCCCTTCACCACTGTGCAAACGCGCCCGTGGCGCGTTTTAAGTTGGGGGATTAAGTCCCCTTGAATCCTGAGGGTCCCTGGAGTCCAACTAGCCCACCATGTACCTCCAAAAGCGCCACAGAGCTGCGTTGCGGAGAGGTGTAAAAGGGCGTGGCCTATGTGCACCTCTCTGCAACGCAGCCCCTGGCGCATACTGGAGGTTCCTGGTGGGCTAGTTGGCCCCAGGGACCCCAGTATTCAAGGAGAATTCGTTCCCCTCTGCAAACGCGCCAGGGGGCGCGTTTGCAGAGTGGTAAAGGAAGGGGGCGGGGCCTTCTTTTTCATTTTTTTTTGTATGGGAGGGGGCTGCGTGGCCCCCTTCCCTCTGCCACTTTTGGCCCCGGGGACCCCATCCCCCGGAGCCTGAGGATTTTCTTTTTGTAATAAAATAAAACGGGAAGGGGGCTGCGTGGTCCCCCTTCCCTGGGCCTCTATTGGCCCCGGGGACCCCATCGCCCGGGGCATGCCCTCTTTTTTTTTTTTTATTAAAATCTTTGGAGGGGGTCTGCGTGGCCCCCCTCCTCGGGCCATTTAAGGCCCCGGGGACCCCATCCCCCGGGGCCGGCCTTGCCCTTTTTAAAAAAAAAAATTGGGGGGGGAAGGGGGGCTGCTTGGCCCCCCTCTTGGGCCACTAATGGCCCCGGGGACCCGGGGCCTGGCCTCTGGTTGGGGACTGTGGGGGCGTCCCCAATCCCCCCACAGTCCCGCCGGCTCCCTGCGTCCTACGGGAGCCGGCATTGCTTTTCCATAAGGGGAGCTGCTGATATGCAGCTCCCTTATGGAAAAGAATTCTGCTTGCTTCATTGAAGCGAGAGCAGGTTTCCTGCTCTCGCTTCAATGAAGCAAGCAAGTTTGCAATGGCAGGGCGGCTCCGTCCTGCCATTGCAAACTACAGTGTCCCGGGGTAGGCACCCGAGACACTGCAGGAGCCGGCCCTGGGGGTGGCGGTCCCCAGGGCCACCACAGGCTCCAGGAGGGGGCTCCGGGGGTCCGAAACGGACCCCAAATTTCTTTTCTAAGTGCCCCGGGGAGGTGGCGGTCCCGGGGCGTGTGGGAAGCTGGAGCCCCCACACAGGCTATTAAAATTTAAAAAGAAGCCCCGGGGTGGCGGTCCCGGGGCTGCGGGAGGGCGGATAGCCCTCCCGCACCATTTTTCTTTAAAGCCCAGGGGGTGGCGGTCCCCAGGGCTTGGGGGCCTTAGAGGCCCCCACATAAACTATAAACGTACCCCCGCATGCCCCCGGGACTTGGCCCACCCGGGGGCAAAATAGCCTTCCCGCGCTTCGATTTTTTTTTTTATCAGCGGGATCCGCGCACCCTAAGCGCATCCCGCCGATTAAAAAAAAAAAAATGCTTTTTTCTGCCCAGGGGGTCCTTGTGGGACCCCCTGAGCAGACCTAGGGGGTCAGGGTGTTTCTACCCTGCCCCCTTGTTGCGCTTTGCGCACTTGTTCTGTGCCTCTAATCACGGCGGGATCCGCGCACCCTAAGCGCATCCCGCCAATTTTTTTTTTTTTAAATGCTTTTTTCTGCCCAGGGGGTCCTTGTGGGACCCCTGAGCAGACCTAGGGGTCAGGGTGTTTCTACCCTGCCCCTTTGCGCTTTGCGCACTTGTTTCTGTCCCTCGGTTCTACCGAGGGACAAAATGGCTGCCAACACTTCCTGATTTGGAGTGTTGACAGCCACTTGACAGCCAATTAGCATGCAGCTCGTGATCGGGACGGTGCGCGCAGGGTGTGCTCAGGATACGCGGACCCTACTCGGCCATAGATATATATGTGACTTTACTTTTGATTTTCTCAGGAACTACTGAACGGATTTACACCATTTAAGCAAAAGGCACGACACTGAACCAAGGGCTACCTCTTTGCCAAATTTGGTGTAATTCCGTTCAGCAGTTCGGGCTGTAGCTGCGATGAAAGAATCCTATGGAAAAATGAATGGGGAAAACGCGTTTTGGGACCCCCCTTTTTTCTCGGCCCCCGCTTGACGAATCAACCCGAGACTTTCAGGGTAGGAGCGGAGCGCCCCAACAAGTTGGAAGCTTCGCGAAGATTCGTCAACCGGCGCAAGAGTTATTTCGAATAGAATGTTGCGGATTTCCTATGGAAAATAGGTCCTAACTATAACTATCTACTGGCGACCACCAGTAGATAATATATATATATATATTCACTGAAAAACCATAGGTTTTAGGGACAGTTATAGTTAGTTGGACATTTCACTCGTACAAAACCATAGAAATTCCCCCGTTATAGTTAGTTCAGCTAACTATAACTCGCGCCCGCAATGCACTGCTGATGACGTCACATATTACATCACTCATGACATGGTCAGTGACATCACTGATGACATCTCAAATGACATCACTGATGACATCATCCAGTGACTGTGTGTTTCTGTAAAGTTTAAATATGTTTAATATATATAGGGAAAGGCGTATTGAAGAATGAGTGGGTGTATAAGTGTCTGAATGGATGATTTAGTACGTGAGTGACTGACTTTACAAGTGAGTGATTAAATGTATCTTACTGAATGCATGGGTTAGTGACTAAACTGTGTGAATGTCTGTATCCGTCTGTCTGTTGGTTTGTAAGCGGCTGCATGGCTTTCTGAATAGCTACATGAGTGTCTACATGGGTTATTGATTGATTGTCTGAGTATCTGTATGGGTGCCTGAGTGTTTGTGTGGGTGGGGTGTGTGTGACTCTGTGCATAGATGTGTGAGTTGGTGATTCACTGGGTGCATGGTTTCAAGAGTGCATCTGTGATGGACTGTATGGGTGGGTGAGTGTGTGTATGGGTGTGTTAGTGATTGAATGTATATCTCAGTGGTACATGTGTGAGTAACTACATATGTGAAAGGCAGTATATATGTGTGTTGGAGTATATAAATGGCTATAAGTGAGAGTGTGTGATTGTGAGAGTGGCTGTATGGATGAGTGTGTACTTGTATCAGTGATTGTATAAGAGTGTAAGAATGTGCTAGTATTTGTATGAGTAAGTGAGCTGGTGTGTGTATAACTGTATAGGTGAGTAAATGGGTGTGTGATTAAGTTTTTTGCATGACTGACTAGGTGTGTGAGTACCTCTATGGATGAGTGGTGGTGTGTGAGTGTTTATATAGGTGTATGAGTGCATATGATAGTCCTGTACTGAGTGACTAAGTATGAGTGACTGTACGGGTGAGTGAGTGGATGTGTGTGTAGACCTAAGAATCAGTGAGTGGGTATGTAGTTTTTGGTGTTGGAGTGTCTATGGTTTTGAGAATGGCAGTCTGTAATTTAGAGTGGGTGTATCAAAAGTTATATTAGGGTGTGAGAAGATGCATGAAATTATCACATGGATGATGTCATCAGTGATGTCATTTGAGATGTCATCAGTGATGTCACTGACCATGTCATGAGTGATGTAATATGTGACGTCATCAGCAGTGCATTGCGGGGGCGCGAGTTATAGTTAGCTGAACTAACTATAACGGGGGAATTTCTATGGTTTTGTACGAGTGAAATGTCCAACTAACTATAACTGTCCCTAAAGCACAAGTTACTAACTTGTGTAACGATATATCTGTAAGAGACAGTAGTTAGTGATAGATTCCTTACCTTAGAATATCCCCAGGCGTCAGGCTGGATCCGGAAAGTTTTGCGTAGCAGTACCCTTGCGCGTCGGTAGGCGGCGTCGTGCGGCTCCGCGTCCGTCGTCGGCGTCGTGATCGCCGGGATGACGTCGCGGGCAGTACTTAGGCGCCGCCCCTGCGCGCTGACGTCAGTTCTGTACACGACTTTCCGCGCCAGGAACGCAGAGCCATGCAAGAAGCTGACACAGGTGTCTGAAAAATACTAGGGCCCTGAAAGGGATGTCCTTAACCCTAGAAATCAGTTCGCAGAACGGGGAGGATGGGTGGGGCGGTAAGGAATCTATCACTAACTACTGTCTCTTACAGATATATCGTTACACAAGTTAGTAACTTGTGCATCTGAAAGAGACACGTTAGTGATAGATTCCTTACCTTAGAATAGATACCCCAGCAATACCAACCCCGGTGGTGGGTCTGCGAACAAAGATCAGACAAGGAAGTCCTGGAGGACAGAACGGCCAAAGAAGCCGTCCCTCCGGACCTGACTGTCAAGGCAGTAATGCTTTGTAAACGTGTGCAGCGAGGCCCACGTAGCTGCCTGACAGATAACCGGCAGCGGAACACCGCGGCCCAAGGCCGTGGTAGCAGCCGTTGCCCTGGTGGAATGGGCACGCAGCCCAACAGGAGGCTCCTTCTTAGCCAAAGAATAGCAGGTCTTGATGCACAAGGTAACCCAGCGGGAGATGGTCCTCTTGTGCACCGCCCGACCTTTTTGGCGCCCACGTAGCCAACAAAGAGCTGGTCATCCACCCGGAAGTGTGTTGTGCGGTCAATATAGAAAGAGAGCGCACGTTTTGGGTCCAGACGGTGGAGCCTCTCTTCCTCTCTGGAAGGATGCGGAGGCGGAAAGAAGGTGGGCAAAGTGATGGTCTGCCCAATGTGGAAAGCAGTAACCACCTTTGGCAAGAAGGACGGACGCGTCCGAAGAACAACCTTGTCTGGATGAACAGACAGAAAGGGAGGTTTGCAAGATAGAGCCTGGAGCTCACTCACCCGCCGAGCGGAGGTGATGGCCACCAGAAAGGCTGTCTTCAGAGTCAGAAGACGAAGAGGACAGTTATGCAGAGGCTCAAAGGGAGCGCACATTAAAAAGGTAAGAACCAAGTTCAAGTCCCACTGAGGCATTACAAACGGAACAGGAGGGAAGAGGTGAGTAATGCCTTTTAAGAACCTGTTAACAACAGGGGACTTGAAAAGGGAGGGCTGATCAGGGAGCCTGAGGAAGGCCGAGATAGCACAAAGATAACCCTTGATGGTACCCAGGGCAGAACCCTGTTGGGCCAGAGAGAGAAGGAACAGAAGGACCTCAGAAAGAGGGGCAGAAAGGGGATCCACAGCCTTTGCTGTGCACCATGCCACAAATTTGTTCCACCTGCAGGCGTATACCACCTTAGTGGAGGGACGCCTGGCTGCCAGAATCACATCACAAACTTCGGGAGGCAAGTCGAAGGAATCAACTGCCGCCGCTCAATCTCCACGCAAGCAGGTGTAGACTGGACAGGTTCGGGTGGAGGACCGTCCCCTGCTGCTGCGACAGAAGATCCTCCCGAAGAGGCAGACTGATCGGGGGATCTATGCTCATATTGAGTAGCTCGGGATACCAAACTATTCGAGCCCAGTCCGGAGCCACAAGAATGACTTGGGCCCGGTCGTGCCGAATCTTCTTCAACACTCTGGGTAGAAGTGGTATAGGCGGAAAGGCGTACAACAGACCGCAACTCCACTCGCGACGAAAAGCGTCGCCGAGCGAGTGCCGCCTTGGAAATTCCAACGCGCAGAACTGATGACATTGCGCGTTCTCTTCGGTGGCGAATAGATCTAACCAAGGCTCTCCCCACTGTAGAAAGAGTCCTTGCGCCACTTCCGAGTGAAGACGCCATTCTGTGATCCATTATGCACCTGCGGCTGAGTTCGTCCGCCTCTGGCGTTCAGAGAACCTGCCAGGTGTTGAACCATCAGGAACATGCCCTGATGTTCCAGCCATGTCCAGAGGCGCAGAGCCTCCTGACAAAGGGTCCAAGACCCCACCCCGCCCTGTTTGTTGCAGTACCACATGGCGGTGGTGTTGTCTGTGAACACCTGCACTACCTTCCCTTTGACAGAGGGAAGGAATGCCTTGAGTGCAAGCCGGATCGCCCGGAGCTCCAGAAGGTTGATATGGAGCCGGGACTCCGCCGGAGACCAGAGGCCCCTGATCTCCGCCTCTCCCATGTGACCGCCCCATCCCAGAAGGGACGCGTCCGTCACAACTGTATGCTCTGGCTGGGGAAGGGAGAGGGATCTGCCCATGACCCATTGCCGGTTCGAGAGCCACCACTGCAACTGTTTTGCAGTCCCCTCCGAGATCTGGACGTGATCGGACAGGTTGCCCTGGTGCTGCGCCCACTGGAACTTCAGGTCCCACTGCAGAGCCCGCATATGCCATCTGGCATGATTGACCAGCAGGATGCAGGAGGCCATGAGGCCCAGCAGCCTCAGGGTCATCCGTACCGAAACCCAGGATAAAGGCCGAAAGATCGGAATCATAGCCTGAATATCCCGGACTCGCCGTTCGGGAGGATAGGCCCGAAACTGCGTCGTGTCCAGAACTGCTCCGATGAAAAGGAGCTGTGGAGAAGGAATTAGATGCGACTTCGGCACATTGATGGAGAACCCCAGCGAGTGCAGGAGTTCGGCCGTAGTCTGGAGGTGGGAGACGACTGCCTGGGACGAGCCCGCCTTCAGCAGCCAGTCGTCGAGGTAGGGGAAGACTGAAACCCCCTGCCCGGGCGCAGATGAGCTGCGACCACCGCCATCACTTTCGTGGAACACCCGAGGGGCACTGGTAAGGCCAAAGGGGAGCACGGTGAACTGAAAATGCTCGGGGCCTACCGTGAACCGAAGGTAACGCCGGTGGGCCGGCAGGACGGGGATGTGGAAATACGCGTCCTGCAAGTCCAACGCTACCAACCAGTCTCCAGGGTCGAGGGCAGTCAAGACCTGAGCTAGGGTGAGCATCTTGAACTTCTCCTTCCGGAGGAAGCGATTGACGTTCCGGAGGTCCAAGATAGGACGCATGTCCTCCTTGTCCTTTTGGGCACCAGAAAGTAGTGGGAGTAGCAACCACGCCCTACTTCTGGGGTCGGAACATGCTCGATGGCCCTCTTGGTCAAGAGGGCCGTGACTTCCTTCCGTAGAAGCACCAAGTGATCCCCTGACATGCGGTGGAATTGAGGTGGCATGGCTGGGGGTGGTCTCGAAGGGGAGGGAGTAGCCCCTTCGGACAATGTCCAAGACCCACCTGTCCGAGGTGATGGTGCGCCAGTGGGGAAGGTGATGGCGGACCCTGCCCCTACTGGCGTGCCGTGCACCTGAAAGGAGGGACTAGGAGGGCTTGGAGGCCGCGGACGGGTTGGAGGTGGTGGCCTGACCCGCACGCTGGTTGCCCGATCCGCCACGGCGGAATCCACGTCCTCGGCCACGCGAAGACGCCTGCTGCGCGGGCCGGTGGCTGGGCTGCTGACGTGAAGGGCGCCCCTACCGTGGCCACGATAGGGGCGAAAAGCAGAAGGCAGCGGAGGGCGTGTAGCAGAAAGGCCCAGGGACTTTGCAGTAGCCCGTGAGTCCTTAAAGCGCTCCAGCGCATGGTCTGCTTTGGACCCAAAAAGACCGACTCCATCAAAGGGCATGTCCATGAGAGTATTCTGGACATCCCCTGAAAAACCAGTGGTTCTCAGCCAGGCGTGGCGCCGGAGCGCCACCGTCGTTGCAATCGACCTGCCCAGCGAGTCGGCGGTGTCAAGGCCACAACGGATAGTGTATTTGGCCGCATCCCTTCCTTCCGCAATGGCGCGGAAAGCAGTGCCTGGACCTCCTCAGGGCACTGGGGCAAAACATCCGCCACCGAATCCCACAGGGAGTGGGTATATCGGCCCAAAAGACAAGCGGTGTTAACGGACCGCAAGCCAGCACTGGAGGAAGAAAAACCTTTCTTCCCAAACTGATCCAGGCGTTTGGATTCCCTATCCGGAGGAGCGGTAGGGAAGGCGGTTTGGGAAGCGGAGGCTTGGACAACCAAGCTCTCAGGAGTGGGGTGGACAGAAAGAAACAGGGGGTCGCCCGGAGCGGGGCGATGGCGTCGTGACACGTTCCGATCCACAGGAGCCCCTGTGTTGGGCTTGGACCAGGCGCCCAAAAGAACGTCAGTGAGGGCGTCGTTAAACGGCAGCACAGTCTCCGCAGAGGAGGCTGCCGGCTGAAGCACCTCTGTCAAGATGTTAGTCTTGACCGTCAAAGTAGGGAGCTGGAGACGTAAGGCCCCAGCAGCCCTACGCAACACCGTACCAAAATTGGCCCCCTCCTCCGTAGCCACGGGAGGAGACAGCATGCCAGTGTCAGGAGAAGTATCCAGACCACTGGCCTCCCCTGAGACTCTCTGTCCAGTCCTCATCATACTGGACAGTTGCGTGTCAGAGGGTCATCAGACCCCTCCCAGTCCTCCTGGTCCTCCTCTGGTTCAAAATAAGGAGGAGGAGGGACATTTGGGACCCAAGGTCCCATCGGCGCCGGAGCCGGCGTCGAGCGACGTCGCTCCGGGTCCATGTCCGGAGCCGGAAGGAACTGGGGGACGACGCCGCCCGGAGCCCAGGGCGGCGTCGAGAACGGCACCGGAGACATCGGCGCCGGCGGAGGTGTCGTGAGGTCGACCGGCGTCGATGGGGGTTGTGGAGCCGGGATCGAGGCCGGGGCCGAAGCCGGAGCCGGGATCGAGGCTGGAGGCTCGGGCGACGCCGGGGCCGGAGCCGCCGGCGACGCCGGAGCAACCCCACTCGAGGCCCGCGGGGCCCGAAGGCGCACCGGAGGGGCCTGAAGGCCCGAAGAGGCGGGCCATGGCCGACAGGAACTCCTGTACCTTGGCCGGATCCGCCCCCGAACCCGGGAAGGGCGGGTATGACGGGGCGACTCCACAGGCAAGTCCGGGGCCGCGGGGCGGGGACGGTGCCGGGAGGGGCCTCAGCCGAGTCGCGAGACCGGCGAGGCGAAGTCCGAGAGCGACGATGCTTCTTGGACTTCTTGTGCTTAGACTTACCGGACGAAGAAGTCGACGACCGGTGTGCACTCCGCGAGCGACCCCTGGACCTCTCACGCGACCGGGGCTTCCGCGGAGCCGAATGCCGGGCCTCGAGGAGCTTTCGAGACCGCTCTCGCAAAGCTTTCGGGTTGAGGGCCTGGCATTCGGGACAAGACTCGGTGTCGTGGCCTCGGCCGAGGCAGAAGAGACACTCCCAATGCGGGTCGGTGACGGACATCATCCGCGCACAGGCGCCGCATCGCTTGAAGCCGGGCATCCCTACGACACCTTAAAGTTGGAAAAAACCAGTGAAAAAATCACCAAAAAGTATGGTCAAAAATTGACCAGGGCACTGCTCTTCCCGGATCTGCGCTTGCTGGCGCGGAAAAAGAAGAACTGACGTCAGCGCGCAGGGGCGGCGCCTAAGTACTGCCCGCGACGTCATCCCGGCGATCACGACGCCGACGACGGACGCGGAGCCGCACGACGCCGCCTACCGACGCGCAAGGGTACTGCTACGCAAAACTTTCCGGATCCAGCCTGACGCCTGGGGATATTCTAAGGTAAGGAATCTATCACTAACGTGTCTCTTTCAGATACCTATGGTTCTTTCAGTGAATTTCAAAGGTTTTTTAAATGCTAATTTCTAACTATAACGTGTCTGAAACCTATGGTTTTTTCAGTGAATTTCAAAGGTTTTTTAAATGCTAATTTCTAACTATAACGTGCTTGAAACCTATGATTTTTAAGTGAATTTCAAAGGTTTTTTTAAATGCTAGTTTCTAACTATGCCTACAGAGGTAGGACATGTGAAGAAAGAAGAAAAAACGCACAGAAAGAAGCAAAAGATGTGCAGAAAGAACCAACAGAGGAGCAGAAAGAGGCCTTGTTGCAAAATCATCCTGTGCCCACAACTTTTTCAGACGGGTACTGGTGGTAACTGACTCTGACTAACCAGAGCCAGTGCTATGCTAAAAGACACTTAGAATACAGTGAAAACACCTACATACACTAGGGAACACTATGCGTTGGGGTACCCCTGTGATTAGCATGACCTCCTCTGCAAGTCCCTAGTACATAATAAGGCAGGGGGATTAAAACTACCTCTTAAAACGCAGCTACAGGCGCGCGTTTGCACAGTGGTGAAGGGAGGGGGCCTGAGGTGACATGTGTGCAAACGCACCCCGTGGCACGTTTTAAGCTGCGGGATTAAGTCCCCTTGAATTCTGAGGGTCCCTGGGGCCCAACTAGCCCCCCAGGTACCTACAGTTAGGACCACAGAGCTGAGTTGCAGAGAGGCGTTCCGAGGCCACGCACCTTTTTTCACCTCTCTGCAACGCAACTCTGTTGTGCTTACTGAAGGTACCTGGTGGGCTAGTTGGCCCCCAGGGTCCCTCAGGATTCAAAGGGAATTAATTCCCCAACTTAAACGCACCACAGGGCGTGTTTGCGCACATGTCACCTGAGGCCCCGCCCCTCCCTTCACCACTGTGCAAACGCGCCCCGTGGTGCGTTTTAAGTTGGGGGATTAGGTCACCTTGAATCCTGAGGGTCCCTGGGGCCCAACTAGCCCACTAGGTACTTCCAGTAAGCACCACAGGCCTGCGTTGCAACGCCTGTAACAAATTGTGCAGTTGTGTTTAGGTAGTGAAGAGGGTCGTGCTGGGGGTAGTGTTTTAGTGTTTAGGGTAGTGCAGTGGTGTTTGTGTAGTGTAGGGGGTCATGCTTGGGGTAGATTTAGGGTTTAGGGTAGTGCAGTGGTGTTTGGGTAGTGTAGGGAGTCGTGCTGGGGGAGTGTTTTAGGGTTTAGGGTAGTGCAGTGGTGTTTGGGTAGTGTAGGGGGTCGTGCTGGGGGTAGTGTTTTAGGGTTTAGGGTAGTGCAGTGGTGTTTGGGTAGTGTAGGGGGTCGTGCTGGGGGTAGTGATTTAGGGTAGTGCAGTGGTGTTTGGGTAGTGTAGGGGGTACTGCTGGGGGTAGTGTTTTAGGGTTTAGGTTAGTGCAGTGGTGTTTGGGTAGTGTAGGGGTACTGCTGGGGGTAGTGTTTTAGGGTTTAGGGTAGTGCAGTGGTGTTTGTGTAGTGTAGGGGGTAGTGTTTTAGGGTTTAGGGTAGTGCAGTGGTGTTTGTGTAGTGTAGGAGGTCGTGTTTTAGGGTTTAGGGTAGTGCAGTGGTCTTTGGGTAGTGTAGGGAGTCATGCGGGAGTAGTGTTTTAGGGTTTAGGGTAGTGTAGGGGGTCATGCGGGGGGTAGTGTTTTAGGGATTAGGGTAGTGCATTAGTGTTTGGGTAGTGTAGGGGGTCATGCGGGGGTAGTGTTTTAGGGTTTAGGGCAGTGCAGTTGTGTTCGGGTAGTGTAGGGGCTTGTGCTGGGGGTAGTATTTTAGGGTTTAGGGTAGTGAGGTGGTGTTTGGGTAGTGTAGGGGGTCATGCTGGTGGTAGTGTTCTAGGGTTTAGGGCAGTACAGTGGTGTTTGGGCAGTGTAGGGGGTAATGCTGGGGGTGGTGTTTTAGGGTTTAGGGCAGTGCAGAGGTGTTCGGGCAGTGTAGGGGGTCGTGCTGGGGGTGGTGTTTCAGGGTTTAGGGCAGTGCAGTGGTGTTCGGGCAGTGTAGGGGGTGGTGTTTCAGGGTTTAGGGCAGTGCAGTGGTGTTCGGGCAGTGTAGGGGATCGTGCAGGGGGTGGTGTTTCAGGGTTTAGGGCAGTGGTGTTCGGGCAGTGTAGGGGGTCGTGCTGGGGGTGGTGTTTCAGGGTTTAGGGCAGTGCAGTGGTGTTCGGGCAGTGTAGGGGGCGGTGCAGGGGGTGGTGTTTCAGGGTTTAGGGCAGTGCAGTGGTGTTCGGGCAGTGTAGGGGGTGCTGCAGGGGGTGGTGTTTCAGGGTTTGGGGCAGTGCAGTGGTGTTCGAGCAGTAAAGGGGTCGTGCTGGGGGTGGTGTTTCAGGGTTTAGGGCAATGCAGTGGTGTTCGGGCAGTGTAGGGGGCGGTGCAGGGGGTGGTGTTTCAGGGTTTAGGGCAGTGCAGTGGTGTTCGGGCAGTGTAGGGGGTGCTGCAGGGGGTGGTGTTTCAGGGTTTAGGGCAGTGCAGTGGTGTTCGGGCAGTGTAGGGGGTCCTGCAGGGGGTGGTGTTTCAGGGTTTAGGGCAGTGCAGTGGTGTTCGGGCAGTGTAGGGGGTCGTGCTGGGGCTGGTGTTTCAGGGTTTAGGGCAGTACAGTGGAGTTCGGCCAGTGTAGGGGGTCGTGCTGGGGCTGGTGTTTCAGGGTTTAGGGCAGTGCAGTGGTGTTCGGGCAGTGTAGGGGGTCGTGCTGTGGCTGGTGTTTCAGGGTTTAGGGCAGAGCAGTGGTGTTCGGGCAGTGTAGGGGGTCGTGCTGGGGCTGGTGTTTCAGGGTTTAGGGCAGTGCAGTGGTGTTCGGGCAGAGTAGGGGGTCATGCTGGGGCTGGTGTTTCAGGGTTTAGGGCAGTGCAGTGGTGTTCGGGCAGTGTAGGGGGTCTTGCTGGGGCTGGTGTTTCAGGGTTTAGGGCAGTGCAGTGGTGTTCGGGCAGTGTAGGGGGTCGTGCTGGGGGTGGTGTTTCAGGGTTTAGGGCAGTGCAGTGGTGTTTGGGCAGTGTAGGGGGTCATGCTGGGGCTAGTGTTTCAGGATTTAGGGCAGAGCAATGGTGTTCAGGCAGTGTAGGGGGTTTTGCTGGAGGTGGTGTTTCAGGGTTTAAGGCAGTGCAGTGGTGTTCGTGCAGTGTAGGGGGTGGTGTTTCAGGGTTTAGGGCAGTGGTGTTCAGGCAGTGTAGGGGGTCTTGCTGGGGTTGATGTTTCAGGGTTTAGGGCAGTGCAGTGGTGTTCGGGCAGTGTAGGGGGTCGTGCTGGGGGTGGTGTTTCAGGGTTTAGGGCAGTGCAGTAGTGTTCCGGCAGTGTAGGAGGTGGTGCAGGGGGTGGTGTTTCAGGGTTTAGGGCAGTGCAGTGGTGTTCGGGCAGTGTAGGGGGTCGTGCTGGGGGTGGTGTTTCAGGGTTTAGGGCAGTGCAGTGGTGTTCGGGCAGTGTAGGGTGTCGTGCTGAGGGGTGGTGTTTCAGGGTTTAGGGCAGTGCAGTGGTGTTCGGGCAGTGTAGGGGGTCGTGCAGGGGGTGGTGTTTCAGGGTTTAGGGCAGTGCAGTGGTGTTTGGGCAGTGTAGGGGGTCGTGCAGGGGGTGGTGTTTCAGGGTTTAGGGCAGTGCAGTGGTGTTCGGCCAGTGTAGGTGGTCTTGCTGGGGGTGGTGTTTCAGGCTTTAGTGCAGTGGTGTTCGGACAGTGTAGGGGGTCTTGCTGGGGGTGGTGTTTCAGGGTTTAGGGCAGTGCAGTGGTGTTCGGGCAGTGTAGGGGGTCTTGCTGGGGCTGGTGTTTCAGGGTTTAGGGCAATGCAGTGGTTTTCGGGCAGTGTAGGCGGTCGTGCTGGGGCTGGTGTTTTAGGGTTTAGTGCAGTGGTGTTCGGGCAGTGTACGGGGTTGTGCTGGGGCTGGTGTTTCAGGGTTTAGGGCAGTGCAGTGGTGTTCGGGCAGTGTAGGGGGTCGTGCTGGGGGTGGTGTTTCAGGGTTTAGGGCAGTGCAGTGGTGTTCGGGCAGTGTAGGGGGTCGTGCTGGGGCTGGTGTTTCATGGTTTAGGGCAGTGCAGTGGTGTTTGGGCAGTGTAGGGGGTCGTGCTGGGGGTGGTGTTTCAGGGTTTAGGGCAGTGCAGTGGTGTTCGGGCAGTGTAGGGGGTCGTGCAGGGGGTGGTGTTTCAGGGTTTAGGGCAGTGCAGTGGTATTCGGGCAGTGTAGGGGTCGTGCTGGGGCTGGTGTTTCAGGGTTTAGGGCAGTGCAGTGGTGTTCGGGCAGTGTAGGGGGTCTTGCTGGGGGTGGTGTTTCAGGGTTTAGTGCAGTGCAGTGGTGTTCGGGCAGTGTAGGGGGTCTTGCTGGGGGTAGTGTTTCAGGGTTTAGGGCAGTGCAGTGGTGTTCGTGCAGTGTAGGGGGTCGTGCTGGGGATGGTGTTTCAGGGTTTAGGGCAGTGCAGTAGTGTTCGGGCAGTGTAGGGGGTCGTGCAGGGGTGGTGTTTCAGGGTTTAGGGCAGTGCAGTGGTGTTCGGGCAGTGTAGGGGGTCGTGCTGGGGGTGGTGTTTCAGGGTTTAGGGCAGTGCAGTAGTTTTCAGGCAGTGTAGGGGGTCGTGCTGGGGGTGGTGTTTCAGGGTTTAGGGCAGTGGTGTTCGGGCAGTGTAGGGGGTCTTGCTGGGGGTGATGTTTCAGGGTTTAGGGCAGTGCAGTGGTGTTCGGGCAGTGTAGGAGGTCTTGCTGGGGATAGTGTTTCAGGGTTTAGGGCAGTGCAGTGGTGTTCGGGCAGTGTAGGGGTCATGCTGGGGGTGGTGTTTCAGGGTTTAGGGCAGTGCAATGGTGTTCGGGCAGTGTAGGGGGTCGTGAAGGGGGTGGTGTTTCAGGGTTTAGGGCAGTGCAGTGGTGTTCGGGCAGTGTAGGGGGTCGTGCTAGGGTATGTGTTTCAGTGTTTAGGGCAGTGCAGTGGTGTTCGGGCAGTGTAGGGGGTCGTGCTGGGGGTAGTGTTTTAGGGTTTAAGGTAGTGCAGTGGTGTTTGTGTAGTGTAGGGGGTCGTGCTGGGGGCAGTGTTTTAGGGTTTAGGGTAGTGCAGTGGTGCTTGTGCCGTGTAGGGGGTCGTGCTGGGGGTAGTGTTTTAGGGTTTAGGGTAGTGCAATGGTGTTTGTGTAGTGTAGGGGGTCATGTTTTAGGGTAGTGCAGTGGTGTTTGGGTAGTGTAGGGGGTCGTGCTGGGGGTAGTGTTTTAGGATTTAGGTTAGTACAGTGGTGTTGGGGTAGTGTTTTAGGGTTTAGGGTAGTGCAGTGGTGTTTGTGTAGTGTAGGGGGTCATGCTGGGGGTAGTGTTTTAGGGTTTAGGATAGTGCAGTGGTGCTTGTGTAGTGTAGGGGGTCGTGCTGGGGTAGTGTTTTAGGGTTTAGGGTAGTGCATGGTGTTTTTGTAGTGTAGGGGGTCATGTTTTAAGATGCAACGCTCCAATACCTGACCAGTCTGCACTACATAAAACTGCAAAAAAACTAAAAATAAAAAGTGTTTTGCACACTTTTGTCATTGGGCTATATGTGGGCTACATCTGGGTAATATTTGTGCTACATTTGGGCTCTTTTTTCACTGGTGGCCATCATGGAAGACTTCTTTGTTATGAAGTTTCCTAATTTCCTCATTTACTGCAGTCTCCTCAGTAGGAAATGCTTTCAGTTTTTACTTTGATTCCATCAAGAAGGCATTCAGATGTGTCACACATTTGCCATAAATTCAGAATGTTATTACTCTAGTTGTTCATTAGATCACTGTAGTAAAGCTACTGCTCACCAAGGAGTTAACTGGAAGTCTACTGCTGGTATTGAAAGTGATTGTTTCAGTCTGCATGTCAGAATTTTCTAATGAAATAGAAGAGGATTTGAGATCTCACTTAAAACATGCACTAAATTTTCTTTTTGCAGCACTAACCATAATTTCTATGGCAAAATGAACCCCCTCATTTTGTTCCTTTTAAATTAAATGTTTTAAGTGTTACCAGTTTATTCCAATCAAGATGGCTTCAGGTGTGCCATACTTTTGTCATAAGTAAGGCTGTTAGCACTCTAGTTGTTCTTTAGAACACTCTGGGAAGCTGCAGTAGAACACAAAGGCATCAACTGACAGGCTGCTCCTGTTGAAATATAACAGGAAGATATTTGAGATCTCACTTAAAACATGTCCTAATTTTTCTTTCTACAGCACTAACCATAATTTCTATGGCAAAATGAACCCCCTCACTTTGTTCCTTTTTAAATTAAATGTTTTAAGTGTTACCAGTTTATTCCAATCAAGATGGCTTCAGGTGTGCCATACTTTTGTCATAAGTAAGACTGTTAGCGCTCTAGTTGTTCTTTAGAACACTCTGGGAAGCTGCAGTAGAACACAAAGGCATCAACTGACAGGCTGCTCCTGTTGAAATATAACAGGAAGATATTTGAGATCACACTTGAAACATGTCCTAATTTTTCTTTCTACAGCACTAACCATAATTTCTATGACAAAATGAACCCCATCATTTTGTTCCTTTTTAAATTAAATGTTTTAAGTGTTACCAGTTTATTCCAATCAAGATGGCTTCAGGTGTGCCATACTTTTGTCATAAGTAAGACTGTTAGCGCTCTAGTTGTTCTTTAGAACACTCTGGGAAGCTGCAGTAGAACACAAAGGAATCAACTGACAGTCTCTGCCCTTGTTGGATGTACATGTTTTACTGAGAATGTCAGACTTCATTCTCACATGACTGAGAAAGATAATGTGAATTTACAGAAAATATGCTCTCATTTTAGCTTCTGGGGCACCTTCCAAAACTGTATGGGACAAGCATGTGAAAATAGTTTTCTCTCAAACATGATTCATGATATCCCAGCAGAAGGTTTTTCACAGGGTAAAATCACCTTAGAACACACCACAATTCCTGAAATTAGTATGGTACCATCAACAAATGAATTCTAATGTAACTAAAGTCTGTTATCACCCTTTATAGTTCTCCTTTTGGTAACCCTCAAAATCTTCGATTCACTACAATGCATTTCAATGGGGTACTATCATTTATATTGGTCCCAAGATGGCTGCCAGCAATTCCAGGATGAAGTGCTGACAGCCAATCAGATCTCACGATGACATGTGTGGTTAGGCTCCGCCCAGATATATATGTGTTTTTACTTTTGATTTTCTCAGCAACTACTGAACGGATTTACACCATTTAACAAAAAGGGTTCTTTTTGAACCAAGAACTACCTCTTTGCCAAATTTGGTGTAATTCCGTTCAGCAGTTCGGGCTGTAGCCTTGCATAAAGTTTCCTATGGGAAATTGATTTTTTGACTCTTATTTTTTTAATTTCTCCGCAACTACTGAACGGATTTACACCATTTAACAAAAGGGTTCTTTCTGAACCAAGAACTACCTCTTTGCCAAATTTGGTGTAATTCCGTTCAGCAGTTCGGGCTGTAGCCGTGTCTAAAGTTTCCTATGGGAAAATGAATGGGGAAAACACGTTTTGGGACCCCCCTTTTTCTCGGCCCCCGCTTGACGAATCACCCTGAGACTTTCAGGGTAGGAGCGGACCGGAGCGGGCCATAAAGTTTGAAAATTTCGCGAAGATTCGTCAACCGACGCAAGAGTTATTTCAAATAGAATGTCGCGGATTTCCTATGGAAAATAGGTCCTAACTATAACTATCTACTGGCGACCGCCAGTAGATAATATATATATATATATATATATATATATATATATATATATATATATATATATATATATGTGTGTTCATTCAAACTTTATTTCAGCTCAAGGCCATAAAAGCACAAAAATAAGCAATAATAAAACATTCATAATCATAGTGCAATAAATACATGGTCTAAAAGCAAATGTGCATAAAAACAATATTAAAATTGTTGTGTGAGCAGAGAAAAAGGGTTCAGAATGCCTTTTGATGCGTATACGCACATTAATAAAATAAAACCAAATATTTAGCCTTTTAAGGCACTAAGTTTAGCCCTGGGTATCCAAATAGACAACAAGTAACGGGAGAGTGCGAAAACCAATGGTTTACTACAGTTGGTTTTTAATATCCTTAGGGTAGACTTATCTCCCCAAATTCCGGCAGAGTGGTAAGATCCAACGGCGCCTACAAGTTAAGTGGGCTGGGCAGAAAAACATTAGATGTTCTAGACTAGAGACTTCTTAGAGGTCCTGCACGCTGGACACAGCTGTTCCGCCAAAGGGGATTTAGCCCATTTGGTGGTGAACAAAGGGAGGGGCAGGGTCCCACAGCAGAATAACAGGAACAAGCACCTGGCTTGGGGGGGGGAGGGGAGGGGGTGTTTGATCTCAACCATGAAATCTTCTCTAGTAAATGAGCCTTTAATCAGGAGAAAGGCATCAGTCAGAGAGCCGTGCTGGGCATTTGAACATATATATATATACATATACATATATATATATATATACATATATATACATATATATATATATATATCATCCCTAAAGTAGGCCTATAAGGCAGGGTGCTGTATATTAACAAGTAGGACATGTATTTTATATGTCCTAACAGTAAAAGCCCCAAATCATTATTTTTACTGTGGAAAGGCTAGTGGTCCAGTTGGCGAGTACAGGGTAACACTCTCTCAACTCAGCTGTGCTAACTCCTGAATGGGACTACCAAAGTTAAGGTATCAAAAGCATTGTTACATTAAACCTGTATTCATGCTCAAGTCAAATTCAATGTAACTTTTAAGTAAATGCAACTTTTAAAACTGCCACTCTGTTGCCCAAGTTTTCTGGTGGCCATTCACAGGTGCTAGCCATAAGACAGACTTCTTCCCTTCTGGGGAGAAGTGTGAGCGACTCCCAGGAGAGGGAACAATAGAGGAGATGTTACCTCTCCCTGGCAGAAAGCCACACGAGGTGTGAGTCCGAAAGGCAAGGTTCAAAGGGGAAGCTGCCTTTGAAGAGCAAATGATGAAGACACACAAGAAGGGCTTCTCTTTTGTTCAGGTAGACGGGCTGGTGTCGGGGATAGAGAGGGAAAAATAATTGCCAAACCGGTTTACCCGTGGGTGTGTAGCCCTCAGTTAGCCACACTGCTAGGGTGGGCTACCAAGTTCCATACACCGAGAGAGGGGTTTCATCATCTTGGGAGTGGGCAAAATAGTGCACTCTGAGATAGCTAGTTGCCACACATTGAAGGAAGTTGCCATCAGGCAGCTGGTAGCCCATTGGCTAGTAACTGCCCCTTTCTGGGCATAAATATGGCACCCCTGGCAACCAGATCTCAGATCACATCTGGACTGGAGAGATGACAGAAGAAGGATTGCCCTGCTGTTCCCTGGACCTGGCAAGAGAGGCTGCACTAAAGGCTGAACCGCACCTGCTGACCCTTAGACTGGCAAAGGGAGGACTGGGCCTGTGGTGCCTGGCTCATGGAAAAGCTGCTCCTGAGCCCCAGACAGAAGTGGTCAGCTCCAAGAGTCAGTTGGCTGACTTCCTGTTACAGCTCCTGGGCCGCAAAAGCTGAAGAAGCCCATTTTGACTAATCAGTATCCACAAACGCTTGATCGCCACCGATCGCCGATGTGCAGCCTGAGAGACAGAGTTCTGGGGCTCAAAGGTTGCACCTGAGTCTGCTGGACCTGGGAGAGTTGATGGAGTGCAGTTTGGTCCCCCAAGCCGGACACTAGCCTTCACCAAAGAGAACCACTGGTCTCGCTGTGACCAAAGACCAATAGTCCAGAGGCAACTGGACTTTTGCAAGACCCACCAGGACTACGAGTGACTTATAACCCTGTGGCCAAAGTTGCCCCACCAGGACTGTAGATCGAGGAGTAGCCCCAGGAAGCTCCCATCAATCGCACAGCAGCCTCAGCTTGTTACAGCATCTTCAGCATCCTGTAACCCTTGCCTCAGGACCACTCCATTGGAGTCTATGGCGGGTCGACCATAGACCTTGGAAATGGCCTTAAGACTGCTTTGGTGACAAAGTAACGGTTCTACAGGTCCTTACTGACCCCTTGACTTCCTCCCTTCCAGAGTTGGTCACCGTTAACCGCAGCATTTGCCATTGCTTGTTGATTATTTGAGTGAAAAGCAGTGATTTACATTACATGGAACCCACCTGGTAGATTTTGATCATTTTGGTGTCTAAAAATCTATAAAAACAGGATCTATTTTTATAAATGGGTGTTGGATTTCTTTTGTGCTATGTGACATTCTTATTGCGTTGTGTTAGTACTTCTAAATGCTTTAGACTTGTTCCTTTGTTCCAGTTACGGTCTGACTGCTCGAAGCCACTGCTACCCAGGGGTCAGCTAAAGGATTTACAAATGATGCTGACTGGACTTAAGGCAGTTTTGTAAGTGTTTTACACGGTGAGGTCTCATAACCACAGCATATAGTACACTACTTTCCTCACAATACCTCAGAGGCAGTAGTGTATATTGTGCTCACATACTTAAAGGACCAACTGTCATCCATCCTACAGGCAAAACCATCAATTTGAAACAATTTAAGACTTGCGATGCTAATGAACAAGTTACTTACCTTCGGTAACACATTATCTGGTAGTTACTCTATCTAGCTGCAGATTCCTTACCTTTGAATTCCCCAGGCGTCAGGCTGGATCCGGAAACTTTTGCTGAGCAATACCCCTTGCGCGCAATGGCAGGTGGCTCCATTCGGCTCCGCGCGACGTCGTTGGCGTCGGTAGTGTTGGTTATGACGTCGCGGTGCCTACATAGGCGTCACCCAGGTGCGCGGACGTCAGTACTTCTAGTTTTTTCCACGCCAGAAGCACAGAGCCACGAAGTGACTGACGAAAACGTGTGCAAAACTAGGGCCCTGAAAGGGGAGAAACCCTAGACCTACAACATCAGTCCGCAAAGCGGGGAGGCATGGGTGGGGCTGTAAGGAATCTGCAGCTAGATAGAGTCTCTACCAGATGAACAAGTTACTTACCTTCGGCAACGCTTTTTCTGGTGGATACAGTATCTGCCTGTGGATTCCTCACCTTATGAATATCCCCTGCGCCAGCATTCCGTGGAAACTTTTTCCTAGCTCTCCACGCCGACGAGGTCGTCATAATACCACGGCGCCGCTCGCGACTCCGCGTGACGTCACTGGAGCCATAAGAGAGCCACGTCGGCGTGATGACGTCAGTTCCACCCATTTTTTCCGTGCCTCCGAGGCGAACAGGTGGACCGACAACAGATTCCAAGTATACACAGTACACAATATTCAAACAAATACACATAGTGTAAAATCAAAAGGAAAGCCAAAGAATATAAGCATTTCCCATAAATGTACCAGATAGATAGAAGATACAATGTAAAACACATGTCAAACAAAATAACCTTTAGGGTATACAAGGGTGGACATCGGGGAGGAGGGTGGGTCAGTGACGAATCCACAGGCAGATACTGTATCCACCAGAAAAAGCGTTACCGAAGGTAAGTAACTTGTTCTTCTGATGGATACATCTGCCTGTGGATTCCTCACCTTATGAATAGATTCCCACAGCAGTACCACTCCCGGAGGAGGGTGTCCACCCTTCTATACCAAAAAGTCCTGCAGGACAGAGCGCGCAAAGTGGCCCTCCCTCCTCAATTCAGAGTCCAAGCAATAATGCTTTGCGAAAGTATGGAGGGAGGCCCAAGTCGCTGCCTTACAAATGTCCACTACAGGAACACCTTTAGCCAGAGCAGAAGTTGATGACTTGACTCTAGTAGAATGAGCCCTAATACCTTCAGGCGGTTCCTTACCAGCAAGGGCGTAGCAGATCTTGATGCACAAGATGATCCATCTGGATAGAGTGCGCTTGTGCACTGCCTTGCCCTTCATGCGTCCAACGTAGCCCACAAAGAGCTGATCGTCCAACCGCAAGTCTTTAGTCCTGTCCAAATAAAAGCTCACCGCTCTTTTAGGATCCAGGGGGTGAAGTCTCTCCTCCTCCTTGGAAGGGTGAGGGGGAGGATAGAACACAGGAAGAGTAATGGACTGCCCTAGATGGAAGGGAGTAACCACCTTAGGCAGAAACGCAGCCCTGGTCCTGAGGACCATCCTTTCAGCATGTATGGTCAAAAATTGAGGTTTTGAACTAAGAGCCTGAAGCTCGCTCACCCTCCTTGCTGAGGCAATAGCCACAAGAAAGACCGTTTTAATAGACAGAAGTCTCAAAGGACAACTATGTAAGGGTTCAAACGGGGAACCCATCAAGAAAGTCAAAAGAAGTTTAAATCCCATTGAGGCATAACAAAGGGAGTAGGTGGAAACCTATTGGTAAGGCCCTTAATAAATCTCAAAACAATGGGAGACTTAAATAAAGACGGCTGATCCGGCAAACATAGAAATGCCAATAAAGCCGACAAATAGCCCTTAACAGTGGCCACAGCACAACCCTGCTGAGCCAGAAAAAGTGCAAACTGAAGAACATCTGACAAGTGGGCCTTTAAAGGATCAATGGATCTCTCTCCACACCATTTAACAAACCTAGACCATCTATAGGAGTAAATAGACTTAGTGGAGTGTCGCCTGGACAATAAAATAACATCCACCACATCCGGCGGGAGAGAGAAGGAACTCAGGTTGCCCCGTTCAATCTCCAGGCATGAAGGTGCAGACTTTGGAGGTGGGGGTGTAGAACCTGCCCCTGCGACTGCGAGAGGAGGTCTGCCCTGAGAGGGAGACGGAGCGGAGGGTGCGATGAGAGGTGAAGTAGATCTGTGTACCACACCCTTCTTGGCCAATCCGGAGCGATCAAAATTACTTGGGCCCGGTCTTGGCGAATTTTCCTCAGAACCCGAGGAATCAAGGGTATGGGAGGAAACGCGTAAAGGAGCCGTGAACTCCAATTCATCTGAAACGCGTCCCCCAACGCTCCCTGCATCGGATACTGGAGACTGCAGAAAAACGGGCAGTGCGCGTTCTCGTGAGTGGCAAATAGGTCCAACAGAGGGGACCCCCAAATCTCGAAGATGTGATGGACCACCTCCGGAAGAAGCCGCCACTCGTGATCGGCCGAGTAATGCCGACTGAGTCTGTCCGCACGAACATTCAGCACTCCGGCTAGATGATTTGCAAACACACAAATCTGATGGCCCTGAGCCCAGGACCACAGTCGCAGAGCCTCTCGACAGAGACGATACGACCCTACACCTCCCTGTTTGTTGATGTACCACATCGCGGTAGTGTTGTCTGTCAGGACCTGAACTGACTGACCGCAAAGGGAAGGAAGGAAAGCCTTTAGTGCCAAACGTATCGCCCGCAATTCCAGAAGGTTGATGTGAAGCAACCTTTCCTCTGGAGACCAAAGACCTTTGACCTCCAGATCCCCCAGATGAGCACCCCACCCTAGAGTGGAGGCATCCGTGATCGCTGTGGCCACCGGTGGAGGTGGTTGAAAGGGCTTTCCTTGAGACAGGTTGGCCTGCACACTCCACCAATTCAGCTCCGCCGCAGCGTCTCTGGAGATTCTGACTGACTCCCTGAGATCTCCGTTGTGTTGAAACCACTGCCTGCGGAGGCACCACTGGAGTGCCCTCATGTGCCAGCGTGCATGACTGACCAACAGTATGCAGGAAGCGAACAGACCGAGCAGGTGAAGGACCTTCAGGACCGGGACAACCGCTCCACTGTGAAACAAGGGAATCATCTCCTGAATGTCGAGAATTCTTTGCGGAGGAGGAAAATCTCGACACACAGTAGTATCCAGTACTGCCCCTATGAACAGGTTGCGCTGAGAGGGCACCAGGTGAGATTTGGGCACATTTATTGAAAAACCCAAGTTGAACAACAGCCGAGTTGTTTCCTGCAGATGATGAAGCACCATCTCCGGCGACTTCGCTTTGAGCAGCCAGTCGTCCAGGTAAGGGAAAACTGGGATCCCCGACATCCTGAGATGAGCTGCCATCACTGCCATCACCTTTGTGAAGACTCGAGGTGCAGTAGTAAGATCAAACGGGAGGACCGCAAACTGATAGTGCTGCGACCCTACCGTGAAACGGAGATACTTCCTGTGCGACTTCAGGATGGGGATGTGAAAATACGCATCCTGCAAATCGATCGACACCATCCAGTCTTCCTGCTGCAGCGCCAGAAGAACCTGAGCAAGGGTTAGCATCTTGAATTTCTCCTGCTTCAGGTAAAAATTCAAGACCCTGAGGTCCAGAATCGGACGCAATCTGCCATCCTTCTTTGGGATCAGGAAATACCGGGAGTAGCATCCCTGACCCCTTTCCTGCTCCGGGACCACCTCTATCGCACCTTTTTGAAGTAAAGCAAGGACCTCCTTCTGTAGAAGGAGCAAATGGTCCTCCGAACAAAAACCTTAGCAAGGAGGGTAAGGAGGAGGAAATTCCCGAAAGGGAAGGGCGTAACCATTCTCTAAAAGGTTTAAAACCCAAAGGTCTGACGTGACCAATTTCCAACCCTGTAGAAAGTGAGACACCGACCCCCTACAGGACCCACATGATCCAGGATGGGGGATCTAGGGCTGCTTTCCTGCGTTACCAGGGGGAGCAGGGGAGGTAGAAGAGGAGGAGGAGAGATTGCGGGCAGAACCACTTTGGCGACCCCTGGTTCTTCCTCTATAAGACTTAAAGAGCGGATTTTGCTGCTGCTGCTGCTGAGGTTGTCGCAAGCAACGAAAGGAAGACCTTCCAAAACCACGATACTTTTTATAACCAAACCCCTAGAATGGGTTTGCAATCCCAAGGACTTCGCCGTGGCTCTGCTATCTTTAAACCTTTGAAGAGAAGAATCAGCCTTCTCCCCGAAAAGCCTTGAACCATCAAAGGGCAAATCCAGAAGGGTAGCCTGAACATCCTGGGAAAATCCAGAGGACCTAAGCCAAGCTTGTCTCCTGGCAACTATGGAGGAACCCATAACTCTGGCCACCGAATCAGTCGTATCCAGGCCAGATTGAATAACCTGCAGAGCAGCAGCCTGAGCATCTGTCAGAACCTCCATTAAATTTCCCCACTCTTCATCAGGCAACTTGGGTGCCAATTGCTTCGCCGAATCCATCAAAGCATGTATATAACGGCCCAACAAACAGGTAGCATTGGTAGATTTAAGCGCCATGCTAGATGAAGAAAAGACCTTTTTAGCCGACTGCTCTAGCTTCTTATAGTCCCTGTCGGCAGGAGCCTGAGGAAAAGCGCCTGAAGACTGTTTAGAGCAGGACGCCTGTACCACCAAACTTTCTGGAGACAGATGAGAAGAAAGAAAAAGAGGGTCCCCTGGAGCCGCTCTATATCTTCTTGCCACAGATCTAGACACAGCAGGAGAAGAGAGAGGTTTATGCCACACATCCATGATGGGCTCAGTTAAAGCATCATTAAAGGGAAACAAGGGCTCAACTATTGAAGAAGGCGAATGCAAAACTTCAGTGAGCAAATTAGGCTTATACTCAGCAGTAGGTAATTGTAAGTCTAAAAGCTCTGCAGCCTTTCTTATGACAGTATGATAAGGAGCTACCTCTTGAGGTGGAGAAGCCCTTGACGAAGAAAGATCCCACTCAGGGGAAGTGTCCAGTTCACTTGCCTCTTGAATTCCTTCGAATTCATCCACAGACTCATCTATCTCACCCTCCTCTCTCAGATACTGTTCCTCCTCCGCCGGAAACTGCCATGACGGCGCCGTCGGCATGAAAGGCACGAAGAGTGCCTGGGCATAGTGCTGAGGCACGCCCAAGTTGAAGGCCAGCGGACCCACGGGACCCGAAGGTGCTCCGGAGGGGAAGGCTGCCTTAGCAAATACTCCATACATTGCATTTAAAAAATGCATTGGATCCGAACCTGGAGTTGGAAACTGTGGATATGGAGTCGAGTCAGCATCCGGACGAGGAGCATCCGACGCCGGAACAGCCGAATCCACTGGCGGAGCCACAGGTTCAATCTCGTGGGCAGGAGAAGGATCGTCCTGAACAGGCAAGCCCTCTGAATCCGGCGAACCACTCGGCGCCGGAGACTACGCCGGAGTGCCTTTTGGAGAAGGAGATCTCTCTGGAGTCACACGAGGAAAAGGCGAAGGGGACACAGAGTCTTTCCGGCAACGTCGAGGAGCCAGAGAAGGTGATCTCGACGCCTTACCCTTCGACGAACGGCGCCGAGAACCATGCCTCCTCTTCTTCTTGTGCTTCCTCGACTTCGACGAATGCGAAGTCGATGTCTTCGACTTAGATCTCTTACGTCCTCTTCCTTCCTTTTTCGCCTTTGCCATAAAAGGCTTAGCTTCCCGTTCTTTAAGAGCTTTAGGGTTCATCTTTCTACAACTGGAACAGTCTTCCACGTCGTGATCCGACGAGAAACACCATAAGCAATCTTCATGGGGGTCAGTGATGGACATGTGACCCCCACACTCCCTACAGGGCTTAAACCCAGACTTCCTTGAAGAAGACATCGCAACTGCAACAGTTAAAGATGAAGGGACAACAAAGTTACTCGTACAATATACGGAGAGTCCTAGAAAACCGTTACGCGTCGACGGCGCGGAAAAAAGGGAACTGACGTCATCACGCCGACGTGGCTCTCTTATGGCTCCAGTGACGTCACGCGGAGTCGCGAGCGGAGGCGTGGTATTATGACAACCTCGTCGGCGTGGAGAGCTAGGAAAAAGTTTCCGCGGAATGCTGGCGCAGGGGATATTCATAAGGTGAGGAATCCACAGGCAGATGTATCCATCAGAAAATGCGTTACCAAAGGTAAGAAACTTGTTCATCTGATAGAGACTTCTAGCTGCATATTCCTTACCTTTGAATCAGATACCCGAGCCATACCATCCCGGCAGTGGGTTGCGGACTCATGAGCTAGACTAAAAAGACTTGCAGGACTGAGCGGGCAAAGTGCCCCTTCTAGCGCACTTGACCATCAAGGCAATAATGTTTTGCGAACGTGTGCAATGATGCCCACGTCGCTGCCTGACAGATGTCTTGAACTGGTACACCCCGTGCCAAGGCCGTAGTCGCAGCCTTTCCCCTGGTGGAATGGGCCCTTCATCCCTCAGGGGGTTGCTTCTTCGCCAAGGCATAACAGATTTTAATGCAGAAAACAACCCAGCAAGAGATGGTTCTTTTCTGCACTGCCTTGCCCTTCTTTGCTCCCACATGCCCCACAAAGAGTTGGTCATCCACCCGGAACTCTTTTGTGTGGTCAAGGTAGAACGACAACGCTCTTTTTGGGTCCAGTCGGTGGAGACTGTCCTCCTCCTTAGAGGGATGTGGGGGAGCAAAGAAGGTGGGCAAAGTAATGGACTGACCCAGATGGAATGGGGTCACAACCTTTGGTAAGAATGATGCCCTGGTGCGAAGCACCACTTTGTCCGAAAAGGACATGAGATAAGGGGGCGAGCTGGCTAACGCCTGCAATTCACTCATCCTCCGAGCTGATGTAATCGCTACTAAGATGGCTGTTTTGATGGTCAACAGCCGGAGGGGACAATTGTGCAAAGGCTCGAAAGGAGCGCACATCAGATAAGTGAGGACCAAATTAAGGTCCAATTGTGGCATAACAAAGGGTGTAGGTGAAAATAAATGAACCAACCCTTTCAGAAACCTATTAACAATAGGAGATTTAAAGAGAGAGGGCTGATCTGGCAGCCGCAAAAAAGCAGACAGAGCAGAAAGGTAACCCTTGAGAGTTCCCAAAGCAGAGCCCTGCTGGGTAAGGGTTAGAATGAACAAAAGGACAGTAGAAAGAGGAGCAGAAAGAGGGTCAATAGACCTTTCTGTACAGTATTGTTAGAATTAAAACGTATTACTGCCATATTACTCGTATTTTACTTGATATTATGTTAGCATTAATGTAGCTATTTTGTAATAAATTCTTGCTGTATGCATACGCAACTAATAAGTGCAGATGTTACGTAAGTTAAGTTGACTTCTGTGCCACCATTTTACCTCTCGAAGACGCCATCTTGTATTATAATCAAAACTGTTACTTGATCATTTACGAGAAATGGTCCTTGATAAGTTTTGTTTCTCAAATGCTGAATCTTGCTCATTAACGCATGCCTTTTCTGTTACATAGAGGCCTTCTCCCACCTGTCTAGTGGGGAGGATAAGCCAGACGACCTTGGGCAGTAGATAGCTTGTGCCAGGCTGCGGAATCAAAACTTATGTTCTGTACCCCCAATGTATTACGACATCTACCAGTGTTTTTCCATAGTAGGCGGGTCTTTGTGGGCTCCGCAACATACATAATGTAACTTTATGCTTGTTAGAGTCAGTCCCTCGTCAGTCATCATAGGAGGCTGGTCAGATTGGACTCCACTGCAGTGTACTTTGTGAATAAACTAGTTTGCTTGTATTCTCTACTGCGTCATCGACTCTTCACTTCTTGGAAGGCTAGAGGAGGTCTAGAGTGACCTGGGTGACCCTAGTTGGGTCACTTCCTTCAGTTGGCGCCCGAACAGGGACTCCACCAGGTGACTCATTCCGCCCGTAATCGGGTTGTGGGGTCGGGGTTGCGTCCGGTCGGATGGGCGGATCGGGGATCCCCATATGATAGAGCCTGGTTCTCGCGGCTGCCCCGCCTGTCTGATCGGGCGGCTCCTCATCTAGTGGTCATCTCGGCTGGGGTCCTGAAAAGGCGAAACCCTTGGATCTGACTGTTTGGTCCGAAGAGTCGGCAGTGGAGAATAATCTTGTTTGACCTGTGTGCACCAGGTGAGTTCATTTTGATTTTGGTAAGAGCAATGCCATCTTGATTGGGTCTGTGGACCCTTGTGATACGGAGCGTTTTTGAACGTTCTGCCAGGCCACTTGTTGAACTTGGCTTATTCTTGAAAAGTCCTGGGGCTAGAGCCTATCTTGTCTTGGTGCAGTCTGAGGACTGACTTGTCTTGGCGCAGTCTGAGGACTGTTTTTGAGAGCTCTTTGTTTGTGTGTGTCTTCATTGCGTGTGTGTGTGTTGATTGAGTGGATAGTGAATGTGTCTGATGCTAGGATGCCTTGTTGGAGTAAAGTGTGGTGCTTGGGGTCCC
The DNA here is from genome assembly GCA_963921515.1 of Calotriton arnoldi. Lineage (NCBI taxonomy): Eukaryota > Metazoa > Chordata > Amphibia > Caudata > Salamandridae > Calotriton > Calotriton arnoldi. The sequence goes on along the minus strand of CAWUFW010013021.1, from coordinate 280,856 downwards.
GCTGTTGTTCTGCTGAGCATCGGCTGGAGGAAAGGCAGCCTGCGCCTCCAGAAGGCACTCCTAGTTTTGAGATGTATGTGAAGCACGGTATTGGCCCTATTATGTCTGGTACATTATGGCACAAGTATACGAGGGACAATACTGAGCTTCAGTGGCCACTGGATGGTACCTTTGATGAACAGAAATTGAATTATTTACAGGACAAATTGTTTGCTAGGAGAAGTAGGCAGTCGATGTTTGATACTTTGCAGGTATGGCAGAAGGAAGCTAAGCAGAGGCGTATACGGGCCGAGAAGGAGTCTAGGAAGAAGGCAATGCAGACAGTGGTTCAGAAAGCTGTAGCTTATGATAGAGAACAAACTGAAAAGGGTATTGAGTGTGCAGATCGGAAGTTTCTATTACAATGTAATAAGTCCTATGTTGTTCGAGAGGATGAGGATCCCTTTGTGGAGGATCTGTTGGAAACTCGTCCCCCACCTCCCTATGCCCCGCAGAGAATATATCCTGTTGTTCCATCATCTCAATCCCCCGTTGCTCATCCGCCATCCTCTGGTCTTTCTGCAGACTCAACTGCTTCAGCTCCAGCCCTGTTTGTCTCCCCTCCGAGATCGCAAGCTGCGAGTGTGGTGACTGCAGGCACCCCCGCAGTGTCTGCTGTTTCCGCTCATGTTTCCTCCTCCTTCTCTAACACCTACAACCCAGCCATTGCTAACCCTGTCACCTGCGTCTTTATCTCTTGTGTCTTCCCCAGACATTACATCTACAGTGTTGTGTAGTGTTGGGACACTGGTGGGTTGGAAGGAGGGAATTGGGCGGCAGCAAGGGAACGAATGGAGCGGGTATTGATTCGATCTGATGTGGGTGAAGAGGAGAAAAAGATGGTTGCAAATCAGGCAGCGCAATGGGCTTGGAGTCCGATTTATAGTGTGGAGGATATATGGAGTGTGATGAGAGATTTTGAGCCATTTGTGCAGCAGCATGCCCTTCAGCATATGTCGGCTACATTGATTGGTTTGTGGGAACAGTATATTGGTGGTACAGCTCCTCAAATTATCTATGACATTTGAGACCGTGTATATACGGCTGGTATGGCCTCTGCAGAAGTTCTCAATAATGTTGAGACACTTCTCGGTTATCGAAAAAGATTATATCACCAAACTCCGATTAGTGTGTCCCAATTTCCGATGAGGGAGGTGCATCCTATTTTTCATCCCGAGATCCCAGAGCAGCGTAACCAGAGAGGAGATGTGGTTCAACAGCGGGTAGCGGCTCACTTTCAGGAACAGTGGGTCTATACCCCATGGAAGAGAAGTGAGGTGCTAGCTCTCAAGAGTCAGTTACCGGATCCTAGGAAAAACCCTACGGCGTATTATAAAGGGTTAACAGAGGCTGCCTCCTCGTCAGTCATGACCTTAGCAGATATTGAGATGTTTTTCGGGCTCTTGGTGCCAGTTGATATCTGGCGGCAGGTGCATACGCAGGACCATGTAGTGGAGTTGGGTGGCACTTGGAATGAGATTAGGGCATGGGATAAGGAGAGGAAGGCTGGTGAAAAACCTAAGGCTGAGATTTTGACATTGCCAAGTCGTATTATTACCTATATGCATTCTCTTATCCCACCTAGAAGAGTAGATTGGGACAAGCTGACGGCATGTCATCAAAAGAAAGAGGAGAGTGTGTCTGATTTTTTTACTCGGTTTGAAGGGGTGTTCTTGGATTTCAGCAGGCAGGATTTGTCAGTCGAAGGTGGTGTTCGTTTGTTTGTTAACAGGTTTGTTACGAATTTGCTTCCGGAGATTGCGGCTCGGTTGCAAGCTTCTGAGAGCACTTGGACTACCTCCTCCCCTTCGGTGATATTGAGTATGGCTAAGTACTATGAGCATCAAGAAAATGAGGAAAAGGACAGGGTGGAAAAGAAGAGTAAGGATTTGAAGACGAGGGTGTTGATGCAGCAGGTTGCAAGGGGGTCCGGAAGGGGATGAGGCACTGGTCCGGCTCAGAGTTCGCGGGGTGTCGGTAGAGGCGGTGCACCCCTAGGGCCGAATCAATGTGCGTATTGCAAAAAGGAGGGACATTGGCGAAGCGAGTGTCCAGATTTGTTACAGAAAATTGCAGTACCCAGAGGGCGGGGTTCAAGAGGAAGGGGCCGTGGTGAGGTTGGTAGGGATGAGGCTCAGGCTGGTGCATCCTCGTGGGGTCGTTCTGATCAGAACTATTTTGATGGCCCCCGGGGAAGGCAGTACTATCATGATGATTATGATATTGATGAAGCTGCAGGGATGTCCTATGGCTAGGACAGCCAGGGAGGGGGACCAGTCCAAATTCCTGTAGATCAGCGTGGTCCTTATGTCACAGCAGATTTGCATGGTTCGGCACAGAAATTTTTGGTGGATACAGGTGCAATGAATAGCTCTGTTTCTCGTTCGCTGGTCCCCGGGGCAGCCCTGTCTGGCCGTAATAATGTTTTAGAAGGTTTTTCAGGCGTACCGGTTGTGAGTCCCATTTGCCACCCTCTTGCTTTGACTGTTGGTCCTTTTACTGTGGACTCCCCATTTCTGTTGACGGCGAATTGTGGGGAAAATTTATTAGGATTGGATTTGTTGAAGAAGATACATGCTACCATTTATTGTTCCCCGGATGGTGTTTATATGACTCTTGGACCTAATGTGGTTAGTGCAAAACAGTCTTTTGCAAAGGATGCACCGCTTCCTGTTGAATTTAAGGATGTGCTGTCCTCGTTGTGGGCCACAGGGGATACAGATGTAGGGTTGTTGCAGATACCACCAGTTTCTATAAAGGTCAAGGATAATGCTGTGCTCCCTCGTATTCCCCAGTACAAAATATCACAGGCTGGGGAACAGGCTTTGATGCAGATTATACAAGACCTGATCAAATCGGGGGTGGTTGAGGAGACAGTAGCGAATGTATGCGATAGCCCTATTCTCCCTATTCTTAAGAAGGCACCTTTGGATTCCCCTGATGCACATCCTGATGTCTATCGCTTTGTGATTGATCTGCGGGAGATTAATAAAATAGTAGTCCCCCAGTTTCCAGTAGTTCCAGACATTACTGTTCTCTTGACGATGATTCCTTCCACAGCCAAATTCTTTTCTGTGATTGATTTGAAAAATGCTTTCTTTAGCATTCCTATTCATCCAGACAGCAGATATCTGTTCGGATTTGCTCTGGCCGGTAGGAGCTACCAATTCTGTCGAGCTCCTCAGGGGTATACTGAAAGTCCCTGTATTTATAGCCAGGCTTTGAAAAGTCAATTGGACTCTCTCTCTCTTCCCGCAGGTAATGTATTATTGCAGTACGTGGATGATATTTTGATGGCCTCCGATACCGAAGAGGGTTGTCGGGATTCCACGGTCAAATTATTAAAGCATTTGGCAAACAAAGGACATAAAGTGTCTCTTTCCAAGTTCCAATATTGTCAACAGCAGGTCACCTATTTAGGTCACCTGCTGTCGAAGGAGGGTCGGAGGCTAACACCTGAACGAGTTGATGCCATTGTTAAGATGCCTGTCCCTGTGACTCAGAGGGATTTGCGTACTTTCATAGGCATCACCTCGTATTCTCTACATTGGATACCCGCTTATTCTTTATTAATACAGTCCTTGCTTCGCCTAACAACTAAACATGTGCATGAACCCTTGCCCTGGATGCATGAATGTCAGCATGCTTTTGAACAATTAAAAGTTGCGCTTTGCTCTGCACCTGTGCTTGGTACGCCTGATTATAAGAAGCCTTTTGTGTTGTATGTACACGAAACGGCTGGGTGTGCGCTTTCGGTGTTAACACAAGCCTTTGGAGGTAAGCAGAGGCTGTGCGCTTACTTTTCTGCTACGTTTGACCCTGTCGACAGAGCACTCCCGAGTTGTTTAAGAGCCACGGCGGCTGCGGTGGTCTCTATTCGACAGTCGGCAGGGCTTGTTCTTAATCATGATCTCACAGTAATGGTACCCCATGCTGTGGATGTACTTTTGAACAAGACAAAGACGCAGCACCTTACCAGTGCTCATCTGACCGGTTATAAATTGACTCTATTTGCACCTCATATTACTATCAAAAGATGTGCCATTCTGAACCCAGCCACTTTACTACCCCTCCCTTCAGAAAATGAGGACACAGATGTCCATGATTGTTTCGCACTGAAGAAGATACGAAGGGACGGGTAGACTTGACTGATGTTCCCTTATCTGATCCACAAGGGGAACTATATGTCGGTGTTTCTTGTTTCAAATTGTCAGATGGCACCACTACAGCAGCGTATGCTATTACCACGCTGCGCACTGTAGTTGAGCCATTACGTATTCCTTACCAATCAGCGCAAGCTGCGGAGCTGATAACCCTTTTGCGAGCATGTGAATTGAGTGAAGGACTGACTGTCAATATTTACACTGACAGCCAGTATGCCTTCGGGGTGGCCCATAATTTTGGATGCCTCTGGGCAGAGAGAGGATTCTTGAGTTCACATGGCACTAAGATTCAGAACAGTCCGTTGATAGAGAGGCTTTTGACAGCCTTGACCCTTCCCACGCGATTAGAAATAGTGAAGTGTAGTGCCCATAAAGCAATTACTGATGATGCGGGGAGGGGAAATGCCTTTGCAGATCAGATAGCAAAAGAGACAGCCAGGTCGAAAATGACAAAAATGTTTGTGGCAGGACCTGCTAGATGGGTACCAGATGTTACTATGTTTGAAAATTCGCTAGAGAGTGTAAGGGAAATACAGAGTGAGGCAACAGTTGAGGAGTTGGCAGTGTGGCAGGAGAGTACAGGGCGTTTAGATGACAAAGGGTGCTGGACTGATAAGTCCGAGAAACAGAGATGGATGTTACCCGATGCATATGTATTTCCTGTAGTTACAATGGCACATGGTCCGGCTCATATTAGCGCAAAGGGAATTTGTAAGTTATTGGATCCCGTGTGACAAAATGACAATATCCCAAAAGTTGCTGCCCATTTGGTGAAACACTGTATGATTTGTTTGAAGCACAATCCTGGGAAACGTACCCCTACACCTTCTGGTAATTTTGCGCCACCTTCCTTCCCTTTTGAGGTACTCCAGATGGATTATATCGAGATGCAACAAGTTAATAATTTGAAATATGTGCTAGTGGTTGTTTGTGCATTTAGTAAATGGATTGAAGCCTACCCAACGAAAGAAAACACAACCATGGCGACGGCAAAGGCTCTTATTAAGGAGTTTTTCCCGCGCTATGGCTTGCCCCGTTTGATTTGGAGTGACAACGGAAGTCACTTTAATGCAAAGGTGATCCAATTGGTGTGCGATGGTCTGCACATCAAGTAAAAAGTTCATGCAGCAAATCATCCTCAGTCAGCAGGTTTAGTTGAGAAGTACAATGGTACTCTCAAGCTAAAATTGGCAAAGATTAAGGAAAGTACTGGGTTGCAATGGCCAGATGCATTACCCCTTGCTCTATTGTCCACCAGAATGACAGCCCATTCTAGAACAGGATTATCGCCTTATGAGGTGGTCTTTGGCCGCCCCGCAAATGTGTGGGCGTCCCTAGACCGAAAAAGTTCTCTGAAATTGATTATCCTCTGCTTGTTGATTATTTATATGATCTTACTAAAAGCTTACGTTCTATTCATCAACAGATACATGAAGCCTTGCCTCCAGCACCAGAGGGGCCCGGGCACACCATACAGCCTGGTGATTTTGTTCTAATCAAGAATTACCAGAGGCGAGACAGTTTGGAACCCAGGTGGAAAGGACCATATTTGGTCCTCATCACAACACGGACGGCAGTAAGAGTGGACGGCCGAAAGCACTGGATCCATACGTCTCGTTGTCGACGAGTTCCACTCCCTCTCCCCTATGATGGTTGGGTATGTGACGGAATAGGGGACCACGAGACGGAGAAGGTTCCACGTTTTGTTCCTTTTTCTGACGCCCAACTGATTTGGGCGCAGACGGAGGAGGAGAATGATGCAGTTTTGAATTCAGCAGTTCCCCCAGAAATTAGAGCTGCCCAGGCCTCCTCTTCATCTGATTCGCAGGAGCCTGAGTCTCAGTCCCCGGCATCCATTGAATTTCAGATTCTTCTCCATGATGAGACAGTGCCTGGAGTAGCAAGGTACAATTTGCGTCCTCGACGGAAGGATAGTGCACCAAAAGAGAAGTGAGTGTAGCAGGGGTGGACTTTGTGGATAAGATTAGTGAAAATGCCCCTTGTTTCTGCTTTTTCCTATTAGACTAGGAATCAGAAGATTGGTGCACTGCCTGTGACGCAGGACAGGATAAGCTGAGGGTATTTTCCCAAGGAGGGAGAGTGCCCTATCCTGAGAACAGTGAACATTTGCTGATGGGCTGCAACAGTGTGGCTCCACCGTGAAGTGCTCAATAGCACCATCAAGGATTAAACAATAGAAGCCTGCCAGGGAGGCTTGTGACGGACCCTGATCTTTCCAACGTTTTCCTTTTTTTCCTTTTTTTGTGTCCTTTCCATTATTGGTTCCATTACATGACGTCTCTTTCTCTGGTGATTCTATTTGTAAATCTATAGTAAAAATGTATCTGTTTGGTCGTCCCATTGTAGAAGATGAACAGCCTTTTGTTGTCCTGCGACCAGGGCAGATCAGTTTCGATTGGTTGCTCAGGAAGAAGGTATTCTGTGCTGTTTTTATATTGCTGTTCCTATTGGTGGGAGGGGGGATGTTCTGGGTATTGGAGTGTTCTGGTGATACCCCATCGTGTGTTTCATATCAGATTGTCTCTTCAGATCGTAGTAAAAGAGCTATGCAAAGTAATGTTTTCTTAGACACGCACAGGAAATTTTTCGGCAATAACACAGCTTGTTATCCCACTGATTCCGTTACAAGTTTATGGACTGCTTATCCATTATCGTTGGTGAATTATACATATGTTCGTCCCCCCCACTTCGTAGAGGTAAAGGGTGAATTTGGTGTGGGATATCCTGGCCCCTGCTTGTATTATAGAAAACCAAGAGGGACAGGTCACCCAGGTTGCATTCCTGATATGTATTGTGATAATCTATATATGAATAAACGAAACGTCACTCTAACAGGTTGGCATTATCAAGATCTGACATTCACTCAAGAGGCAGGTTATTATCCTGCGTGCTGCCCAATAATAAATAGTACTGACGCTTACTTGTATCTAAATTGTTCTGGATCAATATTGTACAAAAATATATTGCGTTTAGGGAAAAAGGATGATCCCAGTATGAAGGGAATGAATACCAGATATGCTCCGGTGGATTATCAAGGTCCGTTTTATGCACACCCAGGTTTTTATTTTCTATCGAATGGTACATACTCTAATACATACAACGGCACAGAGGATGTGGCATTGGGAATGGTGTTACCTCTTGGAGTACCTTAATTAGTATACTTAAGCTAATATGAGATTGGTAAAAAGAACATTGACCAAGGAATTTTGTGAGTGAGTTACCGATTTGGAAGTCAACAATTACAGTATCGGTATCACTTTTGGATATATACTTTCCTCTATTATCACATTTGGTGGTACCGCCATGGCCAGGGGTGAACGAGCTAGAGAGTATTTTGGGTGTAAATTGCAAATTCTGTCTAACTCTACAGTGGCAGTTTTACGTGACATCACCACTCAGTTGTAAAGTATGTGCATATACTCTGAGCAAACGAGATATGCAGTCGATTTTATTTTAGCTAAGAGCAGTGGTGCATGCGCAATAATAGGGGAGCAGTGTGTGGTCGGTATCACGAATATGGAAAGGAATATCACTCAGCATATTTTAGACATTTTGGAAAATGTTCGAGGAATGGAGAGCGGTAACTTGAGTTGGTCTTTGTTTGGTGGTTGGGGGTGGATTCTCGAAAAGGTGATATATTTCATTGTACTCTTGATTTGTTGTTGTGTTCTGATTCAGTGCCTTCCTTTATGCTGCTCATACTGTACTACTTACCTCTCTCCCAAAAGGGTTTCAGATCATGATACTAATGCGACCATCATGCTTCAAAAACAGCTTGATACTATTATGCAAATAGATGAAGGTGTTTTTGGTTCAACTACTTCTCTTTCAGGTTCTGTTCCTGATGTTACCTGTACTGCTGATTTTTAGTGTTATTTTCTTCTATGCATTTGCTATGCATATATATATATATATATATATATATATATATATATATATATATATATATATATATCCGTACATGACATGTTGTTGCTTGTGTTTTTCTATTGTCTCTACCTTTAGAGTTGTAAAGACCTTTACCTGATAGCAAGAATAAAGGCGTTCGTCTTAGCTAATAAATGCTAAAAGGAGGGTCTGTTAGAATTAAAACGTATTACTGCCATATTACTTGTATTTTACCTGATATTATGTTAGCATTTATGTAGCTATTTCGTAGTAAATTCTTGCTGTATGCATACACAACTAATAAGTGCAGATGTTAAGTAAGTTAGGTTGACATCTGTGCCACCATTTTACCTCTCGAAGACGCCATCTTGTATTATAATCGAAACTGTTACTTGATCATTTACGAGAAATGGTCCTTGGTAAGTTTCGTTTCTCAAATGCTGAATCTTGCTCATTAACGCATGCCTTTTCTGTTACATAGAGGCCTTCTCCCACCTGTCTAGTGGGGAGGATAAGCCAGACGACCTTGGGAAGTAGATAGCTTGTGCCAGGCTGCGGAATCGAAACTTATGTTCTGTACCCCCATTGTATTACGACATCTACCAGTGTTTTTCCATAGTAGACCGGTCTTTGTGGGCTCCGCAACATACATAATGTAACTTTATGCTTGTTAGAGTCAGTCCCTCGTCAGCCATCATAGGAGGCTGGTTAGATTGGACTCCACTGCAGTGTACTTTGTGAATAAACTAGTTTGCTTGTATTCTCTACTGCATCATCGACTCTTCACTTCTTGGAAGGCTAGAGGAGGTCGAGAGTGACCCGGGTAACCCTAGTTGGTTCACTTCCTTCAGTATAATACAAATTTCCGCCAACGGCAGGCATATACCGACTTACTGGAGGGCCGCCTGGCCGCCAGAACAACATTACAGACTTCGAGAGGAAGGTCAAAGGCCATCAACTGCAGCCGCTCAATCTCCACGCATGGAGGTGCAGAGTTGACAGGTTCGGGTGGCATACCCTCCCCTGCTGCTGCGACAGAAGATCCTCCCGAAGGGGCAGCCTGATCGGAGGATCGACACTCATGCTCAGAAGCTCTGGATACCAGACTCTCCTTGCCCAGTCCGGCGCCACAAGGATGACTTGGGCCCGGTTGCTCCTGATCTTCTTCAGAACCCTGGGCAGAAGTGGTATGGGCGGAAAGGCGTACAACAGGCCTGAACTCCACTCTCGACTATACGCATCGCCGAGCGATAGCCGCCTTGGAAACTCCAGCGCGCAGTACTGCTGACATTACGCGTTCTCTTCAGAGGCAAACAAATCTAACCAAGGTTCTCCCCACTGTTGAAAGAGACCTTGTGCCACCTCCGACTAGAGACGCCATTCGTGATCCTGAAGGCATCGACGGCTGAGATCGTCCGATCTGGCGTTCAGAGAACCTGCCAGGTGTTAAACCACCAGGGTTATGCCCTGCTGTTCCAGCAATGTCCAGAGACGCAGGGCCTCTCGACAAAGGGTCCACGACCCCACCCCGCCTTGCTTGTTGCAGTACCACATGGCGATGGTGTTGACCGTGAACACCTGCACCAACTTCCCCTTGACAGAGGGAAGGAATGCTTTCAATGCCAACCGAATCACACGGAGCTCCAACAAGTTCATATGGAGCTCCATCTCCGCCGGAGACCAGTGACCCTTGATCTCCGCCTCTCCCATGTGGCCGCCCCATCCCAGAAGAGACGCATCCGTCACAACTGTGAAATCTGGTTGTGGAAGGGAGAGAGGTCTGCCGTTGACCCAATCGGGTTCGTCAACCACCACTGCAGATCCTTTGCATTTCCTTCTGCGATCTGAACCACGTCGGTGAGATTTCCCCGATGCTTTGCCCATTGGAACTTCAAGTCCCACTGTAGAGCCCACATACGCCACTTGGCGTGTCATACCAACAGGATGCAGGAGGCCATGAGACCCAACAGCTGCAAAGTCAGTCTCACTGAAATCCAGGATAGAGGCTGAAACATCGGAATCATAACCTGAATATCCTGGACTCCCTGCTCAGGAGGATAAGCCCGAAACTGCACTGTGTCCAGAACAGCTCTGATGAAAGGGAGCGTCTGAGAAGGAGTCAAGTGTGACTTCGGCACGTTTATAGAGAACCCCAGCAAATGAAGAAGGTCCGCCGTAGTCTGAAGGTGGGAGATGACTGCCTGGGGTGAGGACGCCTATAACAGCCAGTCGTCCAGGTAGGGGAAGACTGAAACCCCTAACCTGCGCAGATGAGCTGCAACCACCGCCATCACCTTGGTGAACACTCGAGGGGCACTGGTAAGACCGAAGGGGAGCACGGTAAACTGAACGTGCTCGTGGCCTACCTTGAACCACAGGTAACGCCTGTGGCCCGGCAGGATGGGAATGTGAAAATATGCATCCTGCAGGTCCAATGCCACCATCCAGTCTCCTTGGTCTAGGGCAGACAAGACCTGAGCCAATGTGAGCATTTTGAATTTTTCCTTTTTGAGGAAGAGATTGACGGTCCAAAGATCTAAAAGGGGCCGAAGCCCCTTGTTCTTCTCCGGAATTAGAAAGTAGGGGGAATAACAGCACTGCCTACTTCTGAAGCTGGGACCCTTTCTATAGCTCCTTTGTCCAAAAGAGCTGTAACTTCCTCTTGGAGCAGTTTCAAATGATCCTCCGCCAGCCGTTCCTGAGTTGGTGGAATAGGAGGAGGAAAAGAAAGGAAAGGAAGAGAATAGCCCTCCTGAACGATCTGCAAGACCCACTTGTCCGTTGTGATAGATCTCCAGCGGGGGAGATGATGACCAATTCTCCCACCCACTGGAGTAGTGTGGTTCTGCAGAATCAGCCTAGGAGTGCTTGGAGGCTAGGGCTGCTGGGGGCAGTGTGGTAGACGACTTCTGGCCTCCATTCCGAGGACGGAATGTACCGCGTCCACGCACGGCTTGGGCAGTCTGTGTGGGACGGTGGCTGGGATAGGGCTGACGCGGCTGGAAACCCCTTCCGTTGCCACAAAAGGAGCGAAAGGAAGATTGGCCACGAGGAGTGGAGGAGAGGCCCAAGGATCTGGCCGTAGCTCGAGAGTCCTTGAACCTGAACAGGGCCGAATCTGCCTTTTCCCTAAAAAAGGCGGGTTCCATCAAAGGGCATGTCCATCAAATTGGCCTGGACATCCCCGAGAATCCAGTTGTACGAAGCCAGGCGTGGGGGGCCTCAAGGCCATCGCCGTTGAAATAGATATGCCCAGCGAATCGGTCATATCCAAACCACACCGTAGGGCGAATTAAGCTGCATCTCTCCCGTCCTTGACAGCTTGAGAGAGCACAGCCCGGGCCTCCTCCGGGACTTGTGGCAGCACCTGTGCAACCGTCTCCCGAAGAGAGTGGGAGAAACAGCCCAATAAGCATGCGGTATTCACCGTCCGCAATGCCAGACTGGAGGAAGAAAACATCTTCTTCCCAAATGAGTCCAGTCTCTTGGATTCCCTATCCGGAGGGGCGGAAGGGAATGCGCCCTGGGAAGTCGAGGCCTGCACCACCAAACTTTCTGGGATGGGGTGTTGGCTGAGGAACTTAGGGTCGCCCGGGGCTGGGCGATGGTTGCGTGCAATCGTCCTATTCACAGGAGCTCCTGTGCTAGGCTTGGACCATGTTCCTAGAAGGACGTCCGTAAGTTCCTCTTATACAGGGCAATAGGGATTCAGAGGTGGAAGCCCCAGGTTCAAGCACTTCGCTCGGGAGATTAGTCCTGAGCTGCACTGAGGGCAACTCCAGTCCAAGGTCCTCAGCTGCCCTCTTAACCACCTTGGCATAGGACGCCCCTTCCTATGCAGCCACTTTAGGAGGAGAGAGCATGCCAGTGTCTGTGGAAGTATCCAGACCACTGGCTTCCCCAAGATCCCCATACCAGTCCATAGTCTCCTCAGAGAAATCCTGGTTCTCAAGTGGGTCTCCAGACTTCTCCCATTTCTCTCCTGAGCCTAGCACGTCCACAAAGTGCTCAGGCGACAACATAGAACCCCTGGGTTCTGTCGAAGTCGGAATCGGCGTCCGTGTCGTCGGGGATGAGGATGGGGCTTGCGTCACCGACGGGCATCGGCGACGTCGCAGGCACCGACTTCGGGTTCGACGCCGGGGGAGGTTGTGTTGGTACGACCGGTGTCGACCCGGATCCAGGATCCCTGAGGGCCCACCGGCGCCGTGGCCGAAGCCGATGGCGTCGAATCCGATGGGGCCCCATCCGACCCCGCGGGGCCCGAGGGCTCACCACAGGGTCATTCCGCTCGAATACGCGGCGCATGGCCTCGTAAAAATCTTTAATTTGAGCAGAAGTCGCTCCATCTCCGGGAAAGGGAGGGAGGCGCAAAGTCGACTCCAGCTCCGGCTCCGCAGAACCGTGCCTAGAGCGTCGGTACTCCTCATCTCTTTCGACAACGGACGCCAGTTGAGGTGGAGGTGAAGTCGAAGTCCGCTTGGACTTCTTCTTCTTCTTGTGCCTCTTCCTCGAGTGTCCAGACGACCTCAAATGGGAGGAAGAGGACTTAGGACTCACTGAGCGGTCCCGCGACCTCCTCTTCTTCGAACGGGACCGTGACCTCCTCCAAGGCTCGCTTAACGGTGTCGACTGTCGGGCCGTGAGCAACTTCATTGCCCGCTCCCTCAAGGTCTTCAGAGCCATCGCCCGACAGTCTGAACACGACTTCGAATCATGGTCGCGCTCAAGACACCACAGATATACGCGGTGGGGATCGGTAACCGACATCATGCGGGAACAAGTCCTGCATGGTTTAAAACCTGTCTTCCTACCAGACATCCCTCGCACACGAAGTCGCTACTCAAAAAATGTCGACAAAAGTCGAGAAAAAAGCCTGCCAAAAAGCGGCAGAGGGGTAGCTCTTCCCGGATCGGCGCTTAACTGGCGCGGAAAGAAAAGAACTGACGTCCGCGTGCCTGGGTGGCGCTTATGTAGGCACCGCGAAGTCATAACTGACGCTACCGACATCAACAACGTCACGCGGAGCCGAATGGAGCCACCCGACGTTGCGCGCAAGGGGTATTGCTCAGCAAAAGTTTCCGGATCCAGCCTAACGCCTGGGGAATTCAAAGGTAAGGAATCTGCAGCTAGAAGTCTCTATCAGATGAACAAGTTACTTATCTTCGGTAACGATATAGCTGTAAGAGACATATATTATTTATAGATTCCTTACCTTAGAATTACCCCCAGGCGTCAGACTGGATCGGGCAAATTTTTTCTCAGCAGTACCCCTGGGCATCAGTAGGTGGCGTCGGTCGACTTCGCGTTCATCGTTGGCGTCGTGATCGCCGGAATAACGTCGTGATATCTACTTAGAAGCCGCCCCTGCGCGCTGACGTCAGTTCTTTTACACAATATTCCACACCAGAAGCGCAGAGCCATGCAAGACACTGACCACTGGTGCACAAAACTAGGGCCCTGAAAGGGAGTCCCTTACTCTAGAAGTCAGTTCGCAGAACGGGGAGGATGGGTGGGGCGGAAAGGAATCTATAACTAATATATGTCTCTTACAGATCTATCAATACTGACGGTAAGTACCTTGTTCATCTGAAAGAGACTATTAGTTCTAGATTCCTTACCTTAGAATACATACCCCAGCAACACCAACCCCGGAGGTTTGTCTGCAAACCAAGTTCTTACCAGAAAGTCCTGAACGGCCGAAGAAGCCGTCTCTCCGGACTTGACTATCCAGGCAGTAATGTTTAGTGAACGTGTGCAGTGATGCCCACGTGGCTGCCTGGCAGATGTCACTGAGGGGTACTCCACGTCCCAAAGCAGTAGTGGTTGCCGTCGCCCTGGTGGAATGGGCGTGTAGTCCTACCGGAGGCTCCTTTTTCGCCAAGGAATAGCAAATTTTAATGCAACGGACAACCTATTGAGAGATGGCCCATTTTTGCACGGCCCGACCTTTCTTGGCCCCCACATAGCCAACAAAGAGTTGATCGTCCACCCAGAATTGTTTTGTGCGATCCAGATAAAATGATAACGCATGTTTTGGATCCAGACAGGGGAGTCTCTCCTCCTCCTTGGAAGGATGCGGGGGCGGGAAGAAGGTGGGCAAAGTGATGGTCCGTCCTAAGTGGAAAGAGGTAACCACTTTGGTAAGAAAAGAAGGGCTAGTTCGGAGAACAACCTTGTCCAGATGGACAGCAAGGAAAGGATTTTTAGAAGACAGAGCCTGAAGCTCACTCACCCTGCGAGCAGAGGTGATGGCAACCAGAAAGGCAGTCTTTAAAGTCAAGAGTCTGAGAGGACAATTATGTAGTGGCTCGAAAGGAGTATACACATAAGGTAAGTCAAGACAAGATTCAAGTCCCACTGGGGCATTACAAAAGGAATAGGAGGAAAAAGATGAGTAATGCCCTTAAGAAATCTATTTACAATAGGGGACTTGAAAAGAGAAGGCTGATCAGGAATGCGAAGAAAGGCCGAAATGGCCGAAAGATAGCTTTTAAGAGTGCCCAGAGCAGAGCCCTGCTGGGCCAAAGAAAGAAGGAAGAGGAGAACCTCTGAAAAAGGGGCAGAGATGGGATTCACAGCCTTTGCTGTGCACCATGCCACAAATTTGATCCATCTACAGGCATATACCATTTTGGTGGAGGGACGCCTGGCTGCCAAGTTAACAACCAGACTTCGGGAGAAAGGTCGAAAGCTGTCAACTGTCGCCGCTCAATCTCCAGACAAAGAGGTGGAGGCTGGACAGGTTTGGGTGGAGAACCGTCCTCAGCTGCTGCGACAGAAGATCCTCCCGAAGAGGCAGTCTGATCGGAGGATCGATGGCCATGCTCAAGAGCTCGGGATACCAGACTCTTCGTGCCCAATCTGGAGCCATAAGAATGACTTGGGCCCGGTCGCGCTTGATCTTCTTCAGCACTCTGGGCAGAAGTGGTATAGGCAGAAAGGCGTATAGAAGACTGCAATTCCACTCGCGACGAAAAGCATTACCGAGCGAGTGCCGCCTAGGAAATTTCAAAGCGCAGAACTGCTGACATTGCGCATTCTCTTCAGTGGCGAACAGATCCAACCAAGGCTCTCCCCACTGCTGAAAGAGACCTTGCACCACCTCTGAGTGAAGACACCATTCTTGATTCATCATGCACCGGTGAGTTTGTCCGTCCTGGCGTTCAGGGAACCTGCCATGTATTGAACCATCAGGGATATGCCCTGAAGTTCCAGCCATGTCCAAAGGCGAAGAGCGTCTTGACAAAGGGTCCACAACCCCACCCCGCCCTATTTGTTGCAATACCACATGGCGGTGGTGTTGTCCGTGAACACCTGCACTACTATTCCTTTGACAGAGGGAAGGCATGCCTTCAGTGCAAGACGAATCGCCCGGAGCTCCAGAAGGGTGATGTGGAGCCCGGATGCCGCCGGAGACCAGAGGCCTCTGATCTCCGCCTCCCCCATGTAGCCGCCCCACCCCAGGAGTGACGCATCTGTCACCACTGTGAACGCTGGCTGAGGAAGGGAGAGGGATCTGCCGTTGACCCAATACTAGTTCGTTAGCCACCACTGCAATTGGTGTGCAGTGCCCTCCGAGATCTGGACGCAATCAGAAAGATTCCCCTGATGCTTCGCCCACTGGAACTTCAGGTCCCACTGCAGAGCCCGCATATGCCACCTGGCACGGTCCACAGCAAGATACAGGAGGCCATGAGGCCCAGCAGCCTCAGGGTCATTCTCACCGAAATACGGTGTAGTGTGGTTTGTGGCCTCATGGCCTACGTTGCTAGGTTAACTTAGGCCTGGCTGCCATGATGCCTTTTTGCACACGTTACTTTGTTTTCCAGCCTCTGCTTGTGCCCGGCTATTTTAGAACTGTCTGCCTTTCACCTTTTCTCCTGTTCCCTGTGGGCTTCGTCTGCACAACATGTACAAGGTCGAAAACCAACGTCCCTTGTTCTTGCTGATCTGGTCAGCCCCTAGCACTTAGACATAACACAAAATACAGCTGCAATGGAGAAATTCGTGTGCTTTTAATATTGTGATCTCGTTGTTTGTGACACTTGGAGAAAAACCTTTCCAGGGAGAAGAGCTGTGCTTGTCTGATGATGTAAACCTTGCATCTAGATATTGAGGTATGAGGATCTGCCCGACCAAGCCCAGAGGTCTTCTATTTTTATAATAAACTAGTTATTAGCACGGGGAGGGTGGTAAGGCCATTTAGTCCTATATCCACTGTCTTTATAAAATGCTGTCCCCGTTTGTATTCTATGGAATTGTAACCATGCTTATTATTTTATCGTTATGCATTATGCTGATAGTACTGGCACATGTACTGTATCTTATGTCAAGGGCGATGCAGTTAACTTTCAAGTAGCTAATGCTTTGGCTTTGATCCCAGAACCGGACAAGACGCGCGAATTACCGAAAATTATTGCACAGGCTTATAAAACCATTGGCCGCAATAGCCTGGGAGTTAAGCCTTTTGCTAAAACGCAAACACAATCGCAATCACAACCAAAAACTCAATCTGAGAAAGATGAGAAACCGTTCTTTACTAAAAAGAGCTGGAGGTTGAAAAAACAGGGTAAGCAACAGAAGAAACCAGGGTCGCGTAGCGGATCCCCGGTTTCCGTCTCTTCTGAACGCACTTATGATTTGCACGACAAAGCAAGAATTAAATCTCCAGAGAGATTTCAGGTCCCTGATCCGCGTTCTCCTCGTTCTTCACAGGCACCATCGACCTCCCAGACTGGAGGAGGAGATCGCCAGAATAGAGGAAGGGGTTGTGAGGCTCCACAGGGACGAGACCAGCCTCGACCACAGGTCCGAGGGAAACCCGAAGAATTTCCACGTCCTCGCCCACAGTTTCAGAAGAAGAAAGTTGCAGCTGTAACAGCGAGGTATGCCACAGACGGTGAGAACGAGACTCCTGAATTGGACGTGGGCAGTGACACTCCTAGACAGCGCCGCGGAAGTTACCATAGTGCGGGAGGCACTACGTCCTCATGTGGAGGCGACAGCAACTGATACATTCATTACTGTCGAGACAGCTGACACCCGAGTGGCACCCCCTGACAGACTATATAATATTGTCATTCAAATTGAAGGTGACATTGAGCGTGTTATTAAAGGGATTTTTTGGGAAAATCTGACCTCTTCATATTACATTTTGTTAGCAGAGGCGGATTGGCCGCCCCCTTTCGTACTTGCTGCTAGTAGAGGGGAGGAGGTAATCCTTCCGAGCTTTTCTCGTCATGTCCTCAAGGACAAAGCGGAGGCTCTTGCAGCTGAATGGGCTGTGGCCCTGGCTCCGGCGCTATACCGTAATCACGTGGGCTGGGATGAGGATTCTCCACCCCATGATATTCCATTGCGGTCGCTGCCGCAGCCACAACCCCAATATCCCATCAAGCGGCAAGCAAAAGGTCCCATTTCCGACATTCTGACACAGTTAGAATATCAAGGAGTAATTGAAACATGCGTATCACCAATGAATAATCCCCTTTTCGCGGTTTCTAAATCCGATGGTTCGTACCGCCTAGTTTTGGATTACCGACATTTGAACTCTCATTGTCGGACCTTTGCGGTGCAAAATACCCACAGTTCTGCGCTCGTAGACAGTCTTGTTCGTAAAAAATATAAAACGACGCTTGACCTATCCAATGGATTTTACACGCACAACTTGTCCCCGGAGTGCAGCCAATGGAGCGCTTTCACTTCCGGTGGAAAACAAATCAAATTCCGGCGTTTACCCATGGGCTACAAAAACAGTCCGGGTGTATTCGCTGCCCGTGTTGTCTCTCTGTTGGACAGCATAGACCCAGATGCGTGTTCGTACGTCGACGATATCTATCTGACAGACGACGAATTATGGCCGCATCTTACCCGAGTGGACCACATTATCCTTGAATTTGCGGTCTTAGGATACAAATTTAATTTTGCCAAATCTCACATTGCTGAATTTACCGTTTTGTTTTTGGGCTATGAGCTCAACAATGAAGGTAAGGGCTTAGCACCCCATTTCTTGGAGAAGTGCGCACTTTTGTGCCCTCCAACTACACTGAAGAAGCTTCAGTCTTTACTGGGTTTTCTTAACTTCGGGCGTACTTATATTCCCGAATATGCCCAGCGTATCAAGCCTCTTTATGCCTTGATACAACCTAACTTTTCAAAGTCATGCTGGCTTCTCGAGCATTCCTCTATACTGCAATCTTTACAGTCAGATTTACTTGAATCTAAGTTCTTATTGACTCGTGATAACCACACAAACCTGGTGATTAGAATCGTTCCAGGGGCAGTGGGTTTCACGTACTTAACCTTTAACGAAGGTGACACAGTACCGATTGCATACAAGTCACATCTTTACACTTCCGCAGAAATGCGCTTTTCCTCTGTGGAGAAAGTTTTGACTGCAGTGCAAATGGCGATTCTAAAGGAACGCGCACTGGCACATGGAAAACGCATTTTGGTGGTAACACCATATCCTGCCCTTGAGGCAGTGACGAAAGCAAGTGTCCCAAACTCTAAGGCTTTGCACCCCCGTTGGATACAATGGGCAACATCTCTGACGTCCCCGGATGTCACTTTTATCTTTGATTCCTCTCTTCAGACACAGGAGTTCTTACAGTATGAATTTGTTCATCCTCCTCCTCTGTCTTTGCTACCGCTTGAGGAGTACGAATGTATTATCTATACCGATGGTTCGGCACAACCGGCCACGGGTTCCAAGCATGCTTATTCCGCAGCATGTGCTATTGTTGCAGGTACCATGGTGAACGGTGAGTTCAAATGGACTGTAGTGCTCACACAGGCACTAGGAGACAGTACTGCACAATTGGCCGAGCTGCGTGCTTTGGTGCTCGCACTTGAGTTCGCTAATCCAGACGTGACGACCCTTATTGTATGCGATTCATACTACTGTGTTCAGTCTTTCAATGACAACCTATTCTTTTGGTCGCAGAACGACTATAGAGATGCTAAAGGCAGCACAATTAAGCATAAAATGCTTTGGGTTCGAGTGGCAGATCTTAAACAACATCTGCCTCTCACACAGGTGATTCACACCCTTGGCCACCAGCGTGTGGGCGCACACGCTGTCGGTAACGGTTTGGCAGACGAAGCAGCCAAATCAGCAGTAGCCACGTGCTCAGTAGCGGCAGTTACAAGATCCATGACTAAAATAGATAATTATATTTTGGCAGCTATTGCTGCGACCAAGGAAGGTGCTAATTACCCACGGGGTTTCCCTTCCAAGTACTCTTATCAATTAGGTCCCGAACAGGCTCCTTACGTAAGAATTCCAGACGTTGGTGATCGGCTGATTCCCAACGCGGACCGCAGACTTTCCTTGATAACGGCCGCACACGAAGGGTTGGCTTCGGCCCATGATGGCGTGTCTGCGACGGTTTCCATCTTGCAGCAGCGTTACTGGTGGCGTGGTTTATATAAACAGACCCGTACGTATGTGTTTTCTTGTGACGTTTGTCAGTAGTTTAAGCCTTCAACGGTTACGCGACCACCACAAACCCCGCTCTGCATTTCTAACAGACCTTTTGGGTGTGTTTACCTGGATCACTGCGGTCCATTTTCTTCTGACACTGCGTATAAGTACATCTTAGTTGCAGTGGACTCGTGCACACGTTTCATCTGGGTCTGGCCACAACGGAGTGCTGACGCTCGAAATGTCATCAGGGATTTGCGTGTCTTTGTGGGAATTTTTGCCTGCGGCACCTTCCATTCTGACCAAGGTCCAGCGTTCGCCTCTAAGGCCTACAAGGACGCAATGGGGTCACTGGGGGTGCGGGTGAAATTTTCATCTCCATATCGGCCTCAGGGCAATTCGATTGTTGAACGAATGAACCGTGACTTAAAGCAATCCTTGACAGCTAGAGTCTTAGGTACTGGCAGGAACTGGCTGGCCCACTTGTATACCGTGCAACGTGCACTTAATAATCTCCCTAGAAGACCTCTGGGTGGGCGGACCCCATACGAAATGCTCTTTGGCATACGAATGTTTGTGCCCGACCTTGATGGTCTAGACATGGCGGCGCAATCCGCAATCTTTGACGTAGATAATCATTCTACTATGTTACAGGACCTACAAGGAGCTCGTGACAAACTTGCTAACGAACACTTGCCTTCAGCCACTGACGCTGCGCTGCAGATTCCGGTTGCCGGCTGGCTTCCGAAGATTGGAGAACTGGTCCGAGAGAAGGTGGAGAACAAAAAAGAATTTGGACCCTCTTATCGTGCACTGGTTCCAGTCCTTGGCTTGAAGGGTAGCCGTACTGTCATCTTACCACTGCTTCCTGGTCGCAAAGTCAACAGATACATCTCAGTGGACAATGTCAAGTTACAACATCTGGCCGATCCTGAATAGTGTAACACCAGCGGTCTCTTGTCCAGTCATTTCCCGGACAAATGTTTGTGGCCCTCCAGCCCACACGGTCACTGATGTTGCCATCGAGATGGTAGATTTGCCTGATCGCCTGCTCGACTACCCGGATTCCCCCTGCAACGAGGAGACCGAGTATACCTACCCCGCCACCGAGTCAGTGGCTCATCTACCAACAACGCCACTGAGCCCAACCCGTTATTCCTTTGACTCGGATTCCACCTCAGCACTTATCCCGTCCAGATTCAGTATTTTTGTATCCTGGTTCAGAGACAATTTTTGATCCCACCATGGACCTACATCTGGTTGGTACTATTCCTGATTTTTCTGTTCATGTCCATTGGCTTTGTCACAGTTTTTTTCTACTCATCAATGGTCACTATTTACCGGAACGCTCTGCAGTGAACTGTGTCGCTGGAACTTTGGCTCCGCATTCTTCATCTCACATCATGAAGCGTGACCACACATTTGTGAACATTTCAGCTTTCCCAGTCACTGATGGCATCGTATGGGATGCGGTAAATTTCCAAATTCATGGACCAACCGAAATTATTAATGTACCAAATGTCCTCCGTGTTTCAATGGGTGATGTCGTAAAAAGCAATATTCATTCGGACGATTGGGATGTGCATGCCGTGGAATCGTTATTTACTGATTTGAAATATTATGCTGCTTTTAATGCTGAAGATTTGTACATGAATTCTGCAAGTTATGCCGATTTAATTGTTACCAGCATTGGGGCAACCACTTTCTCCATAAACCAAGTACCCTTCGGGGTCCTTTTAATTACACCCAATGGGAACATTGTCCGACCCCTTTGCCAGGTAGCTCCCAGACTCTTAGACATAAGTTTACTTATTTTACAGACTTTGATAGATCGAACCCTGGTTCCTATTATTTTAGATTAAACATTTCATCCACCCAGAAAATCATGTTGACCCACACCAAGTTACTGTATTCAGGTTCCTTTTTGAACACATTAGCCGTGGGTGGGTATGAACACTGGCAGGACACCATTGACTTAAAATCTATCTGGGCACTAAATCATGGCAGGTCCGCGGTACGGAAGCCTTAAACCGTGCTTGCCTAATCCCGGCCCAGATTTTATTTTTAAATAGTACGATCTATCAAACGACCTATTGGGGTTTGGCTACTTCTAAACAATTGAATGCACCTTCCATTCCCGCATTGTCTTCCACTCCCAATGAAAGCTTGCATTTTAATATTTCCCTAACCAATTTGCAAGCTTTGTTTCAAAACAATTCGTTTAACATCTCGACGATTGCTCAGTCACCCTGGTTGGCCTGGCCCATAGCATCAAATGCCTGCCAACTGCGTTTTCATGACTCAGCTCCTGGTTACACACAGGATAGGCCAGACCCGAGGTTTTCTAACTCTCGTACTGTTACAACCTATTCTGTTGGTAAATTATGTAAACAGTGGTTGCAGCACTCTTCATTAGATTCTGTTAAACAACATTTATCCCTCCTATCAGGTAACATTGATCTGTCCGACTTTGTTCTGGGGCCTCGTGGTCCCCGACCTAAGAGATTCATTTATGAAACGTACAATGAACTCTGGAAGCTTTCACAAATTGAAGCTGCTTCCCGTCTTCGGGAAATCGATCAAGCAAATCTAGAAAAAGTGCTTGCTGTTGTTGACAATAGTATTAATACCCTGTCTTCCCGCATTTACACATTAGAGAATATTGTTTCATCTGTTGTTGATATTGTACAGGATGATGTGTCTGTGTTATATCATGGTCAGAATCAATTGTGTTCAGTAATGCAGTTTGCATGGACTTTGCAGACACTTAAAATGGGTAAAGTTCCTTGGCATTTTTGAACACCTCTGCCTTATTCTTGCCGTTTAATTTAACTGAGAAACAGCAATTCATGTCCATGAAAGATGCAACATACACTCTATTACATATTGAAAAAATAGAGCCCTTACCATTCTCTGTGGCAGAATTGGATTCTGCTGTGTGGCTAGTACACAGGGTTATCGCTTTGCCTTTTTCTTTATTTGAGTTCAGTTCCTGCATGAAACATTATCCTGTTGGCCGCTTTCAGCCTTTAGGCAGTGCCTTCTTGCATGAACTTTGGTCCCTGCCTTTCATGTACAGGTGCATTAGGGATGGAAAAGAGGTTTTTCTCACAGGAGAGTCTTGCGATTCTGCAGTGGGTCAGTCCCTTATTTGTAAAAACATTAAGTTGCACGGGGCTTGTAACGTTTCGGCTCCGAATCTTGCTTGTGTTTTAAAGGGCATTCCTGCTCCTGCTATATCTCCTACTTTTACTGTGCTTGCAAATGGTAGCTATCTCCTTCTGAATAATCAGGACTGCTGTGGCATGCTGGCCGGCATACCATATATTGTAACAGTTTCCCACAGGGTTGTCTGCTGCAAGAATGTGCTTTTTCCTCCCCGCACGACATCATAGATAGTTCCATTTGGCCTTCCATTCCAACGTTGAAGGCGGATTTCAATAAATTGAGCAGAATAAAGGCGCTATTATTGAATCAGGAGGTTATGTGTAGGAGGGTCCCGTTTTACCATCTAACAGAAACCCACGCCCCATTCTGCAATACCCTTCAAACCTGGCATCCCTAGATAAGCCCCACCACTGAGGCCTAGATAAAGGGTCTTTAAGTTGTCCACGGTCCTTCACTTTCTTGCAAATTCACACAGAGGCCCAAGTTCACCTTCTCACAGACCTACATACAGGACCAACCATACCTTTGTCAGAAATATGTATAGGCCCAATAAAAGACAGGGTATCCTATTGTCATTTTTCTTAATATTATAAACTGATCTCATAGACTTCAGTAACCTGACAGCAGAGGCCTACGCCATCCTCCGCGACAAACTCTCCCCCCCTTTGTAAATTTCCACAGTTACGAGAATTAGATTAGCCCACACGCATACGACATTTCTGGGACATCTGGCGGTTTCACAAGTACATGTGCAATATTTAGTTATGAAACTTTCCGCGCTTGCTTAAGCGAAACTGAGACAGACGGCTACGTGACGAAGAATTAATGTATTAAAATATTAACTCTGAGCTTTTTTATGGTAAAAATTATCCTTTGTTTACTTTTTGCGGTCAGGAGCACTGACCACCTGTCAAAAGCCCCTAATTTCACCATGATACCACTTCTCAGTCCCATGGGTGGAATTTTCCATAGTTACAGGAGGGCGGTCAAGAGCTGCGTCAGGACATACGTCAGAAAGGGTAAAACTTCTGCATTCAAGCATATATAACAGCTGCACCCAGGGTGTGGCATCGAATTCTCTTCAAACCAGCACCCAGGTGCCGTGTGAGGGTTCCCGACTGATCAATCGTTCTCCTGACTGGGCCCAGAGCTCCTATTGCCAAGGTGATAATGCTCCTACTTAATAATTCTGCCCATTGACTTTGTCAGTCTATCTGACTTAATGATTTTGCCTATTGACTGTGTCAGACTATCTGACTTAATAATTCTGCCTTTTGGCTTTGACAGATTATTTACTTCAGGTCATCTGTACCCAAGCAATTGCATTTATTTCAGTTTAAATGTGTAGACTTGAATATTGTTATTTTATCTCAACAAGAAGCTTGTCCTCTGAATGCTATCATTTGTATCACTCTTGAATTCAGGGCTGCCCCTTGATCGGCTGCTCATGGATTAATTTATAGATATACATTTTTGTTTGAATTGAACCAATTGATCTCTAACATTGTTGATGCAGTCATTTCTGATCTTACCCATATGTTGATGGGCAACACTTAAATTGAAGTATTTTCTTTTATGCTTTTGAATTGTTTAATAAACTATGATATTTTAACACATGGTTCTTTCTTGCCAAGTGACACAGAAGAGTGTGAAAGAGACTCTGAGAGGAGAGAGGTAAACAGAAGAGTGTGGCCAACCACAAACGTTCCCTCTAACACAGTGACGACCACGAACGGGGGTCTCGGTCGGCGAGTCATCCACAGTGTGGTCTCTGGACACACGCACGGGTTTCCCCTCCAGGCTGCACCTCGGACGCTCCGCTGCCCCCGCCCGCCTGGGTAAGTCAGGGATAGTTTTGTTTTTCTTCCTTGAATTTGCCTCAGATTGTGGCTTGTGGGGTGGTCCGTCCGTGCTGTCGTGTCCTCTGGGGTTTCCCCTGTGTCTGCTCCCTTGTTCCCCTGTGGCTGGCTGTCTTGCCACGGCGTCCTCTGTGGCTGGTCACGTTTTGTGGGGCATCTTTTTGGTCCTTCCCTCTCTACTGTCCTATTTCGCGTTTTGCTTTGTTCTGCGTGGGGTCTCTTCACCTTTCTTATTATTCTGTTGTGGTCTTTCTGCCATATAAATTGTTTTTATTGTTGTTCTTTGAGGTTTTTGCCGCGTACTTTGTGTGTGTGTTTTTGTTTAATGGCTTGAGGTTTGAGTCCTGTGCCGTGTCTTTCCTATGTGACTGGCCAAATTCTGGCATGTGTTTGCTGCTTAATACATGCATTTGAGATATTTACCGCATAATTTGTATGTTTGTTTTTTCTTTCGGTTTTGCCATTAGTGGTTGCTATTTGAGGTTTGAGTCCTGCGCCGTGTCTCTCCTATGTGACTGGCCAAATTCTGGCATGTGTTTGCTGCTTCATACATGCATTTGAGATATTTACCGCATAATTTGTATGTTTGTTTTTTCTTTCGGTTTTGCCATTAGTGGTTGCTATTTGAGGTTTGAGTCCTGCGCCGAGTCTTTCCTATGTGACTGGCCGAATTCTGGCATGTGTTTGCTGCTTAATACGTGCATTTGAGATATTTGCCGCATAATTTGTATGTTTGTTTTTTTCTTTCGGTTTTGCCATTAGTGGTTGCTATTTGCTGTTTGGGTCCTGTGCCAGCTCTCTTATGTGGCTGGCCGGCTTATGGCATGGGTCTGCTGCTTAATGCCTGCATTTGAGGTCTTTACCGCATAATTTGTGTGTTTGTTTTTTTCGATTTTGCCATCAGTGGTTGATATTTGGGGTTTGCGTCGTGTGCTTGTTTTATTTGGAGCGTTTCTCCGTGGCTGGCTGCCCACATTCTGGTATGCGGTGGTCACGCATTTGTGGTTCTGAGGTTCTTTGGTTTCAGTGACTGTTGTCCTGCCCTCGGTCCTCTAGGGTCCCGCGTGCCTCTTGGGGTGTGCTCTGCCCACCATTGTCGGTGGTGTTCATGGGTGTATTCACACATTCATTCTTCACCCTCTCTGATTGGTCCCGTTCTGACTCTTTCCTGCACTGCTTGGGTACTCTTCTCTTTCTGTCTTTTAAGTTTTTTTCGGTCTCTGGTAGGCGCTTTTCTCCTTTGTTAGCTGCGCCACTCCGGATTGAGGAGCTTCCTGTTTCAGATCGTTTGTCACTTTCTGTCGTGCCTTCAGCCTTCTTCGGCTCTCTGCCAACGCGGATAGAGGAAGTCTCTGTCGAACGGTCGCTGCTGCCCTGCAGCTCCCCTAGCCCCGCCTTTTCTCTTTGTTTCCTCGCACTCTGTTCTTCCTCACTTTGATGGTTTTCGTTTTTCTTCAGAAATGCATTTCATTTATTTAATATTTGTTTATTTTTTGTTCGTTGTGTCTGTTTTTTGTGTCTCATCTTTTTGATGATAGTTCTGCCTGTTGTTCCACGCTAGGCCCCCCCCAGTTGTTGCCGTTCTGCCACCTTTACCATCCCTAGCCAAGGTGGCAGACTGCCAGTTACTTTGGTGCTCAGTTGCCCACACACACCTTCTTCGGTCCGGTTTAGCGGCGACTGCGCTAAGTAGCTGTTGTCTGGATTGCTTTGCCTTTTAATTTTAGCTGTGATCCCGCTAAGTAGTTGCATTATTTTTCGGCCCTCATTGCACGCACTTTGCGCCTTTTTTTCTGTCTCTCACACATTTTGTCTGCCTCTTGCCTTGCGTCCAGTGGCAGCCAAAAGGAGGGGTGGTGGTGTATCCCCACTCCTCTTGTACTGTCCCCTTTTTATTACCCCCGTTATGTCCCTTGACCCCCCACAGATCATAAGTCTTCTCATTCATTCAGTCCGTGGTACGGCCACCGCTGTCTATCACACCTCCCTGGACCGCTTTACCCCTCTTACACGCCATCAAAGTGACATTCTTGCAGCCGCATGGAATACTTTAGGAATCACCTTTACCCCCAGTACTGAGCTACGCCTTGCCCTTCTGTCTCTCGTAGACTATCCGCCCTCATTCAACGTCTCCTCCCAGTCACTGCCTCCACCAGATACCACCCGCCCGGATCTGCTGTGGCCTGGTCATTCCTCTAATTCCTCTTCATCCTCCCCACCCTCATTAAGTTCGTCTGTTTATTTTGTTAATTCTCCCCCCGTCATTTACACAGACGACGAGTCTAACTCCGCACATTCTACAGCACTTTCTGAAGAAGCAACACTCCCTCGTCTTTCCGCTCCTGCATCTCCCACAGCATCAGCATCCAGTAGTGCTCACCCTCAACCATTGTCTTCAGCTGATGAGTCCCCACTCCTTGTGGCACTCCTGCAGGACTACTCAGTAGACCTACAGGACCCTGCACCTGACGTTCCCACTGCTCATCCCCCGACCTGTCCATCTCCGCACTTCCACTCATTATAGGGAATGAATGACCCATCCCCTGATACTACAGCCTCTCCCATCATCGTGTATTTAGTGAACAACAACGTGGTAGGTCTCTCCACTGGTCACCCATCGTCTTTTTGTTACGTCACACCTTTAGCAAACACTGTCCTTCTCACTATATTTCAAGCCCTAGGGATCGATTATACTCAAGCACAGCAAATAACGCTTTCGCTTGCACCAGCTTTTCCGCATCCTATCGTCACCAAGGTCAAAGAACAAAAACATTGCAAGCACTGACACTTTAGGAAACACTCTAGTCTCTTCAATTATTATTAGTCCTCATGAACAGAATCCTGAGTACCTCTGTTCATAAAACACCACATTATATTTGCATACGTATTCGTTTAATAGCACCAGGCTTAGAGATACCTACTACCTTAACCTCATCCTACCCCCGCAACCCACTGCAGAGCAAGATCATTGCATCTCTCTCTGACGACCAACTCCAATTTCCTGATTTTTCCCCCAACGGGATATACACCGGACCAGACGAACAGGACTTGAGGAAAGCACTGTGTCACTTTATTATTAGCGCCATAGGAGAGGAGCTAGTAGAAGACGTCCCTACCCCTACCCTTGACACTCACTCTCCTACAGCTGAATACTCACCTGACATCTAAGTGCATCCCTTTCCAACAAAAATTGACCTTCACCCTCAAACACATTGTATTTTTAAAACAACATTCATGAATGGCATTTTGAGCTCTACTGTGTATAAAACTTCTACCCACTTTCACATCTTCTTCATTATACGTCCCCATGGATCGCTACTGACTGCCATATTATCTAGCACATGGCCAAGGCACCCACTCCAGAGTTATATTGCTGAAGCCTGCTTCGACGGCCAGCTTCGCTTTCCCCTTTATACTCCAGCACAAGAGCGGGACCTACAGGACGGGGTATATGATATTGTCATTCAGGCAGTACAGCAAGAACTCATCAGAGACATTGTCCCTAGCACCTGAGAAAACGCGCTCCTGTAATTTAGGCCTTGCCTAAAGCGCCTAGGATTACGCATATCCACATGGCGACTCCACTCCAACATGTTTCAAGAACATTCGGAGGCCAGGAACACCATATCTTAAAGCACTGCAGTGAGCTTCATAAGCATACGGCAAAAATGACTCATCCTTGGCCGTCAGAGGGAAGCTTTGACCCTATAATATTGGAGCATGCCACCACCTTTCTAGATACAAAGTACTCCGGTACTAAACTACAGAAGAGAAAGGCTACTCTAGACCTTTGGCGCATTTTTAAAGATAAGGTTAGAACACACTCTGACCCCACATCACCGGTTGTACCCAATGCTCCGCCCCCACCACCTTATCACTTTAGCGGTATGTATACCGAGCTCACTAACAAGGAGCAACTGGAACTACCAGTCACCACTAATAATTCCCCGGCTGCAGGTTTTCAGCCATTACTCACCGAGGCATCTTCCTCACCGCACCTCGGCCCAGAATTACACGTCACACAGGTTGAGGAATTTCAGGCTTCCCACACGTCACCTAGTCACCCGTACCACCACATGACCAGATCACTGACCCCACCCATGCCCCCCGGGCATGTATACCCTCACCTCACGGAACTGAGCAGCATGCACTTGCCTCTCCCTAACGACACAGTAAGGGACACAGCAGTATCTGGTATCCCAGGTCTTATAGATGCACAACTGTCACTAAAATTTACACCAACAGTCAATACTGCACACCCCCGCCCAGGTGGAGACGATGAGGAAGGCTCTGACTCTGTCTCTCAGACATCAACTCGTCACTCGCATGACTCCGTTTTTCAAGCCCTGCCCGGTCCCTCGCGCTCACCTGTTATTGTCACCTATGATCTCAGCACTAAACAATCCTCTAAATCAAACCCCTTCCGTGACACGGACACTCAACAACAACATGACCCCAACCCATTTCACCACACCGATACACACCTGGGTTCAAATTCGCACCCCCAATTGCAAAATAACATGCCCTTCATGGCTGCTGCCCCCCATGCCGAGGTACCAGGATCTGGCCTCATGGCAGCCGAGCGACAGTTCATTGAGTTCCCCGACCCGCCACCACTGGACATAACAGACAGACAGTGTGTTCCTCTCACTGGTCTTCCATCCGCGTATGGCAATTATAGACAAAATGCAGACTTGAGCAAAAGCACCAGCCTGGAAAGTATTTCATCACAGCACCTTGAAGAAGAACAGTCACACATGCATCAATCACCTAGTCACGCAGATCAGGTGAACTCCATAAGACGCTTGTCATTCAAATTAGAGAACATGAACAAAAGCGTTGTGGACATGCTCCATAAGGTCAACACCCCAACATCACCCTCACCCACGCTGCACCGCCTCGTGAAACACCACCCAAAGACAAATATCAGTAGGAATGGGGAAGGGAGCAGACAATATCGCTTTAATGAGCACCCCTCCCACCGTGACGCTGCCGTCTCTGGAATGACACAAACATTCACTAACATACACCAAGACCTCCAATTCCCAACAGCATTAGGGCGGGAAAAGACACCTCCACGGGTGCTAGAAGGCCACAATCCAATGTTTGGTGACATCCCAATATATTGTGAACACCCGCAGGAACATGACCCAGTGGTAAGAAGAAAGGAAAGGACCACCGAGGCACAGAGACTTAAAGTCTTGGGGACACATGGACGCCCCGACGACATACTATATGACGTCTCGGGCTCTGCTTCCTTACGCACCATTAGGATGAAAAATAGACGTAACATGATGTATCTCAGTAGACCCCTTCCACCAAAAGCTAGTAATGACCTCACTCCCAATGAGATAGTGACATTGGGGGAAGGTTCAGATTATGCAGTTAACCCTTTTACAGACGATTTGGCAGGTTGGTCAGAGCCCTTGGCGCCACAAATGCGCCCTTGGCCAAGGGAAGGCTCTTTTGAACCTCAGGACATGGCAACAGCAGTTGAATGCATCCTCAAAGGATTAGGAGATCAGGATTGGGACTATGACTACATGAGGGAGAGCCTCAAAGTCTGGCAGAGATATGCTCGCCAGTATGATTCTACAGGACCCACAGCGCAACGCCCTGGGGTAACACGCCAGATGCCACTGATCTATAAAAACATCATTGATCCCCCCATCTATATCCCCTGGTCTACATTAGACAAAGAAAATGTCAAAAAGGCGCTCCCACCCCTCACAGAGGGTGCGGGAAAATGGATTGCAGCTTTTGAAAATTGCACCACGGGCAACAACATAGCAATAGGAGATGTAAAAAGCTTGCTGATCTCCCTCATTGGAGAAGATGCAGAAGATCTTTTCATACGTATTCATAAAAATCTTACCAAGACAAACACCAAACATGATGGTGTTTCCTTCAACGAGATTAGAACAGTAGCATGGGCTGAGTTGCGCAGGAAATTCCCTGATGTTCCTGACATTGGGGCTCTGTTGTCACAGACTATGCAACCAAATGAAGACCCTGCCAACTATCTTTCTAGAATGAAAGAAAAATGGTACCAGGAGTTAGGGCAACGATGGGACGCAAATGGAGGATATGGGAGACTATTTTACCACACAGTAAAGAAAGGTTTGCCAACTGAAGTACAGGAGAAATTAGATGGCATTGTAGCAATGGAATGCAAGCCATGGGCAGAGATACAAGATCACATTGTACATTACTGTAAAAAGAGACAGGAACAGGAGAAGAATAGACAGCTAGCAATAGAGAATGCCGCTGCCAAACTAGTACAGCAGAAACTCAATAAGAAAAAAGACAATGTTGACACAGTCATGCTCGCGGCACCCGTCACTCAAATGACAGCAGTAACATCCTTCCCTCAGGCTGCCATGAATGCTCTTGCAGGCAATGCCCAACTTGCACCTCAGCAGGTACAAGCACCACCTGCAGTACAGTACATACAAGCTCAACCCCAACAAGCCATACAGTATGTCCAGCAGCCACAACAGGCAATGACACAATACATGCCAGCACCACCTGCGTACAGCACCAACATACAGCCCTATTACAATAACAGACCAAACATGAACTGGAACACGGGTGGACAAGGAAGGGGGCGAGGGATGGGACAGCAAAGGTTTCCACAACAGCCAGGACAAGGGGCACCACCAATAATCTGTTACTATTGCCAGAAACAAGGCCATATCCAGAGAGACTGTAACAGTAAAAAGCGCGATATGGGTCAGCAATATATGCGTCCTGGCTACCAAGCACAGGCACCATTCCAACAACAACAGCGCACACAGCAACCCCCCAGCAGCCCCAAGTACTATACTCATATGTGCAACCAACACAGCAACAGCAAGTGCAGCTCCAAGCGCCCCCAATGCTTCAGGTTCAGCCAGCGGCCCAACAAATGCAGATTCCAATGCAACAATCACAGCCACAGCAACAGGCTACTTACCAGATGGTCCCCCAAACACAAAACAATGTACCTCTAGGAGGAACAATTGTTGCCTCCAGCAACCCCTTTACTCAGGGCACCATCCAGCAATATCAGCATGGAGAATACACTGGCTAGGACAGCCCACAGACAACTCTTGTGTGCCCAATTTTGTCATGCACAAGCAATACTGAAGAGGACCCTATTGCAAGTGTTATGATAAATAACAAAATATACAGTTTTCTTGTTGACACAGGTGCCACATACTCCTGCATTACAGGTGGCCCTCTGCCCATTTCAAACAAAACAGCGGACACACAGGGATTTTCTGGGGCAATAGCAAGGGTCCCCTTCACCAAGCCAGTTTCAATGGAGATAGGAGGCCATACAGTGGAGCAGCCTCTGCTCTATTCACCCAGCTCCCCAGTCAATCTTTTAGGACGCGACCTCATGGCCAAACTAAACATGACCATCCACTTTGATGACAATGGAACAATGATTTGCTCCATTCCAGGTACTCCACTAACTAGGATGATGGCAGTCACTGCACAGTCTTCCTTAGATAGCCAAGTCAGAGCACGCCCAGTGAATGAGCAGGCCTTCTCTGCAGCTGTTCACACAATTGTCGCCACCACTCCCGAATTACAAGGTCGCACAGTTCAGCTACCAAAAGAATTTCTCTTTAGACCCCAAGTTCCAGACTCCCCGGCGTTAGATAAAAACTTGATTTTTGACATCTGCGCCCTTGAAATAACACCCACCTATGGTGCTTTCCTGGCATGCGATGACAATGCTCACACATGGGCTTGTGTCATCTTCCTTGAACAGGAAGGATTGGTCAGACACATTTCAGATGCTCAGCTATTTGGATCCCCTGAGGAATATTCTAAAACCGAGATTATCTATGATAACAATGTGCCCGTCTCAGTGATAGTGGAAATTAGAACACCAACGATCACCCCTGACTATGATTCTGTGCGAGAAGCTGATTTGGCTCAGGTACCAGCACATCTTTGGACAACAGGCCCAAATGATGTGGGCCTTATTAGATCTGCCAGGCCATTTAAGATAACACTCAAACAAGGTGCTATCCTGCCCAGAATAAAACAGTACCCCTTGTCTAAAGCAGCAGAGGAGGGCATAGCCCCCACTATACAGGCCTTACTAGAACAGGGAGTAATTTATCCTTGTATCTCTCCGTGTAACACAGCCCTTTTCCCTGTGAGGAAGGGGAAAACAAATCAATGGCGTTTGATACACGATCTTCGCGCAATTAACAGCATAGTTATACCAGAATTCCCTATTGTCCCAGACCCCTCTGTCATTCTCACCAATGTCCCCCCGGATGCACAGTACTTTTCTGTCATCGACCTGAAAAATGCCTTTTTCAGCATTCCTTTGCACCCAGATAGTCAATACCTCCTGGCGTTCTCATTCAGAAATGTGCAATTTTCATACACAAGGTTAGCTCAAGGGTACTGTGAGTCCCCTAGTGTTTTTAACAGGGTCGTCAAAGAAGACTTGTCCAATTTCCAATGTGACAGCACCTTACTGCAATATGTCGATGACATACTGCTTTGCAGCCCCACCGAACAACAATGTAGGAAAGACACCATCCTCTTGCTCACCACGCTGGCACAAAGAGGATATAAAGTTGACAAACAAAAAGTACAGTATTGTCAGGAAGAGGTACACTACCTAGGACAGCTACTGTCTGCATCAGGCAGGCGAGTGACTCCAGGTCGAGTTGAGGCAATAAAAGGCACTCCTGAACCCCAGACAGTTAAAGACATGCAAAAATTCCTCGGCTTGGTTAATTATGTCCGCCAATGGGTTTTTGATTTCGCAACAATAACTGCCCCATTGCTGAAAGCTGTGAAAATGGGCAAAGACAGACATAATAAAATTGAATGGACACCTGAAATGAGAACAGCCTACACCCAGCTCAAAGATGAGATAACAAATGCACCAGTGTTAGGATCACCTGATTACACAAAAGAATTCTACCTCTTCACTCACTGTGATGGGTTAGTCATGACAGCAGTACTCACTCAAAAATACCCCATGGGCCATAAGCCAATTGCTTATTTCAGCGGAATGCTGGACTCTGTCATGAAAGGCCATTACCCTTGCGAACAGGCCCTTGCTGCCGCAGCATTTGCTGTTGAAAAAAGTACCCCCATTGTAATGGGTTCCCCACTAACAATGTACACTGAACATGCTGTTTTTGCAATAATACAGAAAGCTAAAACAACACTGACAACGCAAAGAGTGTCAGGCTACGAAGTCATACTGTCATTACCTTCTCTGAAAATTGTCAAATGTCACACCGTAAACCCCGCCACATTTTTTGCCCATCCAATTGTCACCTCAGATGATGACAACCATGATTGTGCCACTTATTCACCAGATGAGTCAGGAGCAGCAAAAGAAGATCCCTTACCAAATAGTACTGTATACTTTGTTGATGGTTCCTCTACCATTGATCAAGAAACAGGCATAAGATACACAGGAGCAGCAGTAGTTAAAGCACAGCAAAATGACTCCTCTGATTCCTTAGACATCGTGCAGCAGCTTACACTCCCATCACATTATTCTGCCCAGGCAGCAGAACTGGTAGCACTCATAGCTGCCCTAAACATTGGAGCTGAGGACCGCGTTACAATTTATTCAGATTCTGCATATGTCACTACAACAACTCACTCCAGCATCCTCCGCTGGAGAAGGCGCGGCTTCCTTAAATCAGATGGTACACCTGTCATTCACAAAATGTTACTTGAAGAACTTATTGAGGCCCTTACACTACCAGCTGAAGTAGCCGTAGTAAAATGCACAGCGCACACTAATGGCCAAGATTTTGTCTCCAGAGGTAACGCTCTGGCTGATTGGGCAGCTAAAGCTGCAGCCAGAGGCCCCTCAGTAGCAGGCCCATCAATCCAAACAGCACCGGAAGTCCAACTTGCACCTATCTTTTTGTCCCAAACAGTACCTCCGACAGAGCACGACACCAGCAGTGAACACAGTTCAGACACACCATCCCAATTACCAACACCATTTGATATTGACAAAACGCGACAATACGATCATACTGCACAACTACACCTCAGAGAAATGCAAGAAAGTGCACCAGATAAAGAGAAAGAGTTATGGAAGAAGAGGGGAGTACAGCAGGACTCCGCCGACTTCGTATACAGACAAACAGTAACAGGGAAACCTGTGATGCCACAGGCTTTGTTACAAGTGGCATTAGATCAACTCCACCTTCCCACACATGTCACCCGAGACAATATGTCTGTCACCTTACAAACAGACTGGTTCATCCCCAATGCCTATGAACAGATACAATTGTATGTTAATAAATGTCTCATTTGCCAACAATACTCCCCAGCCCCTACGCTCAAAACTGTTGTCTCTACAATTCCTAGACCATCAGGCCCCTTCAAAGAGTTACACATTGACTATGTCGATATGATCGATCGCTGCCAAAACTATCGCTATCTCATTGTGGTAGTATGTCCATTCTCACGCTGGATCGAAAGTGGACCTTGCGTCCACTGCGATGCCAAAGCAGCTGCCACATTTCTATTACGTGATGTCATTCCTCGCTGGGGCATCCCAGACTCCATCCGGACCGATAACGGCAGTCATTTTTCAAATGCCATCTTTTCCTTCCTGACCACAATGCTAGGCATCAAACACAAGCTGACCTCAGCTTACCACCCACAAAGCAACGGCATTTGTGAGCGCCTTAACGGCTTGCTCAAAAACAAAATAAGTAAAATAAGTGCCACAATAGGAAAGAAATGGCTTTATTGCCTGCCCATAGCACTGTTTGCATTAAGAAACTCCCCAAGTTCGGATCATCACCTCACACCCCACCAGCTTGTCACTGGACGATCCATAAATGTAACAGTTCCATCCACACGCCCCAAATCAGATAGTGAGTCATCATCTGAGATAGTTAAAGCAGAACTTTACCACTATCTGTGCCAACTAACCAGCGCAGCGCAGTTCCTTTCTATCCAGATATCCAAGAGAAAGGGGAAGGGCCCCACCGATCCTGAGCTCCCACCAATCTGTCCCGGGACGCAGATCTTCATCCGGAAAAACGTCAGACGCTGGAGGGACCCTAAATTCGAGGGCCCATTCCAGGTGGTCGACTCGTCACCAACTGCAGTACGAATAGCTGAAAGAAAAGCATGGATCCATCGCAGTCACGTCCGCTTGGACCCCGCACCACCTCCGCCAATCGACTAGAGGAGGGACAGGACATACCCTTGGTACAGCTCCACGAGGACAGCGGGTTTCCATCCTCCTTTGATGACGAAGATAATAACCGCCATGAGCATAATATCGAGGACCTGAGTGGGAATGCAAAGTTATGTATTTCACTTGTCTTAACATTTTGCCTTTTTTCCACTATAACGTTGGCCGCACTTAATTGGTACTTGTTTTATGTTGCAACTTTTAAGCCACATTTGTCTGCTAAAATTATTGTACCATTCTCAAAACAACCAGTTGTGCCAGAAAATACAACTGCACACAAACACTTCCCGCCCCACACTGAAGATTCATCACTTCCACAGCATACCACTGATAGTGCACACACTAGTACACACCCCACACGCATAGCTACTTTCACAGACCCAAGTATTACTACTACTCCGTGGGATAGGCTCCTAGAGATTACAGTAGGTCCCCCAGTGAACCGCAGTCCCAACTCCCGCAACATTCGCAGATTTAGAAGAGGTAGACCAAGGTTCTGGAGGAGTCATAGACCAACAAAAGATAATGACAAACAAGATTTGGCCACCGCTCTCCAGGACACTATGGTCCACGTTGCACGCCAACATCCCAGACCTGATTTCCACTCCATACGTCCTGACACACCTAATAACGAAAATGAAGCCCATAGTGCCCTGCTAGATAACATGTGGTACCGGCACATGTTTCAAATAGGGAAAAAGGTAACAAAAGAAGCATGCTTTGTGTGCTCACACATCCCGCATGCAGTTGGCGCAGACAAAATGGTGTTCCCACAAGAAATACCACCCCCAACGGCCAAATGCCTCCTCCATTTGTTTCTTTGCCGTATCTACGGCCAAATACAGCTTTTCTCAGCAGAGATAGACACTGTGTTTGTAAACACCACCGCGTGGGATTCTAACTATCTAACACACATGGTTGTCACTAATGCATTGCAATTCGAGACAGAAAATGAGAATTTGTATAGATGGGAATCACCTAGATGGGAGACACCGCTCATAACTCATGAGCATGAATTCAAAGCATCAGGGTTTTTATGTTCACATCCCCCCGGCACTATGTAAGGAGACAATAAACAAACAACTCCATAACAAACCCCCGATACACGAAAATAACAGTTCACACGTTGCCAACTGTCCATGTCAATATAGGTCTGTGCTGCTCTTGCAGGCCCATGTGTATTTTGATAACAAATGGCATGGCCCAGACGCCCTGGTATGTAAGGCAGCTTCCTTGGGAGAACCCTTTGCAAAAACAGAATATCAACAGAATATTGATTGGGATGTTGAGACTCAGTGTGAGGAGGTGTGGGCAGAGGAAACTAGACGGTACACCTTTGGGAAGGGAACAGCTTACAAATGGAAGAGAGCATATAAACTAAAACATCCTCTTCTTTGCTTCCTAGGTAACGGTACTCGCCCTGTGGGCAGCAACACAAACTGTAACACAACAATTTTTAATTTGGACCTCCAAGACGGCACCGCCAGCCTCATGGACATCTTTTGGGCATGCGGAGAACGCATCTACCCCCAGTTGCCTCCTCGATGGAAGGGCCTATGCACCATGGTTACCATGCACGAGCTGCATCTCGTTGTCCCGGCATCCAACATCTCTCAAGTGTTTGAGCACCCCATGACAAATGACGTCACCCTGCTTCACCGGCACCGAAGGAAGGCTCAATACTTCGCTAACGATGCCTTCGCCGAAATTCCTGAAGAATTTCGCCTGTTCAATGGTGCCCAGGAATTCTTTGGAGGCCTGTGGCCCATTTGGCAAACATCAGCTAATGCCCGGTGGCTACAGGTCACCCGATACGAACTAATGACTCTGATAAATAACACCCGAGATGGGTTCAACGCCATACAGGAAGAGTTAAGGCCTTTAAGGCTTATGGTTCTAGAGCATAGATATGTTCTAGATCAACTCACAGCTATGCAGGGTGGTGTATGCAGTGCCCTTGGAAAGAGCTGCTGCACTTTCATACCGGCTAATGATGCCACAAACGGGTCGCTCGCTAAGGCCATTGAGGACTTGGGCAACCTGGGAAAAAAGATGCGTGACGAAAGCGGTGCCGCTGCAGATCCTATCACGGACTGGTTCAACTTGAACTGGATGCCTTCATGGCTATCTGCTATCTTGAAAATTGTGCTACCTATTTGTTGTGTTGTCCTGGTAATGTGTTGCGGTGCACAGCTAGTAATTAAATGTGTCAACAGATGCAGCACCAAAGCAGTAGGAATGAATTACGTTCACACTGGAATTAATAACAATGCACAGTATCAGGACATGGACCGTGCTCCCGGGGATGGGAATGGGCAGATCCATGTGCAACTCTTAGAACAACCTGCCCCTCATGCCTCTTCAAACACACCTACAGCTCCACCGGTACCACCACCTAGATACGCCTTAAGGGAGGAGCATGACATTAACGGGTATGATGAGTTAGCTCCCGAGGATGGGGGAGAATACGTTACTATAACACCCGAATTGTCACCACAGACAGCATGCATGTATATTAGTGACCCACTCGGTATGCACCAAGCCCCTGAGGGTCCAGCAAAGTACTGTGTCACAGAAGTGTTCAATAATGAACAAGAGAAGGGATGTGTAGGAGGGTCCCGTTTTACCATCTAACAGAAACCCACACCCCATTCTGCAATACCCTTCAAACCTGGCATCCCTAGATAAGCCCCACCACTGAGGCCTAGATAAAGGGTCTTTAAGTTGTCCACGGTCCTTCACTTTCTTGCAAATTCACACAGAGGCCCAAGTTCACCTTCTCACAGACCTACATACAGGACCAACCATACCTTTGTCAGAAATATGTATAGGCCCAATAAAAGACAGGGTATCCTATTGTCATTTTTCTTAATATTATAAACTGATCTCATAGACTTCAGTAACCTGACAGCAGAGGCCTACGCCATCCTCCGCGACAAACTCTCCCCCCCTTTGTAAATTTCCACAGTTACGAGAATTAGATTAGCCCACACGCATACGACATTTCTGGGACATCTGGCGGTTTCACA
Source organism: Calotriton arnoldi (assembly GCA_963921515.1). NCBI lineage: Eukaryota > Metazoa > Chordata > Amphibia > Caudata > Salamandridae > Calotriton > Calotriton arnoldi. Next base: position 242,061 of record CAWUFW010013021.1, on the reverse strand, counting down.
AGTACATGTGCAATATTTAGTTATGAAACTTTCCGCGCTTGCTTAAGCGAAACTGAGACAGACGGCTACGTGACGAAGAATTAATGTATTAAAATATTAACTCTGAGCTTTTTTATGGTAAAAATTATCCTTTGTTTACTTTTTGCGGTCAGGAGCACTGACCACCTGTCAAAAGCCCCTAATTTCACCATGATACCACTTCTCAGTCCCATGGGTGGAATTTTCCATAGTTACAGGAGGGCGGTCAAGGGCTGCGTCAGGACATACGTCAGAAAGGGTAAAACTTCTGCATTCAAGCATATATAACAGCTGCACCCAGGGTGTGGCATCGAATTCTCTTCAAACCAGCACCCAGGTGCCGTGTGAGGGTTCCCGACTGATCAATCGTTCTCCTGACTGGGCCCAGAGCTCCTATTGCCAAGGTGATAATGCTCCTACTTAATAATTCTGCCTATTGACTTTGTCAGTCTATCTGACTTAATAATTTTGCCTATTGGCTTTGTCAGATTTTGCCTATTGACTTTGTCAGTCTATCTGACTTAATAATTTTGCCTATTGGCTTTGTCAGATTTTGCCTATTGACTTTGTCAGTCTATCTGACTTAATAATTTTGCCTAGTGACTTTGTCAGATTTTGCCCATTGACTTTGTCAGTCTATCTGACTTAATGATTTTGCCTATTGACTGTGTCAGACTATCTGACTTAATAATTCTGCCTTTTGGCTTTGACAGATTATTTACTTCAGGTCATCTGTACCCAAGCAATTGCATTTATTTCAGTTTAAATGTGTAGACTTGAATATTGTTATTTTATCTCAACAAGAAGCTTGTCCTCTGAATGCTATCATTTGTATCACTCTTGAATTCAGGGCTGCCCCTTGATCGGCTGCTCATGGATTAATTTATAGATATACATTTTTGTTTGAATTGAACCAATTGATCTCTAACATTGTTGATGCAGTCATTTCTGATCTTACCCATATGTTGATGGGCAACACTTAAATTGAAGTATTTTCTTTTATGCTTTTGAATTGTTTAATAAACTATGATATTTTAACACATGGTTCTTTCTTGCCAAGTGACACAGAAGAGTGTGAAAGAGACTCTGAGAGGAGAGAGGTAAACAGAAGAGTGTGGCCAACCACAAACGTTCCCTCTAACATATGCTCACATCCGCACGGGAGACATTTATCCTCCAGGTGGCTAGTACCCACAGTGAGATACAGGCCCTTTTGAACACAAACCTCCCACAACATTTCGGTGAGCTGATTCACCGCGTTTTTAATGCATCTCGCACTGAGGGTCTTGTGCACTTTTTTAAAGTTGTGGGCTCTGGCCTTGTTACCTCCTTTCAAACTATATTTTGTGTAATACCGGCTTTTATTAATTCAATTTTTTCCAGCGTCTTTGGCGGCTTTCTGTTGCTTCTAGCGTTAGGTGCTGGAATACTTCTTTTAATTTGTTTACTGCGCAATGGCTGCACTTCCTGGGGGTCTACTCGACCACGGTCGACTCCGGATGCTTCGTGATCGGATGCTCCTCAGCTTCGGCATCCTACCATTGGCGACACTCAGTGTGTCATATAAACTTTCTTTTCGCTTTGCGTATTTCACTTGCGTGCAACCTGTGATGTCTTGCTTAAGATGTCCTTTCTCTTGGTCCGTGGATCTTTGCCTCTCCAATACGTCTCAGTCGGACCCGGATTTTGAACAGTTGATGGGCCCCTTAATGGCCCATGAACAGGACTGTTCCGGCACTGGATTGATGGCGCCGTGCGGCTGCACTTGGGGTTTGGGCGCAATGGGATGTCTGGGTGGCTGCTCAGAATCTCCTACAACGCAGTTATATTGAGTATCACGCAAGTTGTCCCGCATTGCTGATCACTGCTCCCTCATGTGAGGACCATGAGTGCAGTTTTGATTTGTTGACCTGGATGGCGTCTCTTTTTCAGACGGTTCCAACGATGTCCTCTTGGAAAGTGTGGCTTTTTTATGCACTTACACTCTATTGGATTAGGGAACGTCGCTTCCTGCGTCCTGCCTCACTGGATTTTTTTTTAATGTTTGAATCACCGTCCATCATTGGGGACTGTTCACGAATAGACGTTTACATTCTGCTCCATCTATTTGAACTCTGTTTTCATCCTATGTCTTGGCATGTGGACTGACCAGGGGAGGGTGTAGTGTGGTTTGTGGCCTCATGGCCTACGTTGCTAGGTTAACTTAGGCCTGGCTGCCATGATGCCTTTTTGCACACGTTACTTTGTTTTCCAGCCTCTGCTTGTGCCCGGCTGTTTTAGAACTGTCTGCCTTTCACCTTTTCTCCTGTTCCCTGTGGGTTTCGTCTGCACAACATGTACAAGGTCGAAAAACAACGTCCCTTGTTCTTGCTGATCTGGTCAGCCCCTAGCACTTAGACATAACACAAAATACAGCTGCACTGGAGAAATTCGTGTGATTTTAATATTGTGATCTCGTTGTTTGTGACACTTGGAGAAAAACCTTTCCAGGGAGAAGAGCTGTGCTTGTCTGATGATGTAAACCTTGCATCTAGATATTGAGGTATGAGGGTCTGCCCGACCAAGCCCAGAGGTCTTCTATTTTTATAATAAACTAGTTATTAGCACGGGGGTGGTAAGGCCATTTAGTCCTATATCCACTGTCTTTATAAAATGCTGTCCCCGTTTGTATTCTATGGAATTGTAACCATGCTTATTATTTTATCGTTATGCATTATGCTGATAGTACTGGCACGTGTACTGTATCTTAGGGCACGATAGTTGAAATAAACATTTTAAACTATACAGTGTCTCTTATTACGCACGTTGTGGACAAGTATGAGTGAGTGATGAAAGAGTGTTCTTGCTCCCGCGAGTCCTAAGAGAGACCGTGTTCTGGGTTGTCTAATCATTGGTAGCGGCGCTGCGAATGAGATGCTAAAGCTAGTCGGATTGGGATTGTGGGTGCTAAGGGGCATGGTTGGCTCACCACCATACTCCGAGGTCCTATTATCCTGTGCATAGCTCTGTGTATGTGCAGAATCCCTACAACAACGGGATAGAGGCTGAAACATCGGTATCATTGCCCGAATATCCGGGACTCGCTGCTCAGGAGGATAAACCCGAAACTGCGCTGTATCCAGAACTGCTCCGATGAAAAGGAGCTTCTGAGAGGGAATCAGGTGTGACTTCGGCACGTTGATAGTGAACCCCAGCGAGTGCAGGAGGTCCGCCGTAGTCTGGAGGTGGGAGACGACAGCCTGGGGCAAGCTCGCCTTCAACAGCCAGTTGTCGAGATAGGGGAAGACTAGAACCTCTGATCTGCGCAGATGAGCTGCGACCACCGCCATCACTTATGTGAACACCCGAGGGGCGCTGGTAAGGCCAAAAGGGAGCACAGTAAACTGAAAATGCTTGTGGCCTACCGTGAACCGTAGGTAACGCCTGTAGGCAGGCACGACGGGGATGTGAAAATAAGCGTCCTGCAAGTCCAACGCTACCATCCAGTCTCCAGGGTCGAGGGTGAACAAGACCTGAGCCAAGGTTAACATTTTGAACTTCTCCTTCCAGAGGAAGCGGTTGACGTCCCTGAGATCCAAGATAGGACGCAGGCCTTTGTCCTTCTTGGGCACCAGGAAGTAGTGGGAATAACAACCCTGACCTACTTCTGGCACAGGGACTCGCTCGATGGCTCCCTTGGCCAAGAGAGCCGTAACTTCCTGACGGAGAAGGGCCAAGTGATCCGCCGACATGGCATGGAGTGTTAATGGCATGGAGGGAGGGGTAGTTTCGAATGGAGTAGCCCCTTCGGACTATCTGCAAAACCCAACTGTCCGACGTGATGTTGTGCCAGTGGGAGAGGTGATGGGGAATCCCGCCACCCACTGGCAATGGGCACCCCAAAAGGTCAGACTAGGAAGGTTTGGAGGCTGATGCAGAGGGGGCACTGGTGGACTGGCCTGCCCGCTGGCCCCCAGACCCACGGCGCTGGGTCTCACGTCCCCGGCTGCTCAGAGGCTGAGTACCTTGCGCCGGCCTGTGGCCCTGGGTGGACCATGGTGGGGCATCCCTTCTGTAGCCACGAAAGGGGCGAAAGGCGGACTGAACGGGGAGAGAGGTGGCAGCGAGGCCCAAGGATCTGGCTGTAGCCCGAGAGTCCTTGAAGCGCTCAAGCACATTGTCCGCCTTGTCACCAAACAGGCGGCGGCCATCAAAGGACATGTCCAAAAGGGTCGATTGGACATCCCCGGAAAAGCCAGTGGACCTCAGCCAGGCGTAGCATCTCAAGGCTACTGACGTAGAAATCGTTCTACCTAGCGAGTCAGCAGTATTTTGCCCACATCGAATGGCGAACTTCGCTGCGTCTCTACCCTCTGCAACCGCACAGGAGAGTACAGTCCGGACCTACTCCGGGCACTGTTGCAGCACATGCGCAACCGTGTCCCACACAGAGTGGGTGTAGTGGCCCAAGAGACATGCGGTGTTCACCGACCACAGTCCTAAGCTGGCGGAAGAAAACATCTTCTTCCCAAGATGGTCCAACTTCTTGGATTCCCTATCTGGGGGAGCAGTAGGGAATGCGCCTTTGGATGTTGAGGCTCTCGGGGGTAGGGTGTTGGGAGAGGAAAATTGGGTCGCCCGGGGCCGGGCGGTGGCGTCGGGCAATCATCCTATCCACAGGAGCCCCTGTGCTGATCTTGGACCGAGTTCCCAGAAGGATGTCTGTGAGGGCCTCGTTGAACGGCAGCAGGGGCTCCGAAGAGGCCGCTGCCGGCTGAAGCACCTCAGTCAGCAGGTTAGTCCTGACTGCCACCGTAGGAAGCTCAAGGCCCAATGCCTCAGTCGCCCTACGCAACACCACAGAGTTGGAGGCTCCCTCCTCCGTGGCCACGGTAGGGGGAGAAAGCATACCAAGGTCTGGGGAGGTGTCCAGACCACTGGCATCACCCAACTCCTCTCTCCAGTCCGGCTCTTCAAGCTGGTCTGCCAGAGGGTCCACAGAACCCTCCCAGTCCTCCTCACCCTCCTTTGGCTGCCACTCAGGGTGAAAAGGAATGCCAGGATAGAACAGTGGTACAAAAGTACCGGCCGGTACCGGCATCGGTCGACGCCAGTCCGGCTCCGTGTCCAAGTCGAGGGAGAGGCAGGGGTTCACACCGGCCGGGGACACAACCGGCGTCGGAGGTGGCGGAGGCGTCATCAGAGGGGTCAACCAGCGCCGATCCAGGTCTGGATCCCAGGGGGCCCTATGGCGCTGAGGCCGGAGCCGCCGGCATCGAAGGCCTAGAACCCCCAGCCAAGTCCAAAGGGCCCGAAGGCGTGCCGGCGGAGTGGGGCTGCCCAAATATGGAGTGGAGGGCTTCGTAAAATGCACAAAGCTGGGCAGGGGATGCTCCGGCTCCTGGGAAGGGAGGGAAGCTCAGAGCCGTCCCAGCAGGCTCCGCAGGCGGGCCAAAGGACGACGACCTTCTGCGTCCCGCGTTGCGTCATCTGACGGACGGGGAGAAGGCGAAGAGTGACGGTGCTTCTTCGCCTTCTTCGCCTTCTTCTTGTGCTTCGACTTACCCGATGACAAAGACTTCGAGGAGGAATGATGGTGGTGACTCCGCGACCGGTCCCGCGACCTCCCTCTCGACCGGGACCTCGAGCGGCGCAGAGCTGACTGCCAGGCCTCCAGAAGCTTTCGGGACCGCTCCCGCAAAGAATTTTGGGTTCATGGCCCGACAGTCAGAGCACGACTTCGGGTCGTGGTCACGCTCCAGACACCAGAGGCACACGAGGTGTGGGTCCGTGACCGACATCAATTTGTGACAGGAGTCACCAGGTTTGAAGCCGATGGGACATCCCTACGTGCACCAGGAGTCGAACGACTCGATAAAGATGTCGACAAAAGTCGAAAAAGAGCTAGTCAAAGAAGACTAAGGGTACCCCTCTCTACGGATCTGCGCTGGCTGGCGCGGTAAAAGAAAGAACTGACGTCAGCGCGCAGTGGCTGCCTCTAAGTAGATACAGCAAAGTCATTCCGGCGATCACAATGCCAATGACGAAAGCGGAGTCGACCGACGCCACCTACCGACGCGCAGGGGTACTGCTGAGAAAAAATTCTCCGGATCCAGTCTGACGCCTGGGGGTAATTCTAAGGTAAGGAATCTATAACTAATAGTCTCTTTCAGATAACTGTATTTATATGATTAACTGTCTCTGAAGAAAAGCCTACTTTGGTAAAGAAAAGCAAAGGTTTATTTCTCAGAGCACAAAAGCAGCATAAGAACAAAACATATAAAGTGCTAGTTGTGATACAATATCAACAAATTTGAGTCCAAATCCTTGAAGACTAAACAGCCTCACTTAGACGTGCAGATTTGGATAAACTACTTGCAATGAGGGATTATTTCTTGGTACACTTTTTTAATGTGTTACAGCCAGAAGAGTCAATAATAGAATGACATGCATTGCTTTTTAAGAAATAGGGAAACTTTTTTACTACTTATATATTGACATACTGGTAACCTGGAAACCTCTTCTCAAAAAGGAAAAAAATTATATTGTACTCATTCATTTTTTCATAATATGGGTGAAGCGTAATAGCAAGTTGGTATTATGGACAGTGATCCTTTTGTAGTTTTGTGTACACACTAATTGCACTATTAACAAAATTAACTTTTTTTCACAGGGAGTTTACATTACACAGTGGCCACAATAGCAACATTAGCTTTTATGTGCACATTTGACTCTTATTACAAGCCTTCTTGATTTTGTGACACTCACTGAAACCTAATTGACAAGCCTCCCTACCAACATTACGTTTAATGTCAGAAATACATTTTAGTTTTCTTATGATTATTGTAGCACAATGGGTTCTGCCCATTTAAACACCCTTACGTTTTGCTTTTTGACTACCCAGTTTTGGACCTTTACTGGGAAGAGGCTCCCCATCTGTGACTCAATTACAGTAAATTGTGGGAAAATTAGACTGAGAGTGCTAACCACCATGTACACCTTTCAGATAATGCCACTGCTGCTCAGATAGGGTAAGAGGCTCTGGGCTGGTTACACCCCAACAAGTGTGCAAACGGGTGTGCACACGGGTGCGGGTTAAGCATGTGAGATTACTGTCTAGCTCAGCCTGGTACCTGTGCATGGTTAGCATGTCGCAGAAATGATCCTTCAGGGATTGATGCTGACCTGTTGCAGGCCTTATAATATGGGTGGGCATTCATAGCGTAGGTCTGTAGTGCTTACTGGAATGGCTGAGTGTTCTTTGCATTATACCTTGTAGGCGAAATCTGCACCACCGCAGTATCCCCATACTTAGGCCTACAGCTGGCGAACAGGTATCAATTTTTGGGAAAACATGTACACCAAGTGCAGATCCACTGACACTTTTGTGCTAACTATATTCCTTATGGCACTTTAAGAATTGTCATATTTCCCTAGCTCAGCCATAATCAGATTCCTGGGCTTCGTCTTCGCCAATGGGGCAAGTTAATTACTCTTCTGGTCAGCAGGAGGATAAAGGCAGCCACACATAAAAGAGCCATTAACCATGCTTGCCCCAGTTCCTGGGAAATCAAAAGGTGGGGAGGAAATCTGCATGTGTTAAGATAACTCTTTACAATGCACCTGGCCCGGGGAAGCAAAAGCCCACAGAAACAAAGGAAGATGGCAGAGCCTTTGAAGCCAAACTGAGGAGGTACCCTTTGAAGTTGTGGTAGGAAGGGATTAGGCAGATCCCAGGGAAGATCTTTCATTAGACCACTTAAAATCGCATTGCTGAAATGTCCCTGAATGTTGTGCAGGAGGGTTGGAACAGGAGTGGAGTGATGATGCACAAGCTACCACTTTTGTAACGATATATCTGTAAGAGACATTAGTTAGTGATAGATTCCTTACCTTAGAATATCCCCAGGCGTCAGACTGGATCCGGAAAGTTTTGCTAGCAGTACCCCTGCGCGCCAGTAGGTGGCGTTGTGCGGCTCCGCGTCTGTCGCTGGTGTCGTAAGCGCCGAGATGACGTCACGGAGACTACTTAGGCGCCACCCATGCGCGCTGACGTCATCTTAGGATTAGTGTGAAGGGCCTAACTTCTAGAACTTCCCACTCCCACTTAAAAACCACTGCACAAGGGAGAGAAATTTGAGATGACAATTTACCTAGGTGCGACAACAGCAAATGAATGCCCATCTGGAAGGATAAGCCACCTGATTCCACTGAAAAGATGGACTGAAGGACGTTAACTGGCATCTAGGGCTCTCCTGCGCCAGTGGCTCTGGCCCGCTTATGCCCCAAGAGAAACAACTGGAGAAATGGACCTGCTTGTGGACCCTGGGTGGTTTCTCTGGAACTTCTGTGGACCGGCCCTTGACTCTAGGGACACACAAGTGCCCCTCAAACAGTTCAGAGAAAGTGGCATCTGTGGAAAGCAGCAAGGAGGGTGTGCTACTTGTTGGTTGTGGACTGGCTGTGGAAGAAGTCCCTCAAGAAGGAAAGAGCACCAGGAGCTCAGGCATAGGACAGGTCAGGTGAATAGAGCATAAGAAATCAAGCTCCTCAAGGAAATGGAAATTTAGAGACCAGGAGGCCTGAAGAAAACGCTTCTGGGGGCTACAACTGGTCTCCAGGATCTAAATGAGACCAAAATAATGCAAATCAGCCCTACGGAGGAATGGAAAAATTAACTAACAGGAGATTATGGTTGCAGTAACCCATTGAATGTATGGAAGAAGATAAAATGTGGCGAGCTAGGTCATTAGAAACAAAAATGTAATCAATAATAGTAGCATACCCACTGTATATAAAAGTGGGGGTGCAACAATTATCCAAATCAGGTACCCTTTAAATATTGATCAGATTCCTGGAAGAGATCAAATCTAGTAAATAAAGTCCTTTAAGATCCTCTTTGCCGCAAAAGATAGGAACTTTCACATCATCTGCAACCTGGCATAATCATCAGATTACTTTTGTCCCATTTCGGCATTAAAATCGCCAGCTAGAATTATGGAACAGGGTGGTATGGAAACATTAATATGGAACATAAAGGAGTCCAACTTTTTGAATAAATCATTAAAATTGTTTAATACAAAAGTACCATTGTAAATACTACCAATCAAAACTATGGGGCAGATTTACAAGCCCCTTGCGCCACTTTTGTGTCACTTTTCCCATGTTAAAAGTGACGCAAAAGTGGCGCAAGGGGCTTGTAAATCTGCCCCTATGTGCCCCTGCCCCATACCTTTTGTACAAACTGGAAATTATGAACATTAAGAGATGAATGTGATGACTGACAGTTCAAAGAAGTAGCCACCCAGATTTATAGCTCCTCTTTAGGTCTCCCACTATGAGAAGGCATAGATGGAACAACACATAAGGCAAATCCATCTAGGTGGTGAGCTTCTATAGATCAGGTGTCCTATAGTAAGATAACATAAAAATAACCAAAGAAATGCCAGCCAGGAAGCATTGGCTATTTTGGAAGAAATACCAGCAATGTTCTAGTAAAGAATGTTTAAATCTGTGGACAATGATGTTACAACTTCATCCAGTTGTTCAGAGTCATGGAGGCAAAGAGGATACAGTGGAGTGTAGCTCCTATTTCCCTAATAGGCTCTGCGCATTGGAATAATATATCCTAAAGGCTTGACATAGGACTGAGGTCGGTATGTCCCTATCGAGTATATTAAACTTAATTACTTGTGCCAGCTAGCTCAGAGGCCACTAGAAACTCCTTGACAACAAGAAGGGAGTAGTTTCTGGCAGCCGCAAAACATGACCACTTTGTTTCGCTTTAGAATCAGAACGTGTCCCAGAGTCGTGGAAACAATAGATAACCATTTCACTCAGCTCAATCGTGCATACTTAGTTTTCCTCAAAGTTACACAGAAAGAATAGACGGGCGTTTCAATAAAAGGTTTATTGAACAGTCTTGTTTCTTGTATAAGTAAAATGTGCTGTTACGATCACAAGACAGTATGCAAGATAAATAATGTACAGTGTAAGCAGTAGAAATAAATAATACTGCGCTAGCATGATCTTTAGTAGATATTCATTTACATAAATAACACAGACTAAAAATGCGAGTACTCATACGATGCGTTTCTAAGCTAGTTCTACCCCAATGTACCTAACCTAACCTAGGTGTAGGGAGAGGTATGAAGTAGGTGGAGTATTCCTTACTATGGTATACTAAGAGTATGTTACACCTAGTATGCCTAGTATGCCAAGAGTTCCTCTAGGTTCTAGTCAGCTCCATACCTTAAGAATGAGAGAGGTGGGAATCTCTTTCCAGACTCGAACTCCAACACCCCGCAAGGGAAGTCAGATCACTGGAAGCTGGACTCTCTGCGTGCAGGGATGACAGCGTCTTCTCAGTGCGTCAGGCCGGGAAACGGGCTCCTCTGAAGTCGAGGTCTCCTCTAGTTTACAAGGGCTAGGGAAGGTATATTTATACCTGAGAGGTACCTCACAATGTTAGCATTGACGTGAGTCGGACAGCGGAAGACGTCATGAATGAACCCCTAAGGTATAACGGTTCATGCATAATAGATGAGTCCTTGAAGAAATCAATAGTCCTGTGCTAGGGAAACTCCAGAAGCCTAAGGGTCTGTTCTTCAAGAACTCGTTATGATGTTTAGGGTGGACGGATGTCGGAGACCATGCCTGTATTTGGAGTGCACAGTTTAATGCCTAAATAAGGACTGGGATTTTATGCCTATATAAGGGCAGGGCGAATTGTGCCTATATAAGGACATGATACAGGAAAACCTATATACAGACACCCTAAGAGGAATACAACACCCACTCCACTTTCGTGTGTACAATAATAACATAAATGCTAAACATTTAAAATGCTAAACATAAAATGGAGTACCGCATATTGCTAAAATATTTCTTAAAAGCATTTAAAAAACCTATTAGAATGCAAAAAGTACTGTACATTTTAAGCATCGCTTTTCATTTCAGGCATATATTTGAAAATAAAATGCAATTTGAATGAAATAAGCAGTAATATTTACATGTGACAAAAAAATGATCGACAAGTTGTACAAAATCAAAATCATTTCATGTCATGGAAATTAATGAACTTTTTTAGACTAACACAATGATAAAGTGTCTGAGGAAGTACCGCGAAGTCCGTACTATAAGAATAGTTCTACTTCAAGCAGATTGTTGTGCCATTTGATTTGAAAAAATGGGAAAAAGTTCAATTTGGGAAAAAGTTCCATTTGGGAAAAGTTCCAAGTTTTTGAAATATGAAGGCCAATTTGTTACTGCATCTCTGGAACACTGTGGGCTGAATCAGAGTCAGTGTACGGGTCTGGTGTAAACATGAGATCATCTATTTCTGTAGACAAAATATCGTCCACTGTAGCTGGTGACATTCGGAACACCTCGTGTAGTAGATTAATTGCACAGAGATGTGAAGCATCGCTTTCAGCATAGGATGCCGCAGCAATGTTCGCGTCCGTTGTTACCTGTGTGCCTGTAGGTCTTTCTCGTACCTCAGCAGCAGCCGGAAGCGTCTGTGAGATCTCAATGAATGCCGTCATCAGGATTGGTAGCCTCTGGGGACAACACAGAGAATGGGCCGTTATCGGGTCCAGCAGAGTATCGATATCCTTTGGCGTAGCTGATGGAAATGTTAGACAGGTGTCCAACACGCATTCTTCACCGCATAGCAGGCATCGTAGAACAGGTAAGATGCAATCTTGCCAGATTGGTCTGAACGACAGGAACCACGTGGTATTAAGTTCCCGTAGACGATTCATGCCCAAAAGCTGTACTATTCGCTCACGGCACTTTCGTTCAAGGAGAGCTTTCTCCATTTCGCTCGGAGTGATGTCTGCGAAGAGGCTGGCCATAGCGTAATAGCAGGAAGAGAAATAGAATTCCGGCAACAAGTGCTAGAATTAATGGTATGCCACCAAACACCGAATGTGCAAAGTTTGGGATGATTCCGAGTATTGCCTGGAAAGGTGTTAACAGGTTGGAACAGATGCTCTTAAATACATGTACAATTCCACTTGTATCAGACATGTTGAAGATACGTGCTATCATTTCTACGAAATGTATAGGGCAGTTTGTACGTATTAAAGACTGTATCTCAGCCGAAGTCCTTGCTACTTGTAGATCATAGGTTTCTTTGGCCGAGGTCAAAGGCACTGTTTGTTGTAAAAGCATGGCTTTCATTCTGCTTAAAGTATCAAATCTTATAAAAGAGGCGTTCAGCGAAGGCCACAAAGGCGACTCCCTGACTGTGTCTATTGGGGCAAACAATACTTGCATACAGCAAGTGACCCTGGAGTTCACCGTTACTAGATATGGGATGCCTGGCAACATGCCACAGCAACTCTGATCATTCAACATGAGGTAACTCCCATTAGAAAGTTGTCCAAACGTTGGATTAATCACAGCAGCTGGTGTACCCTGCTGGTGGCAAGACAAATTTGCCACAGAACCGTTACAAGCCCCGTGTAAACAAATGTCCTGACATATCAGTGAACCGCTCAGTGCATTTTTACAGTGTGTACCGCTCAGAAACACTTCACGATCCCCACTCCAACATCTATATGTGTATGGTAAATTCCAAGATGTCTTGATGTATTCCTTACCCAACCTTTCATATTTGCCTGCTTGCATTTGTTTGAGGCAATACTGAAACTGAAAAGTAGTCACAGGTAGTGTGATTTTGCCATGAATAAGCCATTCTGTAGCTGGTTTTTCTGCCACTGTGAATGGTAACTTTTCCAATTTTTCAATGCGCAGCACTGTATACTTTGCTCCTCTTTGTTCCAGTTCGATCTGTTTATCAGTGAGATTGTATTCTGCAAACAGAGCTGTTGTGTTGATAAAACGCCAAGGCACTTACCCCGCTCGCAAAGATTGCAGCGTCCAGCTTAATAACACAATAGAACGTAATTGAGACTGGCCTTGTTGTAACATCGCCAAATCTTGTTCCAGTATGTCGATAGCAGAGGATACAATGCCGTCCAGTGAATATATTCTGGAGGACAAAGTTGTTAACCCATTGTCGACTACAGAGAGGGTTTTCTCTAAATTAATACGATCAAGTTCACGTATTCGTTCTGCAGCCTCTATCTGTGACACCTTCCATGCTTCATTATAGGCAGCATAAATGCTGGCATATATGAAACGTTTTTGACGCGGTTTTCTTGGTCCAAGCAAAAATTCCCTAAGGTATGCGTCCTCTTTAAGTAAGGATAAGTGTTGTTTCACATCCTGTAGTGTAGATTTATGCAGCCAATCGAGGCATAATTTTCCTACACTATATGTTGTTACTACCCCCGGATGCTGTCTTTGGACGTATCTTGGGTCTGGCCTATGAATAGTAAAGCCCTGAGTTTTATTCAGGAATCTTTCCTGACAGTTGTTTGTGTCTGTGGGCCAGATCAACCATTTTCTCCAATCAGGATTAGATCTGTTGAGTTGTAGTATTGTGTCAACTGTCACCGCTGCCTGTGTATTGTTATCACTTGCAGGTGTTGGTACAGAAGGTGTTTTCATCTCTTTGATCTTGGCTAGTCCAAGACAAGATGTTTGTTGGACAGTTTCATTCAAAAACATTATTTGTTCAGGGATGATACAGGCTCTAAATAAAGCATCTATCCCCTGCACTTGCCAATCTTTAGTACCCCAGACAGTTTTAGTGTCTATTGTGTCCTTCCATAAGTCGAAACCTTGTCTAGACAGTTGGGCAATAAATGCTGCAGAGTAAATCTGTTTTGTATTTGTTAACATAATTTTCAGTCCTGTTTTGTTTACATTTTTATAGTAAAACGTTTCTGGATCAGATGTATTATAACCTGAAAAATATGGAAACTTGTTGACAAATGTTTTTGAACTACCTTTTGGTGGTGTAGGACAATGCTCCCATTGGTTAAACATAAACACATTTCTAGGGTATGCAAATTTATGCAAATAATGATGACCATAGTGGTTATAGCAATACAGCTGTTCATAGTCTGATGAACCCTCTAAATATTCATTTTTAGAAAATGCAGCAGATTTTTCTAGGTCAAACATTATGTCGTTTACAGTCTCAAAGTCCCAATCATCAGAATACGTACTAGACGAAATGAGATCACTTAGTGAAATTTTAACCAAATGTGGAATGTTCAATTGTTCCGTCGGGCCAAAAATATCAAATTCTGTTTTGTCCCACACTATACCATCCTGTATAGGAACGGCTGTGATGTTCACTGTTGACAAGTCTCTTGCTTCACGATGGGAAGATTTATGAGGTTTCAAAAGTAAGTTCACATCTTTTCTTTCAGCGTTCACATGGATGTATCTGCCATTTATAAGCACGCTCATAGTCATAACCAAAGCTAGCCAAAGCAGGAAAAAAAAATATTCCAGAAATAATCCAGAGTTCAATCCATGGTGAAACCAGATAAGTTGTTTTCAGAGAGTGAAGAAAGTCTTGTACTTGCTGCTTGAATGTTAACGATGCTGGCGTCGTTTCAGGTTCACTTGGATCTTCTGAGAACGTATCAAAGTTAATGAAATAGCCAGAAGCAGTTCTGTCAATTGTTGAAATTGCATCAGGATTTGTAGAAATCGCTGGAACCAGTTGATCACTTGCTACATTGGTGTAGACAGGTGTATTTGGACGAACTGTTACTTGATTTTCAAGAGGGATGAGTTCCATTGCATTGTTGCTCAGTCCTTCATCTGTTACTGCTGAATTCTCGATGGTTATCAGTCTTTCAGTCTGAACCTCTTGGATAGTAGCGAGAGGAGTGCGTCTGCTACTAGGTCGGAGTCCACGAGGCCTACTATTTAGTATTGGCCACATACTGTGGTTTGATGAGGTCGATGGACACAAATCTTTTCTCCTTTCTTCCAGCAAGGGGCGGCAGAAGTACTGCTCTTGTTCCTTGAACTGCTAGGACAGGTACTGGTTGTCTGTAAGAAGGTCCAAATTCCTTCTTGTCCGCAATCTTTTCTCTGACTAGATCCCCAACTTTTGGAATCCAGACAGGCCTTGCTGGGACCGCCAGTTTTTCCCCAGTGGTGGTTGGCTGCAGGAATACGTTGCTTTGTTTCGATCTCAGTTCATTGAGTTCCTGTAAAACAGCCAAACGATCTTTGATATCAAACGGTTTATTTTCCACCACTGTGCCTACGTGATCGAGGTCTGGTACCCACATTCTTGACCCAAATAGGACCGCATATGGAGTGACCCCCCCTAGAGAACTTCTTGGCAAGTTATTTAATGAGCGTTGGACCCCATAAAGATGTTTGACCCACCCATCACCCGAACCTAATACCCTAGCTGTTATAGACTGCTTTATGTCCCAGTTTTTCCTTTCCACAACCGAATTTCCCTCAGGATGGAATGGAGAGGAGTACCGCAATGCAACGCCCAGACTGGCCATGGCTTCTTTGTAAGCCCGAGAGCTAAACGCAGGGCCCTGGTCAGATTGTAGCGTGCCTATTGCGTATCTGCCGATAAAGACTCGCAAATCTTTTATAACAGTTCGAGCGTCAGCCGAGCGCTGAGGCCATATCCATAGGAACCTAGAGCATGAATCCACTGCAACCATGATATACTTATAGTTACCGTCCCTTTGCAAGGGACCGCAGTGATCCAGGTAAACACAAGCTAATGGTTTGTCTGAAATTAACAGGGGTGTCTGCGCAGGGCGTTTCACTGTGGAGACTTTCATCTGTTGGCATATATCACATTCTAAAACATAGTTCTTTGTTTGTTTTCGAATGCCAGGCCACCAATATCTTTGCTTGAGTAAAGATACTGTTGCAGAAACACCTGCATGGGCAGAAGCTATCCCTTCGTGTGCTGCTAGGATTAGTCCTAATCTACGTTCCTTGTTTGGAATTACCCTATCCCCCACTCCAGGGATTCGAGCAAAAGGAACGTTGTTTGCATCAATTACATAAGAGTACTTGAGTGGAAACTTTTTTGGTAATGCTGCACCACTGCCTTTGCTTGTAGCATTGACAGCCAACATTATCTCACTGTCTATTTTGGTTTTTGAACGAGTGATCGCAGCTACGGAAGCCGTCTGAACAGCCCCCTTTGCGGCTTCGTCAGCCAATGAATTCCCTGCAACGTGAACGCCATCACGTTGATGACTCAGTGTGTGGATCACGTGAGCCTTTGGTAGTTCCTTTTTTAACTGAACTACTTGTTCCCAAAGCGTTTTATGCTTTATTGTGCCACCTTTCGCATCTTTGAATCCATTTTCAAGCCAGTTTTGTATATATTCATTATACGTCTGAACACAGTAAAAGGAATCGCACACTATAAGTGTGGGGAATTCTCGATCTGTACTTTCAAGTGCCAGTTTGAATGCTTGTAGTTCAGCTCGCTGAGCTGTACAATCTCCTAGAGATTGAGTTTTTGTGACCATAGGTCTGAAGATGCCATTTCGCATGCGACCTTTAACGATTGCACACGCTGCACTGTAAGCTTGCTTACCCCTGTTGCGGGTTGTGCGGATCCGTCAGTGTAAATTATGAATTCGTACTGATCGAGAGGCAGAATTTCAGTGGGCAGAGGACATTCTTGTTCATATTGCAGGAATGCTTGTGTTTTTAAATCAGGATCAAAAACATATTCAACATCTGTTGCAGCAAGAGAATTAACCCACTGTATCCATCTTGGATGTAATGCTTTAGCATTTGGAATGCTTGCTTTTGTGCCCGCTTCTAAAGCTGGTACTGGGATTACGACAATAATGCGTTTCCCTTGTGCTAGGGCTCTTTCTTTTGCTACAGCGGTTTGAACTGCTTTCTGTTGAAGTGAAGCGCATTTCCGCTTGTGTGTACAAATGAGATTTGTATGCGATTGGTATTTTCTCACCCTCATTGAAGGTTAAGTAGGTGAATCCGCATTGACCCGAAATTATTCGGATCACCAGGTTGCGTTGACTTACGCGTGTTTGTAAGTGATTTGTTGCTAACATGTTAGCCTGTAGTGAACGCAAGATTTCTGTGTGTTCTTGTGTCCAATTCTTGATTGAATAATCAGGTTTGATTAATGCGTAGAGAGGTTTAACCCTTTCTGCGTAGTTTAGAATGTATGTTCTTCCAAAATTTAGGAAACCCAGGATGTATTGTAAGTTTTTGAGCGTTTTTGGAGGTTGGAGCAGCGCACACTTTTCTAAAAAGTTAGCTGCCAAGCTCTTGCCTTCACTTGAAAGCTCATATCCTAGAAATAGGACATTGAGATGGGCAATTCGGGACTTTTTAAAGTTGAACTTGTAGCCCTCAGAGGCGAAGCCCAGTATAATGGTGCTTACCCTGTTCAAGTGTTTGTCCAGGTCATCGTCCGTCAGATAGATGTCATCGACATAGGACAATGCCTCATTGTCATAAATTTGTAGTAACTCTGTTACTCTCGCTGAGAATAACCCCGGGCTGTTCTTGAACCCTTGTGGGAGTCGACAAAATTGACGCTGGGTCCCCATTATGGAGAATGCTGTTAAGTACCTGCTTTCAGGTGCTATGTTTTGACAAAAGAAACCATTTGAGATGTCTAATGTGGTTTTATATTTTTTACACACAATGTTATTCATTAATGCTGTGCTATGTGCATTTTGCACTGAAAATGTTTTACAACAAGTGTTTAAGTGTCTGTAATCCAAAACTAGACGATAGGTGTTGTCTGGTTTGGAGACAGGAAACAAAGGATTGTTCATTGAGGAGGTGCATGTTTCAATCACCCCTTGGTATTCAAGTTGATCTAAGATCTCCCTGACCTGTTTTTTAGCTTCTTGCTTTATTGGATACTGCCTTTGTGCAGTTGGTTCATGTTTCAGATGTATTTTATGGTGAGGTGAGTCCTCATCCCATCCTACATGATTTTTATATAATGCTGGGGCCTGGGCTACTGCCCATTTCCTGGCATAAGTATATTTTAGATGTATTGGAATATGGTTGGAGAAGGCAGGCATAATAATGTCCTCGCCATGTGGGCACTCCCTGACAAATTGTGGTGGCCAGTCTTTTTCTGCTAGAAGTATGTCATAGCCCCTTGAAAGTTTTTCCCAAAAGAGTGCTTTCACCTGTCTAGGTATGTCTCCCTCCATTCGGAGTGTTATTTCATATAACCTTTGTGGAGTACTAACCCTGGTGTCTACAGTCTCAACTGTAATGTACTCATTCAAGTCCACTATCTCCAGAAGTTCCTTCAGGTTCTGGCGAACTATTGTGACTTCTGCTGCACTGTCCAGCATTGTCTGGGCCCATTCTCCGTTCTTGAGTTGTGTTCTCAGTATTCTCGGCATGTCTGATCTTCAGACCTGCTACTTTCTTTTTGGAGAATTGAGGTTTTGTTTTATTTTTTGGAGCGTGTTTATCTTCCTTGGATTTCACGCGTTCTTCTCTATTTTCTGATCGTCCTCTTCGTTCCGAAGTCCTTGACGAGATCTGAAAGGTACGAGAGGAACGTGTATCAGTATCTTGATATCTGTCAGGTTTTCTCAAATTATCCCTATTCCTGAGGTTATACCTCCTTTCAGAGGGCTCCTTTTGAGGAGACCTACCTCGGGATTGAGAACGTTTCTCGTTTGATTTTTGTTTAGTAGACTCCCACTTCTTTTTAGAAGATGTAGGAGTTTGTTTAATAGAGTCCTTCTCAGGACTTTCAGATAGTTTTGGTTTCACTGGTCTTCCACCCAAACTATCTCTGCCTAATTCTGCATATGATTGTTCAATTATTCTGGGAAGCTCAGTTTGATGTTCTGTAACATCGAATTCCCTTAATCGTTGGCAGATCGCCACTGCTGCTGCCTCCCCTTTAATATTAGACAATATTATTGTTGAGACCTGGTCGAAATTTTTCAGTAATTTCATACCTAAATTTAGAGCAGGCTCTGCCCCGTATTCATTTTGAATTTGTTTCAGGACATCAGGTATTACCGCAATTGATGGAATACCATGTGTTTTAGTATAGATGGCAGCAAAGACTGAGCCCCAAGTGGTACAGTCTTCCAGTTGTGGTGTGATCCCCATTGGTAAACTGATTGTTAGGATTCTGTGTTTCTCTTACGGGCTAGTATTTGGAAATACTGCTTCGATTTGAGTAATTTTTGTAGCTATCCAGAATGGAATTTGCTCACGTTTTGTGGGCATTTTACCCATGACTGCGTATAGAGTCTGTGGTGTAATTTTTAGTGTAGTCCCCTGGTGAGGGGATTGATTTGGAATGGTTAATGGTTGTTGGACTGTGAAAGTCCGCATGACATATTGGACCAATTGTCTGTAGATTTTTATTAACTCTGTAAGTTGAGTAAGTAATTCCTCGTCTGACATCTCTTCAATGTCAGGATGAGGTGTGTAGCCGGCTAGAATCGGCCATGTTGCTCCTGGTCTACCTAGTGGACCGAGCCTGGTAATGTTTTTGTGATGTTTTAGGGCGCCTTTAAACCAGAGCTGATGCTCCTGGTATGTTAGTGGAATTTCAATATCCTCGAAAGGAATATATTCCTCTGGTGGATCATCTTCTTTGTAGAAGTGAAACATGTGTGTAACTGGATTGGATTCAGGAAATATTACCCATGAATAGAATACCTCTGTCTGAAAGGATTCGTGTGCCTCTATCACGAAAACTGCTCTACCGCCTCTTGGTGGTAGGCCGTGTTTTATGAGTTTTAGAGTGATGGCTCTTCTTAAGTTTGGATGGATGTCTATAACACCCTCCTCGGTTCCATCTAAACCGGTAATGTTTAAAGCTCTTAAAGCTGGTTGACCCGTAACTTCACCGTTTCCGGTCTCAGTGTCGGAGCCAGGCATTTTGGAAAAGAAATGTAGAACAAGTTTCAATGAAACAAAGATAAGGTGCACAATATTTTGGAACACTGTATCCTTCAACGCTGATCAAACCAAACAGCTAATATATAGGGTGTTTCCCTATGTAGCCGTGGTGGATACCTAACCTTGCCCACTCCAGACGTCTTTTGGAGTATATGGGTAGGGGTCTGAGAGAAAAAAGCACGGCTGAGTTACTCAGTATCTAGCGTTGAATTACCGCCTTACCAAACGTTGGGCGCCATGTAGTGTAGCTCCTATTTCCCTAATAGGCTCTGCGCATTGGAATAATATATCCTATAGGCTTGACATAGGACTGAGGTCGGTATGTCCCTATCGAGTATATTAAACTTAATTACTTGTGCCAGCTAGCTCAGAGGCCACTAGAAACTCCTTGACAACAAGAAGGGAGTAGTTTCTGGCAGCCGCAAAACATGACCACTTTGTTTCCCTTTAGAATCAGAACGTGTCCCAGAGTCGTGGAAACAATAGATAACCATTTCACTCAGCTCAATCGTGCATACTTAGTTTTCCTCAAAGTTACACAGAAAGAATAGACGGGCGTTTCAATAAAAGGTTTATTGAACAGTCTTGTTTCTTGTATAAGTAAAATGTGCTGTTACGATCACAAGACAGTATGCAAGATAAATAATGTACAGTGTAAGCAGTAGAAATAAATAATACTGCGCTAGCATGATCTTTAGTAGATATTCATTTGCATAAATAACACAGACTAAAAATGCGAGTACTCATACAATGCGTTTCTAAGCTAGTTCTACCCCAAAGTACCTAACCTAACCTAGGTGTAGGGAGAGGTATGAAGTAGGTGGAGTATTCCTTACTATGGTATACTAAGAGTATGTTACGCCTAGTATGCCAAGAGTTCCTCTAGGTTCAAGTCAGCTCCATACCTTAAGAATGAGAGAGGTGGGAATCTCTTTCCAGACTCGAACTCCAACACCCCGCAAGGGAAGTCAGATCACTGGAAGCTGGACTCTCTGCGTGCAGGGATGACAGCGTCTTCTCAGTGCGTCAGGCCGGGAAACGGGCTCCTCTGAAGTCGAGGTCTCCTCTAGTTTACAAGGGCTAGGGAAGGTATATTTATACCTGAGAGGTACCTCACAATGTTAGCATTGACGTGAGTCGGACAGCGGAAGACGTCATGAACGAACCCCTAAGGTATAACGGTTCATGCATAATAGATGAGTCCTTGAAGAAATCAATAGTCCTGTGCTAGGGAAACTCCCGAAGCCTAAGGGTCTGTTCTTCAAGAACTCATTGTGACTTTTAGGGTGGACGGATGTCGGAGACCATGCCTGTATTTGGAGTGCACGGTTTAATGCCTAAATAAGGACTGGGATTTTATGCCTATATAAGGGCAGGGCGAATTGTGCCTATATAAGGACATGATACAGGAAAACCTATATACGGACACTCTAAGAGGAATACAACAACAGGAGCAGGGTAAAGGAGCTATAAAGCACACCCACCTGCATTCTGATGTCAGTTTTCCATTCATATTTTATGGGCCTTCATGGTGAACATTATGAGAACATCAGAGTGACACAGTGCAGTACAGCTACATTAGCAAACCAAGCGTCAAAAGGGGGAGGAGGGGAGGGCCGATGAGGAATCTGCAAATAGACAGAGTATGCACCAGAAAGATTGTTACCAAAGTTAAGTAACTTTTTCTTCTGATGGTTAGCTCTACCTGAAGATTTCTCACCTTTTGAATAGATTTCCTAAGCAGTAACCAAATAGGATGAAAGTTTGAAATGTTGGTTAAACTAAGAAGTCCTGAAGGACTGAGCGTTCAAAGTGACTAACCTTCTGCACCTCCGAACCCAAACAGTAATGCTTTGCAAAGGTGTGGAGGGAAGCCCAACTTGCCGCTTTGCAGATTTCTACAACGGGGAATCCCCTTACCAGAGCTGAAGTTGAAGATTTTGCTTTGGAGTGAGTTCTAATGCCCATTTGGGGTTCCTGGTGAGTCAAGGCTTAGCATACCTTGATGCTTAACATCAGGGTTCTCCAAAGTCGGTCTTAGAGGGCAGGATCCATGCCAGATTTTTAAGATAACTACATTTATCTAAATGTGGATATGCTAAAAATCTGGCATGGATCCGGCCCTCCAGGACCGACTTTGGAGAACCCCGCTTAAGATGATCCACCTCGACAAAGTTCTCTTCTGGGTTGCTTTGCCCTTCATCTTGCCAGTGTACCCTCTGAAAAGCTGCTCATCACTTTGTAAGTCATTAGTACAGTCAATATAAACCCTGACTGCTTTCTTGGTATCCAGCTTATGAAGCCTCTCTGCCTCTTGAGCGGAATGCGGAACAGAGAAGAAAGCAGGTAGGGTGATACACTAGCCCATATGAAAGAGCGTGACCACCTTGGACAAGAAAGCACCCCTCAGTATAAGAACCAGCTTTATGGGGAAAAAAGAAGTGAAGGAGGCTTGGCACTCAGCGTTGCAAATCACTGACACGGCTTGCAGATGTAATGTGTACTAGATATAAAGTCTTAAAAGTCAGCAGTCGCAGCTGGCAACTGTACAAATTTTCAAAAAGAGAACACATTAAACATGTAAGAAGGAGACTAAAATATCATTGAGGCATAATGAAAGGAGAAGGCGGGAACATGTTGGTGAGGCCTTTCAGAATACTCATGACTACTGGTGATTTGAACCATAGACAGTTAGTACAGATGTCAGAGAAAGCTGACAAAGCGGATAAGTAGCCCTTCACCATACATACTGCACAACCCTGTTGAGCTAATAACATGGCTAAGAGTAATACGTCCACTTCTTGTTGAAACATCTACTTGTGGTTGGCAAGATGACGTCACCTCAGGCTGTTTGCTCAAACATTAAAAGTTCCAGCCAGATGACTGGCAACCAACCAGGGCTGGTTCTCTTTCGTCCAGGACCAGAGCTTTATTGGTTCTGGACAAAGAAGGTGTGGCTCTACTCCACCTTGTTGTACCACATTGCGTTTGTGTTGTCCTTCAAGATCTGGACTGACTGGCCACAAAGGCAATGCAGGAAGGCCTTGAGCATCAATTAAATTGCCTGCAGCTCTAGCACATTGCTAAGCAACATCTGCCCCTCTGGAAATCAAAAGCCTGTGATCTCCAGGGCCTCCATCCTAGGGTGTTAGCATTCATTGCCACTGCGGCCACTGCTGGCGGCAGTTGGAATAGCCTCCCTTGGTCCAGGTTTCCCTCTACCCTCCACCACATGAAGTCTGCTGCAGTGTCTATTAAGATCATTGCAAAATGTGCCATCGACATGGAAAAGGCATTTGATAGCCTTGAGTGGGGGTTCCTGTATGCCGTCTTAACCAAAATGGGCCTTGGACCGGGGTTCTGCAGCTGCTATATATCCCGATCCGGTGGCGAGAGTCCGCACGGGGCGCACGATATCGGAACAGTACCGAGTGGAGAGGGGCACGCGCCGGGGTGTCCCCTCTCCCCACTACTGTTTGCCCTGGCCGTGGAACCATTAGCATGCGTGGCGAGATCTGACGGGGCTTACCGCGGGCTCCAGTTGGGGGAGCAGAGGCACCACATAGCGTTATACGCGGACGACCTCTTACTATTCTTAAAACACGCGGGGGAAGATCTGCCAGGGGCAAAGACTATGACGGAGGAGTTTGGATCACTGTCGGGCCTTCGAGTAAACTGGCAGAAGTCCAGATTATTCCCCCTAGTGGAAGACATGCAGCCGCCTGCGAACTTAGGCGATCTGCGATGGGAGTCCCGATGCTTCCGCTATCTGGGAGTGCGCATCTTCCACACCATAGAGGATGTGAAAGAAGGAAACATAGGGAGGGCACTGCGCTCGCTCAAGGACAACATGACATTCTGGGGAAAGCTTCCCCTCTCAGTGATGGGCCGCATCTCCCTACTCAAAATGGTGGCTCTCCCTCGGCTGCTGTACTTCTTCGCCACGCTTCCGGTGTGGATATCAGCAGCTTGGTTCCGGGAGCTGGACTCCTGCCTGTCAGCGTTCATATGGGGGGCGGGCCGGAAGAGAGCGGCCCTTAACACCCTAAAAAGACCTGGGTCAGAGGGGAGCCTAGCCGTGCCTGATATGGAGGCATACTATCTGGCAGGGCAGCTGCAGAGGTTCACGCAGTGGGTGGCGGGGAGCATAGAGCCGGATAGGGGGGTGCCACCCTTCGCCCCGGATAAACTGAATGTGCTCCGCACCCTACTCGGGACTGCCAAACCTCAGCAGGTCCGCAGTAACGAGCATAGAGGCATACGACGGTGCTGGGGTCGATGCCTGCAGAAAACTAGGACAAAACGCCCATATTCGCCAGAAATGGCGATGACGCTGCTGGGGGCCCTTCCCCATGGGGGACAATGGCGGGGGATAGACGATTGGGTACAGGCAGGATCCACGAAGGTGGGAGATCTCACCCGGGACGGGGAACTACTCTCCTTTGAGGAATTCAGTGCCGACTGGGATATACCACAAGGGCATTTCCTACTCCATGGGGCAGTTACGGGGGCCATGAGGCGACACTGGGGAACGGGTACGACTGAACCGCCACGACACGCCACCTGTGAATACATAAGTCTCGCTGGGGGGACTATCAAAGTCGTCGCATGCGTCTACCGGGCTATAGGACGGGACTCCATACAGCCGCTGGACCGGTTGAGAAACCAATGGGGGGAAGACATTGACAGACCACTGGAAGACAAGGACTGGGAGAACATACTAGTACGGACAACCAAAGTATCCCGAAACGCCCGCTTCAGCCTGATTAGCTTTTATATACTTCACCGAGCATACATAACCCCAGAACGTATCAATCGCTACTTTGCTAGGGAGGACGCCAGGTGCCCGAGATGTAATACACAAGGGGCGACTTTTATTCACATGATATGGAGCTGTACCTCCTTAACGCACTACTGGCAAGAAATAACACGGGAGACAGCTAGAATAACGGAGAGGGTAATCCCCTGTACACCGGACCATGTCTTGCTTAGCCTGTTTCCACACACTGCCAAAACTAGGACCACGGACAGGTTCCAAGATCTCGCCTTTATACTCGCGAAGCGAGAAATCACTAGTAGCTGGAAGAATCCGGACGGCCCCAATGTACACAGATGGAAGCGAGAGTTGGTGAAATGGGCTGGATGCAAGAGCAGGGTCCTGCTTAGAAATGCGAGACAAGGAGTGGGCAAGTTGGAAAGAGCTAGGGCGTGGGAGGTGCTGATGGAAGACCTAAAGAGAGATGGTCGGGCATCTGAAGCCTCTACCCCCGAGAGACCGCCACAGCAAGAGAACCCCCAGAGGCCAGGTCAGGATGGGGTATTACTGCAGATCCCGAGAGATGGGGATATATAACATATTTACACATGGGAGGGCAGGGATATGGAAATGAGGCGCCTGCGAAATGCCAACACACACCGCAAGGTACAGGGGAGGCGACTTTCTGAGCTCAATAGATGCAGTTGGGAGGCAGCAGTGCGGGGCGGGAGGGGAGGGAAGGAGCTTAGTTATCTTGTTGGGGAGGGGGAGGGTGGGGGAAACTGAGGCCTGTTTAGAAGAATCCTTACCGGACAAAGGATATGACAGATGGAACTCGAACTCATAAATGTAGGAGTATGTTTAATAAGTAATGTGATGCACTGAACATGACCATGCTTTGCATTTACTTGTATCGCAATCAGCGGAATAGCTGAATGACATATAAAAGGCAATAAAGTTTGTTTAAAAAAAAAGATCATTGCAAAATGTGACAAATTCGGCCATGTTGGGACCACTGCCTGCAGAGGCACCATGGTAATGCCCTTGTGCCAGCTTGTGAGTAACCAGCAGAATGCAGGAAGCTAGGAGACCTAGAAGGTGTAAGACCATCCAGAATGGCACTTATGCTCCGTTCTGAAACATCAGAATCATAGCATGAATATCCTTTATACACTGAGGATGGGTAAAGACAAGATTCAATGCTGTGTCCAGTACTGCCACTATAAACAGGATGCACTATGAGGGCACCAGAGGCTTGTTGATGGAAAAGCCTAGATCGAACAGCCAAGATGCTGTCACTTGCAGGTGGTACACTATCTATGGAAATACTAGAATTCTTGAGCGTCAGAGATGGCAGCAACCATGCCATCACCAATGTGAAGACACGTGGCGCTGAAGCCAAACCAAATGGAAGGACTGCAAATTGGTAATGCACTGAACCTAGTACAGTGAAGTGTAAAAACGTCCTGTACGACCACAGAATTGGTATGTGAAAATACACGTCAAGTATGTTGACAAACATCATCTAGTCTTCGGCTTCCAACATGAGCAACACCTGTGACAGGGACAACATCTTGAACTTTTCCTTTCACAGGAACCAGTTCAGATCCTAGGATCTAGGCTTTGAAGAAGACCACAGGCCTTCGTCAGAACCAAGAAGTTCCAGAGTAGCACCCTTGGCCCTGTTCCTGCTCTGACATGAATTCCACCATCCCTGCTTGTAATAAGATCTCTAACTCCTACTGAAGGATGGGAAGGTGGTCTGCAGGAGGGGTGGGTGTAGAGCAGGAATGGATGGAGAGGGCTGTTGAAAGGGTATGGCATACACCCTTTCCATGATCTAAAAGATTTATTGGTTCGAAGTTGTGGTCCTCAAGGCCTATTGAAAAGAGGATAGCCATCCTTCAACCAGAGACCTGGGTTTAGATAAGAGGGCTCTAGAGCTGCTTTTCTCCAGTGGCAGTAGAAGAAGACAAGGAAGCGACAGGAGAGAGAGGCAAGGAAGGGCCCTACCTTTGCTACGGCCTCTAAATTACTAATACAGTAGATTGTGTTTCTGCTGTTGTTGGGAAGTTTGTGCTTGTTGTCCGCCCCAAAAGGAGTTTGGTCTTGAAAAGACCTGACATTTCTTGTACTGCTGGTAGTAGCGCTGTTGTGCCTGTAATCCAAGCAACCTTGCAGTGGGTCTTGCTATCCTGGGCCTTGCTATGCTTACAACTCTTGAGAGAAGTATCGAACAAGTTACTTACCTTCGGTAAAGATATATCTGTAAGAAACATAGGTTAGTTATATATTCCTTACCTTAGAACTACCCCGAGGCGTCAGACTGGATCAGGAAAGTTTTTCATCAGCAGTACCCCTGCGCGTCGGAAGGTGGCGTCGATCGACTCCGCGTTCGTCGTCGGAGTCGTGGTCACCGGGATGACGTCGCGGTAGCTACATAGACGCCGCCCCAGCGCGCTGACGTCAGTTCTGTACACGACTTTCAACGCGAGAAGCGCAGAGCCATGCAAGACACTGACCACTGGTGCACAAAACTAGGGCCCTGGAAGGAAGTCCTTAACCCTAGAAATCAGTTCGCAGAACGGGGAGGATGGGTGGGGCGGTAAGGAATCTATAACTAACCTATGTTTCTTACAGATATATCGTTACCGAAGGTAAGTAACTTGTTCATCTGAAAGAAACAGTTAGTTATAGATTCCTTACCTTAGAATAGATACCCCAGCAATACCAACCCTGGAAGCGGGTCTGCGAACTAAGTTCACACCAGAAAGTCCTGGAGAACAGAACGGCCAAAGAAGCCATCTCTCCGTACTTGGCTGTCCAGGGAGTAGTGTTTGGTGAACGTGTGCAGCGATGCCCACGTAGCTGCCTGACAGATGTCATTAAGGGGGACTCCCCGTCCCAAAGGAGTGGTGGCTGCCATCGCCCTGGTGGAATGGGTGCGCAGTGCCACTGGAGGCTCCTTCTTTGCCAAAGAATAGCAAGCTTTGATGCACAGAACGACCCACCTGGAGATGGTCCGTTTGTGCACGGCCCGACCTTTCTTAGCGCCCACGTAACCAACAAAGAGCTAGTCCTCCACCTGGAATTGCTTTGTGCGATCCCGGTAGAAGGAAAGCGCACGTTTTGGATCCAGACAGTGGAGCCTCTCTTCCTCTTTTGAAGGATGCGGAGGCGGAAAGAAGGTGAGCAAAGTGATGGTTTAGCCAATGTGGAAAGAAGTAACCACCTTGGGAAGAAAGGAAGGTCTAGTTCTAAGGACGACCTTGTCCGGATAGACAGCCAGAAAGGGAGGCTTGGAAGAAAGAGCTTGTAGCTCACTCAACCTGCGTGCAGAGGTGATGGCCACCGGAAAGGCAGTTTTCAAAGTAAGAAGCCTGAGAGGACAGTTATGTATCCCCTCAAAGGGAGCGCACATAAGATAGGTAAGCACCAAGTTCAAGTCCCACTGGGGCATTACGAAGGGAACAGGAGGAAAAAGATGAGTAATGCCCTCAAGGAATCTATTTACAACAGGGGACTTGAAAAGAGAAGGCTGATCAGGAAGCCTAAGGAAGGCTGAAATGGCCGAGAGGTAGCCATTTAGAGTGCCCAGAGCAGAGCCCTGCTGGGCCAAAGAAAGGAGGAACAAGAGAACCTCAGAAAGAGGGGCAGAGAGGGGATCCACAGCCTTTGCTGTGCACCATGTCACAAATTTGTTCCATCTGCATGCATATACCGTCTTAGTGGAGGGACGCCTGGCTGCCAAGATAACATCGCAGACTTCGGGAGGCAGGTCAAACGACGTCAACTGCTGCCACTCAATCTCCACGCAAGGAGGTGGAAGCTGGACAGGTTTGGGTGGAGGACGGTCCCCTGCTGCTGCAACAGAAGATCCTCCTGAAGAGGCAGTCAGATCGGAGGATCGATGGCCATGTTGAGCAGCTCGGGATACCAGACTCTTCGTGCCCAATCCGGAGCCACAAGAATGACTTGGGCCCGGTTGCGCTTGTTCTTCTTCAGCACTCTGGGCAGAAGTGGTATAGGCGGAAAGGCGTATAGAAGCCCGCAACTCCACTTGCGATGAAAAGCGTTGCCTTGCGAGTGCCGCCTTGGAAATTCCAACGCGCAGAACTGCTGACATTGCGCGTTCTCTTCGGTGGCGAATAGATCTAACCAAGGCTCTCCCCACTGCTGAAAGAGAACTTGCACCACCTCCGAGTGAAGACACCATTCGTGATCCATCATGCACCTGCGGCTGAGTTCGTACGCCCTGGCGTTCAGGGAACCTGCCAGGTGTTGAACCACCAGGGATATGCCCTGATGTTCCAGCCATGTCCAGAGGCGGAGGGCCTCCTGACCTAGGGTCCACGTCCCCATGCCTGTCTTGTTTGTTGCAGTACCACATGGCGGTGGTGTTGTCCGTGAACACCTGCACCACTCTTCCCCGGACAGAGGGAAGGAAGGCTTTGAGTGCAAGACGAATGGCCCGAAGCTCCAGAAGGTTGATGTGGAGCCCGTACTACGCCGGAGGCCAGAGGATTCTGATCTCCACCTCCCCCATGTGGCCACCCCATCCCAGAAGTGATGCATTGGTCACCACTGTGAACTCTGGTTGAGGAAGGGAGAGGGATCTGCTGTCGACCCAATCCTGGTTCGTAAGCCACCACTGCAATTGGTGTGCAGTGCCCTCCGAGATCTGGACGCAATCGGACAGATTCCCCTGATGTTGTGCCCACTGGAACTTCAGGTCCCACTGCAGAGCTCGCATATGCCATCTGGCATGGTCCACCAGCAGGATGCAGGAAGCCATCAGACCCAGCAGCCTGAGGTTCATCCTGTCCGAAACCCGGGATAGAGGCTGAAAGATCGGAATCATAGCCTGAATATCCCGGACTCGCTGTTCGGGAGGATAAACCCGAAACTGCGTCGTATCCAGAACCGCTCTGATGAAGAGGAGCTTCTGAAAGGGGGTCAGGTGTGACTCCGGCACGTTGATGGAGCATCAACCAGCGAATGCAGGAGGTCGGCCTTAGTCTGGAGGTGGGAGAGGACAGCCTGGGGCGAGCCCGCCTTCAACAGCCGGTCGTCGAGATAGGGGAAGACTGGAACCCCTGATCTGCGCAGATGAGCTGCGATCACCGCCATCACTTTCGTGAACACCCGAGGGGCGCAGGTAAGGCCAAAGGGGAGCACGGTAAACTGAAAGTGCTCGTGGCCTACCGTGAACCGCAGGTAACGCCGGTGGGCCGGCAGGAAGGGGATGTGAAAGTAAGCGTCCTGCAAGTCCAACGCTACCATCCAGTCTCCAGGGTCGAGGGCAGACAAGACCTGAGCGAGTATCAACATTTTGAACTTCTCCTTCCGGAGGAAGCGGTTGACCTTCCTGAGATCCAAGATAGGACGCAGGCCTTTGTCCTTCTTGGGCACCAGAAAGTAGTGGGAATTGCAACCACGACCTACTTCTGGGGCAGGAACGCGCTCGATGGCTCCCTTGGCCAAGAGTGCCGAAACTTCCTGTTGGAGAAGGGCCAGATCATCCTCCGACATGCGATGGTACTGAGGTGGCATGGTGGGAGGGGTAGTCTCGAAGGGGAGGGAGTAGCCCCATCGGACTATTTGCAAAACCCACCTGTCCGACGTGATGGTGCGCCAGTGGGGGAGGTGATGGCAAATCCAGCCGCCCACTGGCGTTACAAAATAATGGGGTTAACCCAGCATGTCACTGGGACCTGGGTGAATTGCGGTACAATAAAGAAAGGCCCAGTGGAAACACAATAATAGTCTGTATATCAAACATCACCTGATAAATCAATTGCAGATACTATTTATGCACATTCTCAATATTTAATGATATTGAACATATAGTACATCATGTTCAAAGCGAAGTACATTGGTCAAAATGATTTAGTGCATAGGTGCCCCAAACGGGGGGGGGGGGTGGAGAAAAGTGCATCAAAAGTGCAAAAGTGATGGTGAGTGAGGGGTGGAGGGCGGTGGACAATGTGTACATCCAAACGTTAAAGAAGGCCTGTCCAGCCTTATCCAAGGCTAAATGATTTACAAAGACAAAGGTGGACAAGGGGAATCAATCAATGTTGTCCATTTTCAATACAAAAGACATAGGGCTGTCGACGTTTCGACCCAGGGTAAGTGTAGGTAATTCTGTTCCGTACAAATGGGTCTTCATCAGGACCAAGGGGGCACCTACAGGTAATTAGGAAGGGATTTTAGTACATAAGGTGAAGGATAAGGACAAAGTAGAGGTAGAATCAATCCAAATCATTAAATAGTTACCCTTCGTCCACCTAGAACTGTGGTGGAGAAGACAGGCCCGTAGGCTCCAAAGACAGAGAGGGACGGGTTCTTGACAATTGAATGCTGAAAAGAATAATGTGCACAGTATCAGCATATGTGTGAAATGGGGCAGGGAGAAATGGCATGGGGAACAAATAAAATTAAAACTATCCCCATTGATGGTGCAAAACACTTACTAGAGGATTACTTGTTCCAAAGAATATGGTAGAAATGGGGTGAATAAATCACAGGCTCTCTTCGTCTGGTCAATTAGCTAAAAAGACCAAAGGTAGGGGTTAATTGCGCAGGGAGAGTCAGAATCCTAAACGCCATTCAGCGCAGGCTGAGGCCATACTGTCAAGACGTACCTGAACGGTGCTGAGAACATCCGTCCGCTGGCCGAGTAAACGAAGCACTGAGGCTTCGCTGTTAAATAGCTCAAGGCGCGGCGGGGAGACGTGCTCTTAGTCATGCACGCGTTACAGCTGCAAGGTATAAGTGGTTAATTGGTGGCAGCTGAGCTGTAATTAGACAATGAGCACTGAACCGCCGCGGGCGGTTTCAGCTGTGGAGAGAGGGAGCGACAGTCTCCAAGAGGAAAATTAAGACTGGTACAAAGTGTCTAACAGTTGGATTAAGGACATGAAATACCATCAAATAATATACTTAATATGCAAAGCTCCAGAATGCCATGTGTCTAACAGTGGGATTGAAGACATGAAATACGATCGAATAGTGTACATAGTATGCAAGGCTCCAAAACGCCATGGAGAGGCGGGGGCAAAACCACAAGATCAAAACAGTTTGGCAGAGTTATGATGTAAAGTATGTAGAATAAATAAAGTTACATTCAAAACTGGGAGACTGACAGGGGCAGTCATGATGGCTTAAAGTGCGATGGAAAATAAAATGAACGGTGTACACTTGATATTAACAGTGTGTCCTGACGTTCCTATTCATTCATGTCTTATACAAGGTGGTGTTTCTAACATGAAAATGCAATGGAAAGTAAGTCATACAATGTGCACGTAATGCTGACAGTGCATCGTGACGTGCCTCACACCCGATGCGATGGAAAATGGAAACAGAAAAGTTTACATACAGTTTATGGCAGTTCACAGTGGTGTATCACTATACATAGGTTACATGGTCTGCCAATAGGTTACATGCAAATGCCGCTGAAGGTGGGGTGACGGCGAATGTCTCACTAAGGTCGTCTGTGTGCAATAATCAAGGCATGATCCCCCACTAAAGGCTGCTCATTCATTGGCTAGACACGCTAGTTGGGCGCTGCTGGCATCTAACTCATTTAACCCATTTTGGATGCTGTCTAGGAAGTGCATCCATTTGCATTCACTCGTGTTTAGAATGGGTTGAATGTCTCCTCCCCTAGCGCCCAAAATGACTTTCTCCAAAACGACCCAATTTATGCTCTCTGGTGGGTGATTGACTCTTTGAAAGTGTTCCACCAGGGGTGCCCCAGCCACGCCACATCTCACTCGACTGCAATGTTGGAGTACCCGGGCTTTCACCTTTTGGCGTGTTTGGCCTATGAAAATCTTTTCACACGGGCAGAGAATGGCGTAATTGACGTCCGATGTATTGCAGTTTGTGTGAGTTTTGAGATGAATCACATGGTGTTTGTAATTCAGTTGCTTTGTATGGATCGTGAGGTTGCACGCCTTGCAATGCCCGCATTTGTAGTGGCCAGTGATTTCGGGAAGATTCCACAATGTTTGGATGGAAGGTGCCGCTGGCGTTTGGTGGCTCTGAAAGGTCAGACTAGGAGGGTTCGGAGGTGCTGCAGAGGGGGCTGTGGTGGACTGGCCCGCCCGCTGGCCCACAGAACCACGGCACTGGTTCCCAAGTTCCCGGCCATGCAGAGGCTGAACAGCTTGCGCCAGCCTCTGGCCCTGGGCGGGATGTGGTGGGGCACCCCTTCCGTAGCCACGAAAGGCAGATTGCACAAGGCATGTGGTGGAGAGGCCCAAGGACCTGGCCGTAGCCCGAGAGTCCTTAAAGCGCTCGAGCGCGTTGTCTGCCTTGTCGCCGACATCAAAGGGCATGTCCATAAGAGTGGATTGGACATCCCCGGAAAAACCAGTCGACCTCAACCAGGCATAGCGTTGAAGGGCTACTGATGTGGAAATCGTCCTGCCTAGTGAGTCGGCGGTATCCAGCCCACAGCAGATGGTAAACTTCGCTGCGTCTCTTCCCTCGGCAACTGCACAGGAGAGCACGGCCTGGGCCTCCTCCGGGCACTGGGGCAGCACCTGCGCTACCGTATCCCACACAGAGTGGGTGTAGCGGCCCAACAAACATGCAGTGTTTACCGACCGCAGTCTCAAGCTGGAGGAAGAAAACATTTTCTTCCCAAGGTAGTCCAGCTTTTTGGATTCCCTATCGGGGGGTGCGTTAGGGGGAATGCGCCGGTGGAGGCTTGGACCACCAAGCTCTCGGGGGTGGGGTGTTGGGAGAGGAAAGTGGGGTCGCCTGGGGCCGGGCAGTGGCGTCGGGCAATCATCCAGTCCACAGGAGCTCTGTGTTGGGCCTGGACCAGGTGCCTAAAAGGATGTCCGTGAGGGCTTCATTAAACGGCAGCAGGGGCTCCGAAGAGCTTGCTGCTGGTTGAAGCACCTCTGTCAGGAGGTTAGTCCTGACTGCCACCGTAGGTAGCTCGAGGTGCAGAGCCTCGGCCGCCCTACGCAACACCACTGCGTATGGCGCTCCCTCCTCCGTAGCCACGTTAGGAGGAAACAACATGCCAAGGTCTGGGGAGGTATCCAGACCACTGGCTTCCCCCAGTTCCTCTCTCCAGTCCGGTTCATAACCTAACTGGTCCGTTAAAGGGTCCCCAGACCCCTCCCAGTCCTCCTCACCCTCCTCTTACTGCCAATCTGGTCTCAAAGAGCCAGGGTAGAACAGGGGCACAAAAGTACCCATCGGCGTCGGATCCGGCGTCAGTCGACGCCAGTCCGGCTCAGTGTCTACCTCGAGGTGGAGGCCAGGGTCGACATCGGCTGGGGACACAGATGACGCCGGCTGGGGATGTGGTGTCGGTGGAATCGGGTCGGGGGAGGCGTAACAAGGTCGACCGGTGCCGATCCGGATCCAGGCCTGGATTCAAGGGGACCCTGCGGCGCCGAGGCTGAAGCCGCCAGCGTCGAAGGCCCAAGGCCCCAGCCGAGTCCGCGGGGCCCAGAGGCGCGTCGGCGGAGTCGGGCTGCCCAAAGATGGCGTGCATCGCTTCGTAAAGCTGACGAAGCTGGGCAAGGGTCGGTCCCGGAAAGGGGGAGAAACCCAGAGGCGACCCTTCGGGCTCCGCATGCGGAGCCGCGGGAGGGGCCCCACCCACATCCCTAGTCGGTCGGTCGACAGACGGGGAGAAGTTGAAGAGCGACGATGATTCTTTGACTTCTTCTTGTGTTTCGACTTACCTGACCCTTAGAGCCGACTGCGGGGCCTCGAGTAGCTTTCGGGACCGCTCCCGCAAAGACTTCGGGGCCATGGTCCGGCAGTCGGAGCACGACTTGGGGTCGTGGTCGCGCTCCAGGCAGTAGAGGCACACGCGGTGCGGATCCTTCACTGACATCAGTTGGTTACAGGAACCGCAAGCCTTGAAGCTGGGCACGCAAAAAAACAAAGTCGACAAAAGTCGACAAAAAGTCAATCAAAAAGTGACTTGAGGTACCCCTCTCTCCGGATCTGAGCTTGCTGGCGCGGAAAAAGAAAGAACTGACGTCAGCGCACGAGGGCGGCGTCTATGTAGCTACTGCAACGTCATCCCGGCGACCAGGACGCCGACGACGAACGCGGAGTCGACCGACGCCACCTTCTGACGCGCAGGGCTACTGCTGATGAAAAACTTTCCGGATCCAGTCTGACGCCTGGGGGTAATTCTAAGGTAAGGAACCTATAACTAACTGTTTCTTTCAGATACCTTTCGCACCAAAGAGGCATGGCCCACTCAAATGGAATATCTATCAAAGTGGATTGTACATCCGTTGAGAATCCTGAGTTTCTAAGCCAAGCATGGAGACGAAGGTTAACAGATGTCCACATGGCTCTGTCATACGGCTTGTACCTCACCTGTAAAACTGTGCGTTGGTTGGACAACATAAATGTCAGGATTGTGCCAGACTGATTCCGTGCATACTCTCAGGATATGTTGGCCCAGAGTCCTGCTAGCTCAAAGTGAAACCATAAGTACCATGAGGACGGTAACAAATTGATTATGCAACCTCAGAACATGACAACCCTTACTCCCCTAGGAATCGTGGTAACAGATCCAGAACCCTTTCGCTCAGTCACTTGTGCATACCCAGAGAATACACAAGAAATGCACAAATAGGCATTTCAATATTTATTGAACCAGTGTGATTCTTGTATAGAAGACATGCTGCAATGATTAATAGACAGAAGCAGATGAAAGCAATTAGCATTACGAGAACAGTGAAAAGGATAAACAATTTCACCATCGTGCTAAAGCAGGGAATATATATGCTAGCATATAAGTACTTAGTATATTGTATTACTGCTATTCGCTCCCTAATCTATTGCCCTAGGCCGGGTGATCTGTCAATTCCATTAGTGGATAATCTAACTCCCCATTACCTGAGGGTAAGTGTATGCAGGTCCCTGTCTTGGTCACAAGTTGGACATCCCTCCTCGTAGAGGGAAAACAGGAATCAGCTGGGCCGAGATTTCTGTCAAGCAGCGACCTTGCGGTGGCAGCAGAACGCTCCTCTCCCGAAACCTGGAAATGTTTGTGCATTTATAATAAACAGCACTCATGCTTCTGTACCGAAGCCTCAGCCAAGCTGACATTGTTTATCCCCTTGTGATAGCTATGTCGCCTCACAGACGATCAACAAACAACAACATTTGCACAATGTATGTTTAGGCTTGTACTAAATGTTCAAGGTGTTGTGATAGTATGCCTACAAAGTTGAAATGTAAGCAATGCGGTTTCAGAGAAATTAATCCTGCACAGTCACGCAAGCAAATGTATGTCAAAAGTCGTCATGTTACGAAAAGAAGGCAACTTAAAAAACGTGTGCATGTAAATGATGGCGTTTCTTCCCGGGCCTAACCCAGCCACACCACGATACCCACTCCTCGGACGTCAGTCGACTAATGCTATCCAAGACTACTAAAAAATAATGTAAAGCAATGCTATCGATATATATGTTTACCTAAAAGACGCTAAAATTATAAAAGGGGCAATTGCGCTATTTGAAACCAAAGCATCCAGAAAGCCACAATTTAGAAATATGCAAAAGTTAATAAAGAACAAGTTACTTACCTTCGGTAACGCTTTTTCTGGTGGATACAGTATCTGCCTGTGGATTCCTCACCTTATGAATTTCCCCCTGCGCCAGCATTCCGCGGAATTTTTTCCTAGCTCTCCACGCCGACGAGGACGTCGGCTCCGCTCGCGACTCCGTATGACGTCACCGGAGCCATAAGAGAGCCTCGTCGGCGTGATGACGTCAGTTCCCTTTTTTCCGCGCCGTCGACGCGTAACGGTTTTCTAGCACTCTCCATATTTGGTGGAGTTACTTTGTTGTTCTTCATCTTTAACTGTTGCTAGAAGGGATGTCGTCTTCGAAGAAGTCTGGTTTTAAACCCTGTAAAGAATGTGGGGGTCGCATGTCCATCACTGACCCCCAAGAAGATTGCTTATGGTGCTTGTCGTCGGATCACAACGTGGAGGACTGTTCCTGTTGTAGGAAAATGAACCCAAAAGCACTTAAGGAACGGGAAGCCAAGTTGTTTCTGGCCAAGGCGAAGAAAGAAGGAAGAGGGCGTAAGCGTGAAAAGTCGAAGTCGAGGTCGTCGACTTCACACAGATCGAAGTCGAAAAAGCATAAGAAAAAAAGAAGACATGGATCTCGGCGCCGCTCGACCAAGAGTAAGGCTTCGAGGTCGCCTTCGCCAGCTCCTCGACGTCGCCGTAAGGACTTTATATCTCCTTCGCCCTCTCCTTCTCCTCGTGTGACTCCGGCTTCGCCTGGAGGTACTCCGGCGCATTCTCCGGCGCCGAGGGATTCAGCTACTTCAGATGTCGAGCTGGTTCAGGATGAACCACCTTCTCCTGTGCCTGAGATTGAACCGGTGGATTCTGCAGTGGATCCGGTAGGTCCGACGTTGGAGACTCCCCGTTTGGATACTGGTTCGAATCCATATCCTCAATTCCCGGCTCCAGGGGCGGATCCGTCGCATTTTTTAAATGCCATGTACGGAGTTTTCGCAAAGGCGGCCTTCCCATCCGGAGCACCTTCGGGTCCCGTGGGTCCGCTGGCATTCAACTTGGGTGTGCCCCAGCACTATGCCCAGTCACCCTTCATGCCCTTCATGCCGATGGCGCCGTCATGGCAGTTTCTGGCGCCGAGAGTCTCAACGCCGTTGGTGGAATCCTCGACGCCGTCTGGTGAGCCCTCCTCTCGACCTCGTGTGGAACTCTTGCCGCCCTCGACGCCGGCTTTGGAGCAGTCGGCGCCGCATACGGCGCCACCGACGCCGCGTACGGCGCCACTGACGCTGCGTCCGCGGATTCGTTCACGAAGAGAGGCTCAGAGACTTTTAGAAGAGGAGCAGTATCGTACAGAGGAGGCTGAGGAGGGCGAGTTGGAAGAGTCTCTGGATGAGTTTGAGGGCATTCAGGAGGCGAGCGGTTTGGATACCTCTCCTGAGTGGGAACTCTCTTCTACAAGGGCTTCTCCTCCTCAAGAGGTAGCTCCTTACCATTTGGTGATAAGGAAAGCTGCGGGGCTGTTGGATTTGCAGTTGCCCACTGCTGAATATAAGCCAAATTTGTTGACGGAGGTGTTGCATTCTCCTTCCTCCACAGTTGAGCCTCTTTTACCCTTTAATGAGGCCTTGTTGGATCCTATCCTCGAGGTTTGGCGTAAACCACTCTCTTCGCCTGCCGTTTCTAAATCTGTGGCTAGGAGGTATAGGACTGCACCTGGGGATCCGGATTTTCTCTCATCCCATCCATCTCCAGAGAGTTTAGTGGTGCAGGCATCTTGCTCCAAGCAATCTTCAGGTGCTTTCCCTCAGGCCCCAGCTGACAGGGACTCAAAGAAAATGGATCAGTCAGCTAAAAAGGTTTTCTCCTCTTCTAGCATGGCACTGAAATCGACCAACGCCACTTGTCTATTGGGCCGTTACATACACGCCTTGATGGACTCGGCAAAGCAATTGGCACCTAAGTTACCTGACGAGGAGAGGGGAAATTTTATGGAGGTCCTGTCAGACGCTCAAGCGGCAGCTAGGCAAGTTATTCAGTCAGGCCTGAGTACGGCTGACTCAGTGGCCAGGGTCATGGGCTCCTCCATAGCTGCAAGAAGGCAGGCTTGGCTTCGTTCTTCCGGATTTTCCCCTGATGCCCAGGCCACTCTTTTTGATTTGCCCTTTGACGGGTCAAGCCTCTTTGGGGAAAAAGCGGATTCGGCCTTACAAAGGTTTAAGGATAGCAGAGCTACAGCGAAATCCTTGGGATTGCAGGCCCAGTCGAGAGGTTTTGGCTACAAGAAGTATCGGGGCTTTGGAAGGTCTTCCTTTCGCAACTTCCGTTCACCTCAGCAGCAGCAGCAAAATCCACTCTATACATCTTATAGAGGAAGAGCCAGAGGTCGCCAACGAGGTTCTGCCCGCAATCTCTCCTCCTCCTCCTCTTCTCTGCCTCCCCTGCTCCCCTGGTACGCAGGGAAAGCAGCCCTAGATCCCCCATCCTGGATCATGTGGGTCCTGTAGGGGGTCGGCTGTCTCACTTTCTGCAAGGTTGGAAATCGGTCACGACAGACCTTTGGGTTTTGAACCTTGTGGAGAATGGGTACGCCCTTCCCTTTCGGGAGTTTCCTCCTCTTTACCCTCCTTGCCAGGGATTTTGCTCAGAGGACCATTTGCTTCTTCTGCAGAAGGAGGTTCTTGCATTACTACAAAAAGGTGCGATAGAGGTGGTTCCAGAGCAAGAAAGGGATCAGGGATGCTACTCCCGGTATTTCCTGATCCCCAAAAAGGACGGCAGGTTACGTCCGATCCTGGACCTCAGGGTCTTGAATTTTTACCTGAAGCAGGAGAAATTCAAGATGCTGACCCTTGCTCAGGTTCTTCTGGCGCTGCAGCAGGAGGACTGGATGGTGTCGATCGACTTACAGGATGCGTATTTTCACATCCCCATTCTGAAGTCGCACAGGAAGTATCTCCGTTTTACGGTTGGGTCGCAGCACTACCAGTTTGCGGTCCTCCCGTTTGGTCTTACTACTGCACCTCGAGTCTTCACAAAGGTGATGGCAGTGGTGGCAGCTCATCTCAGAAGGTCGGGGATTCCAGTTTTCCCCTATCTGGACGACTGGCTGCTCAAAGCGGAGTCGCCGGAGATGGTGCTTCATCATCTGCGGGTAACATCTCAACTGTTGTTCAACTTGGGTTTTCAATCAATGTGCCCAAATCACACCTGGTGCCCTCTCAGCGCAACCTGTTCATAGGGGCGGTACTGGACACTACTGTGTGTCGAGCATTTCCTCCTCCACAAAGAATTCTCGACATTCAGGAGATGATCCCTTTGTTTTACAATGGAGCGGATGTTCCGGTCCTGAAGGTCCTTCGCCTGCTCGGTCTGTTCGCCTCCTGCATTCTGTTGGTCAACCATGCACGCTGGCACATGAGGCGCTCCAGTGGTGTCTCCGCAGGCAGTGGTATCAGCACAACGGAGATCTCAGGGATTCAGTCAGGATCTCCAGAGAAGCTGCAGCGGAGCTGACTTGGTGGAGCGTGGAGGGAAATCTGTCTCAAGGAAAGCCCTTTCATCTTCCTCCATCGGTGGCCACAGTGATAACGGACGCCTCTACCCTAGGGTGGGGTGCTCATCTGGGGGATCTGGAGATCAAGGGTCTTTGGTCTCCAGAGGAAAGGTTGTCTCATATCAATCTTCTGGAATTGCGGGCGATACGTTTGGCGCTCAAGGACTTTCTCCCTTCCCTTCGCGGTCAGTCGGTTCAAGTCCTGACGGACAACACTACCGCGATGTGGTATGTCAACAAGCAGGGAGGAGTAGGGTCGTACTCGTCTCTGCAGAGGCGTTGCGGCTTTGGTCCTGGGCTCAGGACCATCGGATTTGCTTGATGGCGAATCATTTGGCCGGAGTGTTGAACGTGCGTGCAGACAGTCTCAGTCGACAGTTCTCCGCCGACCACGAGTGGAGGCTTCATCCGGAGGTGGTTCGACACATCTTCCGGACGTGGGGGACTCCTCGGGTGGACCTGTTTGCCACTCACGAGAAAGCGCACTGCCCGTCGTTCTGCAGTCTCCAGTTTCCGTTGCAGGGAGCGTTGGGGGACGCGTTTCAGTTGAGTTGGGACTCTCGACTCCTTTACGCGTTTCCTCCCATACCCTTGATTCCTCGGGTTCTGAGGAAGATTCGCCAAGACCGGGCCCAAGTCATATTGATCGCCCCGGATTGGCCAAGAAGGGTGTGGTACACAGATCTTCTTCACCTCTCATCGCACCCTCCGCTCCGTCTCCCTCTCAGGGCAGACCTCCTCTCGCAGTCGCAGGGGCAGGTTCTACACCCCCACCTCCAGAGCCTGCACCTTCATGCCTGGAGATTGAACGGGGCAACCTGAGTTCTTTCTCTCTCCCGCCTGACGTGGTGGATGTTATTTTATCGGCCAGGCGACACTCCACCAAGTCCTCGTCGGCGTGGAGAGCTAGGAAAAAATTCCGCGGAATGCTGGTGCAGGGGGATATTCATAAGGTGAGGAATCCACAGGCAGATGTATCCATCAGAAATCAAACATTAAAAAGAATGTAATTTAAAAACAATTTAGTATGTTAAAAAAAAGTCAGAATCTAAAAGTTTCCAACCTTCGAAACTGACAGATTGTTTATGTGGTCCGAGAGGTAAACAAAACATTGCTATTCCCAGCTACTGCAGACAATGTTCCCACAGGCATACCTCAGAGCAGGTTTATAGAGCACACATTGTCCCATCCATTCCCCAGAGCAGTCGCTGAAGGAGGAACCACAGCCAGTGCAAAATCTGCAGAACAAGAGCCAAGATCCAGATCACCAGGAGCAAATGCATCCCAGGAGTGCTCGCAGAATGTGTTTAGGAATAATAGCAAATGCAGGGGACACCAGTACATCCATGTTCAGAGGTTGAACCTGTTGCGCTCCCAAGAATATGTCAAAGGCACACTCGAAAGTGCAAAGCAGACAGAGGAATTCGGGCTGTTCGCAGTGTAGTCAGACAGGCAGAATAGGACATGAATCAGTGCTCACTCAGTTCCTGAAGCAAGGGTGAGTTAAAGCATTGTAGCATACATTCACGGCACAGGAGCACATATGCTAGTGCCAGTTCCATTCGATCTTTAAATGGGACATCCATTGCGGAGCAGAAAAAATAAAAGTACAGTCCTGACAATCATGAGTAGGACCAGTGGAAGACCTCCAAAAATGCTTCCAAGCACAGAGTGAATGAATGATAGAATGATTCCAAAGATGGCCTGGAAAATACTAACCAAACCAGAGCCTAGGCTTTACCAACCCAGAGCCTAGGCTTTTAAAAAAGTGTGCTATCCCTGCAGCATTAGACATGTTAAAATGCAGTGCACCAGTGATACGGAGTCCACTGTGTCAAGGCCTGATTGTATGACTTCATTTGCTGCAATGTGTATGTAGGAGGCTTGGACCAGAAGACTCAGAAGAGCTGGGGAACCAAGGAACCACCCGAAATAAGTACCCAGGAACCCCACGGAGGCTGTGTGCAGAGTGGAAACACAGCCGCATACTCAATACAAGTCAATGGGAAAGTCGCGGTTGCAGTTTTGAAGACGGACCCTTCTCAGTGGACCCTGAAGAAACCCTGTGGAAGATGGAAGGTTGGAGAGTCACCCCACCCGTGGGTACCCCAGGAACCAGGATACCTACAACAGGGAAGCCAGGTGCATAGGTGCGAAGTGACGTCAAAAACCGCCGTAGACCACAATGGAGGACTTCAGTAAAGATGCCGCTGGAGACGAAGGTAAAAGAGTATGGTGGAATCCAAGAATGGATTCTTGAAGAGGAGTACCTGCAAGCAGAGGGGACAGAGTCTATGCCACTCAGGAGTGGCCAGGAGGCACGGACCACAGACGACGGAAGAATCAGGAGAGTTGATAATGACCTTGTCGCTGCAGCTGTGAGGACCAGGCGACCTGTGGAAGACCAGGAGCCGTTCATGAGCTGTCCCACGTCGGAAGTCGAGAACCAGAGGGTCAGTGTCCAGAGGGAGCACCAACAAGCCTTGGCAGCACCAACAGACATGGTAAACAAAGAAGCTGCCGTTTTTAAGACTGACCCTTCCCAGTGGACCCTGAAGAAACCCAGTGCAAGATGGAAGGTTAGAGAGCCATCTCACCCGTGGGTACCCCAGGAACCAGGATACCTATACCAGGGAAGCCGGATGCATAGGTGCAAAGTGACGTCGAAAACCGCTGTAGACCACAATGGAGGACTTCAGTAAAGATGCAGCTGGCGACAAAGGTAAAAGAGTAAGGTGGAAACCAAGGATGGAT
This sequence comes from Calotriton arnoldi, assembly GCA_963921515.1. Lineage (NCBI taxonomy): Eukaryota > Metazoa > Chordata > Amphibia > Caudata > Salamandridae > Calotriton > Calotriton arnoldi. The sequence goes on along the minus strand of CAWUFW010013021.1, from coordinate 199,665 downwards.
TCTTGAAGAGGAGTACCTTCAAGCAGAGGGGACAGAGTCTATGCCACTCGGGAGTGACCAGGAGGTACGGAAGACTAATGACCACAGATGACGGAAGAATCAGGAGAGTTGATGAGCAGGCCCGAGCAAGAAGGGGAGCCCACTGAAGCCAAAGAAGACCCTCAAGAGGACCCACAGGCCGAAGGCACAGGAGTCGCAAGAGGACCTCGAGCAGCTCACGAAAGATGCAGGCCCACGGTGCAGACGATGGTCCCGATTCACAAAAGTAATCTGAGACAAAATCCTAACTTTACTACTTTCGATATTCACAGAAGGAATTTAGGAGTACTAAAGTTAGGATTTTGTCTCAGTTAAACTTAAGTTTTGGTCTTAAGTTAAACTTAAGACAAACTTAAGTTTAACTGAGACAAAATCCTAGTCGTAAAGTTAGGATTTTGTCTCAGTTAAACTTAAGTTTGTCTTAAGTTTAACTTAAGACCAAAACTTTAGACCATGGGTACTCACAAACTTTCTCTCGGGAGCCAAATTTACAGTGTGGTTTGTGGCCGAGGGCCGCACCGGTGGGGGCGGGGTCAGTGGGGGAGAGGGCGGGGCTAGAGCAAAAACAAATAACTATGACCATGAGGTTGAACACAGGCCCCTGCAGCGGACGCCTTCGTCCACTGAGCCACCAGACCCGGCATACACACATCTCTCTCTATCTATCTATCTATCTATCTATCTATCTATCTATCTATCTCTCTCTCTCTCTCTCTCGCTCTGTCTCCTTCCCTCTCTCTATCTCTCCCTCCCTCTCTCTCTCTCCGTCTCCCTCCCTCTCTCTCCGTCTCCCTCCCTCTCTCTCTCTCTCTCCCTCCCTCTCTCTCTCTCTCCCTCCCTCTCTCTATCTCTCTCTCTCTCTCCCTCTCTCCCTCTCCCTCCCTCTCTCTCCCTCCCTCTCTCTGTCTCACTCACTCTGTTTGTCTCCCTCTCTCTCTTTCGGTCTCCCTCTCTCTATCTCCCTCCCTCTCTCTGACTCCCTCCCTCTCTCTCTCCCCCTCCCACTCTCTCTCTCTCCCTCCCTCTGTATCCCTCCGTCTGTCTCCCTCCCTCTGTCTCCCTCTATCTGTCTCCCTCTGTCTGTCGCCCTCCTCCCTGTCTGTCTCCCTCTGTCTGTCTCCCTCCCTCTGTCTCCCTCCCTCTCTCTCTGTCTCCCTCCCTCTCTCTCTGTCTCCCTCCCTCCCTCTCTCTCTGTCTGTCTCCCTCCCTCTATCTCCCTCCGTCTATCTCCCTCTGTCTGTCTCCCTCTATCTGTCTCCCTCTGTCTCCCTCCCTCTATCTCCCTCCGTCTGTCTCCCTCTGTCTGTCTCCCTCTCCCTCCCCCTGACTCCCTCCCTCTGTCTCCCTCTCTCTCTGTCTCCCTCTGTCTCCCTCTCTCTCTGTCTCCCTCTGTCTGTCTCCCTCTGTCTGTCTCCCTCCCTCTCTCTGTCTGTCTCCCTCTGTTTCCCTCTCTGTCTCCCTCCCTCTGTCTCCCTCTCTCTCGCTATCTCCCTCTGTCTCCCCCTCTCTTAGTCTCTCTCCCTCTGTCTCCCCCTCTCTGTCTCCCTCTCTGTCTCTCTCCCCCTCTCTGTCTCTCTCCCCCTCTCTCTCTCCCCCTCTCTGTCTCCCCTCTCTGTCTCCCTCTCTGTCTCCCTCTCGCTGTCTCCTTCCCTCTGTCTCCCTCTCTCTGTCTCCCTCTCTCTGTCTCCCTCTCTCTGTCTCCCTCCCTCTGTCTCCCTCCCTCTGTCTCCCTCTGTGTCTCCCTCCCTCTGTCTCCCTCTCTCTCTCTCTCTCTCTGTCTCCCTCTCTCTCTCTCTCTCTGTCTCCCTCTCTCTCTCTCTCTCTCTCCCTCTCTGTCTCCCTCTCTGTCTCCCTCTCTGTCTCCCTCCCTCTGTCTCCCTCCCTCTGTCTCCCTCTCTCTGTCTCCCTCCCTCTGTCTCCCTCCCTCCCTCTCTGTCTGTCTGTCTCCCTCCCTCTCTGTCTGTCTCCCTCCCTCCCTCTCTCTCTGTCTGTCTCCCTCCCTCCCTCTCTCTCTGTCTGTCTCCCTCCCTCTATCTCCCTCTGTCTGTCTCCCTCTGTCTCCCTCCCTCTATCTCCCTCCGTCTCCCTCCCTCTGTCTCCCTCCCTCTGTCTGTCTCCCTCTGTCTGTCTCCCTCCCCCTCCCCCTGACTCCCTCCCTCTGTCTCCCTCTGTCTCCCTCTCTCTCTGTCTCCCTCTGTCTGTCTCCCTCCCTCTGTCTCCCTCCCTCTGTCTGTCTCCCTCTGTCTCCCTCTGTTTCCCTCTCTGTCTCCCTCCCTCTGTCTCCCTCTCTCTCTCCCTCCCTCTGTCTCCCTCCTTCTGTCTCCCTCCCTCTGTCTCCCCCTCTCTGTCTCCCTCCCTCTGTCTCCCTCTGTCTCCCTCTTTCTCTGTCTCCCTCTGTCTCCCTCTCTCTCTGTCTCCCTCTGTCTGTCTCCCTCCCTCTGTCTCCCTCCCTCTGTCTGTCTCCCTCTGTCTGTCTCCCTCTGTTTCCCTCTCTGTCTCCCTCCCTCTGTCTCCCTCTCTCTCTCCCTCCCTCTGTCTCCCTCCCTCTGTCTCCCTCCCTCTGTCTCCCTCCCTCTGTCTCCCCCTCTCTGTCTCCCTCTGTCTCCCTCCCTCTGTCTCCCTCCCTCTGTCTCCCCCTCTCTGTCTCCCTCTCTCTGTCTCCTTCCCTCTATCTCCCTCTGTCTGTCTCCCTCTCTGTCTCCCTCCCTCTGTCTCCCTCCCTCTGTCTCCCTCTCTCTGTCTCCCTCCCTCTGTCTCCCTCCCTCCCTCTCCCTCTGTCTGTCTCCCTCTGTCTGTCTCCCTCTGTCTGTCTCCCTCTGTCTGTCTCCCTCCCCCTCCCCCTGACTCCCTCCCTCTGTCTCCTTCTCTCTCTCTGTCTCCCTCTGTCTCCCTCTCTCTCTGTCTCCCTCTGTCTCCCTCTCTCTCTGTCTCCCTCTGTCTCCCTCCCTCTGTCTCCCTCCCTCTGTCTCCCTCTGTCTGTCTCCCTCTGTCTCCCTCCCTCTGTCTCCCCCTCTCTGTCTCCCTCTCTCTGTCTCCTTCCCTCTGTCTCCCTCTGTCTGTCTCCCTCTCCCTCCCTCTCCCTCCCTCTGTCTCCCCCTGACTCCCTCCCTCTGTCTCCCTCTGCCTCCCTCTGTCTCCCTCTCTCTCTGTCTCCCTCTGTCTCCCTCCCTCTGTCTGTCTCCCTCTCTCTGTCTCCCTTCCCCTGTCTGTCTCCCCTTCCTCTGTCTGTCTGTCTCCCTCGCTCTGTCACGTCACCCCGCGTGTGTGTCAGCCCGGGCTGAGACAGCTTCCCAGGCGCACACACAGCCGCACCCGCGTACTTCACAGCCTCAGGTCTTTAAAGACCATTCACTTGTTAATGAGGCTTTGTTGTATTTCACCTCTTCTTAGCGCCCCTGCATGGAGATGCAGGGGCGCTAAAAAGAGGTGAAATACAACAAAGCCTCATTAACAAGTGAATGGTTTTTTAAAGACTCGCCCGGCCCCCACAGAGCGCTGCTGCAACCGGCAATGTTTGCTGGCACTTAAAAAAAAAAAAGAAGAAAAAACACAGGTAGGTATCTGCAAGGTCCGCGGGCCGCCAAGGAAGGCTTGCCGGGCCGCCGGCGGCCCGCGGGACGTACTAGGAGTACCCGTGCTTTAGACTAACTGAGACAAAATCCTAACTTTAGTACTCCTAAATGCCTTCTGTGAATACCAAAAGTCGTAAAGTTAGAATTTTGTCTCAGATTACTGTTATGAATCGGGCCCCATGTTCCCACAAGCATACCTCAGAGCAGGTTTATGGAGCACACATTGTCCCATCCATTCCCCAGAGCAGCCACTGAAGAAGAAACTATAGCCAGTGCAAAATCTGCAGAACAAGAGCCAAGATCCAGATCACCAGGAGCAAAAGGATCCCAGGAGTGCTCGTAGAATGTGTTTAGGAGTAATAGCAAACGCAGGGGACACTAGTACATCCATGTTCAGAGGTTGAACCTGTTGCGCTCCCAAGCATATGTCAAAGGCACACTCGAAAGTGCACAGCAGACAGCAGAATTCGGGCTGTTCGCAGTGTAGTCAGACAGGCCAAATAGGACATGAATCAGTGCTCACTCAGTTCCTGAAGCAAGGGTGAGTTAAAGCATTGTAGCATGAATTCACGGCACAGGAGCACATATGCTAGTGCCAGTTCCATTCGATCTTTAAAAGGGACATCCATTGCGGAGCAGAAAAAATAAAAGTACAGTCCCGACAATCATGAGTAGGACCAGTGGAAGACCTCCAAAAATGCTTCCAAGCACAGAGTGAATGAATGATAGAATGATTCCAAAGATGGCCTGGAAAATACTAACTAAACCAGAGCCTAGGCTTTACCAACCCAGAGCCTAGGCTTTTAAAAAAGTGTGCTATCCCCGCAGCATTAGACATGTTAAAATGCAGTGCACCAGTGATACGGAGTCCACTGTGTCAAGGCCTGATTGTATGACTTCATTTGCTGCAATGTGTATGTAGGAGGCTTGGACCAGAAGACTCAGAAGAGCTGGGGAACCAAGGAACCACCCGAAATAAGTACCCAGGAACCCCACGGAGGCTGTGTGCAGAGTGGAAACACAGCTGCATACTCAATACAAGTCAATGGGAAAGTCGCGGTTGCAGTTTTGAAGACGGACCCTTCCCAGTGGACCCTGAAGAAACCCTGTGGAAGATGGAAGGTTGGAGAGTCACCCCACCCGTGGGTACCCCAGGAACCAGGATACCTACAACAGGGAAGCCAGGTGCATAGGTGCGAGTGACGTCAAAAACCGCCGTAGACCACAATGGAGGACTTCAGTAAAGATGCCGCTGGAGACGAAGGTAAAGAGTATGGTGGAATCCAAGAATGGATTCTTGAAGAGGAGTACCTGCAAGCAGAGGGGACAGAGTCTATGCCACTCAGGAGTGGCCAGGAGGCACGGAAGACTAATGACCACAGACGACGGAAGAATCAGGAGAGTTGATAATGACCTTGTCGCTGCAGCTGTGAGGACCAGGCGACCTGTGGAAGACCAGGAGCCGTTCATGAGCTGTCCCACGTCGGAAGTCGAGAACCAGAGGGTCAGTGTCCAGAGGGAGCACCAACAAGCCTTGGCAGCACCAACAGACATGGTAAACAAAGAAGCTGCAGTGTTGAGACCAGTAAGGTCCAAGGGAGAGTCAGAGCAGGCCCCGAGCAAGAAGGGGAGCCCACTGAATCCAAAGAAGACCCTCAAGAGGAGCAGCAGGAGGGCAGAATCGTGTCTGTAGTCAGCAGCAGCAGCACTAGCTTGGTGTTAGACCCTGAAAGGCTGGTACCGGGAATAGAGGGGGGCTCCCTGGGGGATCCCCCCGTAGATGGGATCCTACATCCAACACTGGAATCGGTGTTGGGGTAGGATTCCAACATGTTTGATACCAAACATGACCGGTTTCGGTGCAGCCAGTACATAGTTAGACATCTTGTAATTGACTTGATGTCCACTATATGCAATAAATGGCTGAATGCACTTACAAAGCCCGGAGAATCAACTCCGGGGTTTGTAGGGGTCTCCTACTCATGCAGGGCACACTCACACTTATAACCTAGCACCCTGCCTTCAGGATTGAAAGGCCTGCCTTAGGGGTGACTTATAGGTTTTAAGTGCAGTGACCTCAGATATATGGAAACTTATATCTCTTGTAATTGGTGCTAGCACCAACTCACACAGGCTGCAATGGTAGGCCTGTTGTCACAGTTTGAGTGGTCTCTCCTGGGTGGCATAATACATGCTGCAGCCCATAGGAGACCCCTGGTGTTCCTATGCCCTGGGGACTTAGAAGGATACACCAGTAGCCAATTGGGAAGGTACCAAAGTCAATTTTAGGAAGAGAGCACAGTGACTGGGGTCCTGATTAGCAGGATCCCAGTCAGACTAGTCAGAAAACAGCATAACACCAGCAAAAAGTGGGGGTAACCATGAAAGCAGATCCTACTTTTCTACAGCCACCTCTCCCCTTTGTAGATTTGCAAGGCTGATAAGACTTCCGATGTTGCTGATGTTGTTGGTAGTACTGTTGCAGCCATTAGGTGGTTTAATCTCTCTGTTGCGGGTAATGCAAATCATAGGGTTTGTACTGTTGAGAATATTGAGAATAGAGAGGTGGTATTACTTTGAAGCAGGGGCAATTATGGAATCAAGAAGTGGATGTGCCAGGAGGATCAAGGATTCTTGGTCTGGTGGCTTATATTTGTTCTGCAAGTGCACTGAAGCAGACTTTAGTGAGGCTGACTTTAGCAACAACTCCAGAGCAGGTTCTAACAGACGCTGGGTCAAAGGAAGCAAAGGTCTTAAAACTGAACAATGATTAACCTTTTTTGAAAATAACTGAAGCCTTCAGCTAAGAAGCTGGGATGGATATGTGGAGTTTTGTATAACCCATTACCAAGAATTCATTTAAAGTTGTGATATCTAGTGGCAAGACCCTCAATTTTGTTAAGTCAGACAAAACTGAAGAACACTGAGAATCTTGAAAGTGATCTTTAACGCAGGTTAGCAGAGGAGTGATGCCTTGAAGACCTGGAATGTTGATGTCTCTTACGGTGCAGGTTCCTAAAATGTCTTCTCAGAGTTCGGGATGTCCCTCTTCATGTGCTGGGATACTTCACTGCAGATACGGGAGCCTCAGTACATGGAGACAGAGATGGTACAGTTGAACGAGGAAGCAGCACAGGTTATCGGGCTACCTGAGGTGCAGGTGATGCTGGTTGAGCAGGAGGTGGAACCAGGGAGTCCATCTGCTCAGGATAAGGTAATCTGAGAGTAGAGGCAGAAGAAAGCATTATCGCTGGTTACACTGCTTGGGATGGTGAATATGTCCTGAAGTAGTCTACATCAAATGTAGCAGAACTCTCCTCTTTATCATCTTTTACAGACCTGATTCGTCTGGCCTCCTTCAACATCGAGTGCCTTCTTCAGGTCCATGCAGTATTCCACGTCGACTAGCATGGTCTCTTCAATGTCAAATGATGTTTCGATGGTCAACCAGCCCTCAACAGCGAGCATATTGTTACTGATCCTGCCGTCAACATCATGAATCTCAACAGGTGACCCTTAACTTTTCCTTGTGAGATCTTTCCTTTAATCTCCCTCGCAGGGGCCTCGGTATGGTAGGAGTTCCCTCAGATATTAGAGATGTTGGTTGTTCTTGACTATGCTGGTCCTCCTGCAGTACATGTCATCTGATCTTTTCCCCGTCCATCAAACTCCTCTTGGACAGTTTCAACAAAAGTGTCCAAAGTTTGGATGATGGGAGCTGGGAATGCCCACAATACAGACATTGTGAGAACCTATTTTGGGTCTTTTTTTCTCCTACAGTTAGAGCGCTTCACAAAAAGGCAATGTATTTTGTGATAAAACAATATTTAGACAAGTCCACAAAGAATACGTTACTGGGATACTGGTGATATGCTACTCCTTAAAGGAGTAGGGTCAGTTTTCCTAGTCTTTCAGGCTGCGTGCTATAGAGATACACTGTTCCTATTTACTCTCATCTTTCCTTTAAAAAAAGGCCTTTGAAAACGTTTTCTCGTCACTGTGTTATTTATAATGGCCCTTTTCTGCATTTTACATCAATTAAGGTTTTAAACAAACTAGGGGAAAATTAGAGAATAACGGGGCACATGCATCAATGTAAAATTTTGCGAATCCTTAATTGCGAATTTTAACGATTCGCAATTAACGAATCGCAAAAACAGATGCAACAAAAAAATTGCGAAAAAATAAAGAATCGCTAAAAATCGCAAACGCTACTGCGAATCCGAAATTTGCAAATTCGCTAATAGCAAATTCGCAAATAGCGAAGTCGCATTTGTGATGCATCTTGATGACATCAGAACCAGGAAGTGAGCAGCACAAGCCCCATTCCCAGTGCACAGTCAGAGGGAGAGGAGGGAGCTGGCTCTGGGAGCTAACTAGCAGTGGCATTGAGCAATTGGAAAAACCTGGTAACTGCAAGAAAATGGAAAGCACACAAACAGCAGAGGACAGCCAATCAGGCAGGAAGCGGAAAATGAAATTCTCAGAAAAAGAAAGTGACACACTCATTGAGGGAGTTGTCCACAGCCATGATAAGCTGTTTGGGAAACAATCATTGAAAGTGGCAGAGCAGGAGAAAAGGAAAATATGGATCCGGATCCAGAACAGGGTGAATGCCAGTGGGGTGACACACCGCACCATCGATGACCTGAAGAAAAGATGGTACGACATGCGCAGTCGGGCCAAGGAGCGCATAGCTGCCCGTCTGAAGGAAGCAAGGAAGACAGGAGGGGGAACACCGATAGACACTGGGAACACTACCATGGAGGAAATGGTTGAATCCACTATCCAGCCTGAAGCTGTTGTCGGTGTGACACAGCTAGACACGTCAGGAGCAGCAAACACATCTGAAGGTAAGATGACTGCATGTTACCATTGACCTAAATAATAAAGGTAGTACACCACCCCAGTACAGCACAAGTGCACACTCAGAACATCCAGTACACAATGTATCCATGAAGGGAAGTGCATTATGGGAGATGTAGGCAGGTCAAGCATATACAATGTCAAACACACAAATAGGCTAAGAACAACTCAGAACAGTGAACATATTCCAAATTTAATGCCAAAGTAAGAATATGATCACTGTGACATGACATCCCATACTTAAATTAATGCTGGTTTTGCACTGTTAAATCTCACAGATGCAGAACGTGTAGAAGCTGAGGATAGTGACAACCAGGACATACAGGACATCAGCGCAGTTGAGGATGTGGACACACCGGTGTTGCCAACAAATCCATCCAGTGCCCCAAACACACGCAGGGCAACTGTCCCACCACTGGTCACCATGGAGTCTGACGATGAGACAAATGCACCACATGAGTCCAGGCATAGCCCAGCCACATCCATCCCAAATCCACAAACACAGGTCCGCAGAAGTAATGTCAGTGTCCGGCGTAGAAGAGCCAGATCACGCAGAACACAGCAGGAGGAGCAACCAAATGATGTCTGGGGTGGTCTTGAGGGACAGATGCTCCGCATGCAGCGCCTGCAGACCAAGAACACACGTTTAGTGCAGTTACAAATTGGGAAGATGGCAGACAACATTGCAGTACTGTGCGATAGTGTGCAGCAAATGACCAAGGTTATGCAGGAGGGACATGCATCACAGAGAAGAAACCATCGGCAACTAATGCAGCACCTCAAAAGCTATGCCAAATCCAACAATAGGCTGGCCACATCAACTGCACTGCTGGCACGTAGGTCTGTGACCTTGCAAACAGAAATGTGCCATTGGAGCGGGGATGTGGCGAAGGCACTGGACCAGGTAACCAATGCAGTGGAACTGCTGAATGCTACCACAATTGGGGCCAACTGTCCACGCAGGAAGAGGGTAGTGAGGGGGCCTCAAGCTTGAGTAGCATAGCTATGCCAGTTGCCACTGCAGGAAGACGCAACACACGCAGCAGTACCCCCTCAGCTTCCAACATGAGGGATGAGGATGCTGTCTCTGACAGGCGTCTGGGTGTTCGTGGGAGAAAGCGCTAGCCTGCTATATACAATTGCATACCGATATGGTGACGTAACCATGGATGTGATCGGACCTTTTGACTGATTGACAAGTCATTATTTATTTTTAATACACTTATGTCCATTACTTAAGAATCCTGTGCCACTGGCCACATTGAAAGTGTGCTCCGACACTCATGCCATATTTCCTTTGAATAAACCGTTCTGTGATTGTAATATACACTGTTTGTGTCATCATTACTCACCTCAGAAATAGTTTTGTGTGATGTCCAATCTTCTCCTGCGCCCTTCTGCTGCGCTTGCCCCTTGTGCTGCACGGCGCTGTGGCACTTGCTGGTCCTCATCCTCGGAGTCGCTGTCAGACACCTCGATCTCCATTCCACCCCTCGTTGCTATATTGTGCAGCATGGCACATGCTGCTACTAGCTTGCAGCATTGTTCAGGGTTGTATTGGAGTGCTCCACCAGTCTTATGGAGGCATCTGAATCGGCTCTTCAGCAGCCCAAATGTGCGCTCTATGATGTTCCTTGTTGATATATGTGCGGCATTGTACCTCTGTTGGTTGGCAGTTGTGGGATTGAGGTAAGGCGTCAGAAGGTAATTACGCAAGGCGTATGCGCTGTCACCTGCATGTGGGTAAGCAAAGGGTCAGTGGCAGTTTGACATTGGCATACGTACAATGACTGTGAGTATCACCTACACATATTTACCAAGCAGATGTGCCTCTCCAAATTCTCCCCTGACCAGACGGGTGTGAATGCCACTTTGCCTGAAAATATATGAATCATGTGCACTCCCAGGAAATTGAGCCACTATATCAGTGATTATGTATTTGGCATTGCAAACAACCTGAATATTAAGGGAGTGATAGCATTTTCTATTTCTGTATATGTATTCCTGTGCTGCAGGGGGACATATTGCCACATGTGTGCAATCGATGCAACCTATAACATGTGGGAAGCGAGCTATCTGGTAAAACTCCTGTTTTGTTTTCGCAAGGTCATGCGCGGTGGTGGGGAAATTGATGTGTGAGCCGATCCTGGCCATCATGGCATCAAGGAATGCTTTGAATATTCTTGAAAGTGCGCTTTGCGACACACCTCCAGCTACTGCAATGACCCCTGGAAGCTGCCTGACGCCAGTAGGTGTAGGCAACATAGGACCTGCACATGCGTTGGGATAGCATTGGTCCTACGTGTCTGTCGTTGCAGTATGGGATCCAATTCATTGATCAGGTCATGGATCATTGTAGCATTGAACCTATACTTATCGTATATCTCATCCTCTTGCTGTCCTAGCAAAGTTATGCGGACTCTGAAGATGCGCTCATTAATTCGCCTCCGTCTGTGTCCAGCAGCCAGCAGCCTCATCCTCCTCGCCATCAGGTACATCCCTGCCATTGTGAGATGTGGTAGCTAATTCTGGGTGTGTTTCAATGGGTTTAAGTAGAATTTCAGCTGTATCTGATTTGCACTCATGATTACCACCTGGTTGTGATCCTTCTTATTTTGCACTCGCAAAATTGCGAATTTCAGGTAATTCGCAATTTGCGATTTTTCATGCATCTATTTTGCGATTCCTTATTTGCGAATCGCTATTTGGGGCGCAAATAGCGATTCGCTAATACTATTCGCAGAATGTTTTGCGATTCTTTAAATTAGCGAATTGTTGAGTTTTCGCTATTTTGCATTTGATGCATTGCGAAACGGTATTTTGCGGTCGCAAACGCCATAATTTAGCGATTCGCTAATTTTGCGATTTTTTTTAGGCTTGATGCATGTGCCCCATAGCCTTTTACAGGCTATCAAAACACGCTGTTTGCTTTAAAAAAATTGGATTTTCAATAGAAATATATATTACATATTTTTGTAAAACGCTCTCCAGAATTCCGTACGTGGGCAAGACTAATCATGAAGATTCATTGGTAGAGACGGGATATTTGCTATTACAATTAAAGAGAAAATGTTGAATCACTTGTAAAAACTGGGTGGATTACAATTTATTCGTGATATCAACTTGACTCATTGTCTTTGTAACTTTTAAGCCACTTTTTTAATGATTTTGTAATAAAAATAAATTGACAGCCCGATCCAGCCAGCCCGCCTCTGTTGGTGTGCCGCGGGGGGGCCCGCGATCACCTACCTGCCGCCACTGTTGTTCCGCTTGCGGGGGGCAGGAACCACAAACCCCAGCCTGCCTTGCAGCGTGGACGCCGCCAACGCTTCCTGTTCGTGCCAAGAGGCGCTTATCTACCGGCCAGGGCTCCCGCAGTGCGGGACACGGGCGGGCGTGCCCGGGCCCGTCTGCGCCCGCCCGAGACCGGACGAGGCTGGGCTGGGCCATTCCTAATTCTCCTAGAACTTGAATCATATCCGTAAAGGAAGTGATGTTGATTAGTGTAGCTGTTTTTGAGAAAACTCTAAGTGAGAAATCAGGAAATATGCAATCAAAATAGGGAGATTTGGTGCCCAACTTTCCAGTGAACCTCCAGGTTTTCGGTCGAACCAGAGCCAGAGCCAGCAGCAGCCAGAGAAGCAGAGCGGGAGCGGGAGCAGGAGACGCTGAAAGAAACGCTCCAGCCGCTCTAACCGCCTACCCCGCTGATCGCCCCGACTGCCCCGCAAGGGCTCCCCCTCTGAATAGGAGGTGGAGGCGCCGTGCCAAGCTGAGCCGAAGTTGGCACCCGACGCCCGGAGCACCCGGAGCTCTGAACCCGGAGCGTGAGGCGTGAGGCGAGCCGGGCTCGGTGTGCAGTGCGTGCCTCCTGCATCCCCACGCATGCCAGGTACGCCAGGCATCCCTGCAAGTTCGGCAGCCGTAGCGGGCTGCTGCGAAAAGAGCGGGCCCGGGTGACCGCGGAGGCGGCTCGGTTAGTCCGAGTGCGGTTTGCGGTCCCCCCAGGAGTCCCCCACTTGCCTGCCAGCCACTTTTGCCCCCCCCTCGGCACTTGCTCTTGCATTCCGGCGGCTGCTCAGAAGACGGGGCCAGTCCAGTGATTTCCTACTGTTCCAACTGACGCCAGCACCTTCCTGTAACATAAAAAGCCTAAGGCTCAAGGCCCAAGGATCAAGATCAAGGCTCAAGTCCCCGGTGAGTGCGCTCCAGTTGCCCCAGCTGCCCCAGGGTGGGGAGGCACTTGATCAGCGGGGCACCGCTGCATATTGCCGCATATTGCCGCTTTCTGCCGCACTCCGAAGAGACCTGAAGAGACTTGTTTCCGCCTCAATTAATCACTTCTATCCCCCGGCCGGGAAGCAGTTAAGGCGGACAGTAGTTGTCCTCCACTCTCCCGCCCTGGTGGAGGGTAACATCGTCCACAGCCAAGCGCATTCAACCCTGCAATGAGTTCAGGGAAAACTAGGAAATTGCAAACTAAATCCCTACCCAAAAATACAAGGCGAGAGTCCTTTTGTGACAATTTGGACATGGCGGAAGCCCCACCCTTGGACACACTTCAGACCAGTGCGACACAGGGTCACGCCCAGCCATCACTAACTCACCCCCTGATCCCCCCGGCATTTCTGTTCTACCCACACCATCTGGGCCGTTATTCTCTGTCAGTTCCAACCTGCCTGATCCAAAACCTGGTACGACAGACCCTGAGGCTACCCCCCCCAAAAGGGCGACATTGAGGGACTTCTTCAAAAATGCTGCAGCAACAAAAAAGTCAGGTCTAACCTTATATACCTCGTATAGTGCTGTGCTGGAAACTACCCAGGCCCCTCAGCCCTCAGACCGGAATTTAAAATGAGTAGAGGCCACGATTCATGATGGCCCCCACAGGTTGGGCCTTAGTCCGCCTCAATCTACATCCTCATTAAGAATCCCAACGAAGGATGAATATTCTGCTCTAAATGTTATTGAGTGCTGTTCACCACCACCATCACAGGGATCAGACGTGCTCCACCACGAACAGCTATCAGCTAACTTAGAGACAACTTTAGTCTCGCTCCTAAACACTTCTTTAAGGGAGGATGACCAGCCCTTTATCAACACAAGCTCGCCACCACCTTTAACACCAAACGTACAGACCACGATCATGGCTACGGATGAGCAGGTTGGGAGTAAACCAGCATTAATCGCCCAAATTGAACAACAAATAGGGTCAACTCTACGCAAGGTCCAATTATCACCTACAAAAACTATACCGGACCCATTCGATCAGTGTAACCGCATGGGCTCCCCAATTGGCAGCCCGAACATCAAAAACTCATTTGACCTATCCTTTTTCAATGTCGATCGTAATAAGCCACCTGCCCTTGAGAGCTGCTGTTCGAATAACGAGAACATTCTTTGGTCTCAACTTTTGCAAACCCTCCAATCAACAGTCTCAGCCTTAAATTACCATTCTGTCAAACTGGACTTGCAGGTGGATCTTTTAAACACACTTGCCGTGTTCACACCCGGGATCAACCAAAAACTAGAGGGTCTTAACACTCTGATCACAAAAGCACAATCTAAAGCACACTTAGCACAGGCGGTATGCTGTTGCTCTCCGATAATCGACAGCCTCTCCTCGTTACCCGAATTTCTTTTGTCAGTTTTAACCGAAGTCAAGAAACTCCCGTTATCAGGGCAGACCCGTATTCCATCTCAGGATCATCGCCCACCTGTGGTATCTGACTTAGCCGCTCAGAAGTCAAATAACAGGAACCAAGGCCTCGACAGCAACAAAGCCCCATTAGAAAGCTCGATGACAGTCAAACAAATAGCCCTTGGCTCCGTCAATCCTATACTTGAATCTCAAAACGCCAACACAACAAGCCCCTTAATCTGCCAACCTTCAACAGCTAACGCAAATCCAAACATCTTAAAATCAGACCAAGTAATCCCACCAAAGAGCGCATCCTCAACTGGCAACAAGGCACCCGAGTGTTCCGGCACGGTTGCCGGCAAAGTAGTGAACGTGGTACAAAACCACAGGATGAGTAAGCGGGAAAAAAAAAGACTTCGGAAAAATCGCAACAGACAAGTAGCTGAAAGCCGAAATACAATAAGCCATTACTTTTAAAAAAATACCTCCACTTTATCACTGGGTTTGACAAGTACAACTAGTACCATTAGTAGCCAGTCCCCGGCTCAACAACATACCCTGTATAAAAAAAAAACATCAACAAACGACATACAACTTGCATCAAACACTTGGTCCGAGCAAATTGAAGTTCTTAAGCCTATCCCCCAACCAACGCCAAAGAAAGGCCAACCTCCATCTAATGTGGAGTTTGAAGCAGACCAGGTGCGACTGCCATTCACAAATCATAATTCAATGGCTACCCCCGGCGCAAGCACATCTATACTGACAAAAGCAGGCAAGCCGAGATCGGGGAAGAAGTCGGAGGGTTTAGCTCACCCCGCAGGTAACCTCAGCCACGATGTAACGGAAAGGCTTCTATCAATTCCAACTATGATATCGGATCCTGCCACCAAGTGTAAAACTATCCTTAATAAAGCAACTCTAAACCCCTTCAGCAGTAAAACCATCTTTAATAAAGTCACTCTAAACCCTTCCAGCGACCATATAGGCCTCTTGCAAAGATCTTTTGGAAACCAATGGAGACCAGACCACACTTCAAAGTCAACAGAGCTTACCATCGCTCCCATAGAGAGACACTTGCCCAACGAAGGGACCCAGACCAAACTGTTGTTAGTCCCGGAGTACATTTCTCAAGGCCCGCACGACATCCTGAATCGTGGGAACATTCTTAGACTTTTTAAATCAATTCCAGAATTAAGCAAACTGGAATCTAGTGATATAATATCAATTGGATTCAAACCTAGTAACAGCAATCGATCAATCGAAACAACTTTGATAACCCTGGCAACCGAAGCAATAAAGGAACTGGTACAATCACAGATAGAGCAATTTAACAGCTGGGGTATAAACTTGGTAATACCTAGCGACCTTCGGTACCCTTCAATCCTAGCTAGCGCTCCGGCTCCTTCTTTTCAATCAGCAAATCCACCATTTTCGATATTAAGATCAGCTCGAAGTAGCTCTCCAGCAGAGCGTGGCGAGCCAGCCACAGAGAGCCAATCCACTGTAAAGCCCGATTGGGCCTGGTTGCCAGGGGCCCTGTTCCGAGGCCATAAAGATTGAAATACTATCCACCCTAGTCTATCAATATGCTCCTGGAACATCAATGGCCTTGATACGAAACTTCAATCCCCCGACAGTCTAGAATTCCTGAAAAAATACAACATCATACTTCTCCAGGAAACCTGGTCTGTAACAAGTACCCCCATAGAAGGTTATCTTGAATTTAGGTCATCAGCAACAAGAGCGCACAAGCACGGTCGACCACGAGGTGGCCTTTCGATCTATGTTGCCTGTAAATTATCCTTGAATATCAATGTGTTAGAATTTAATGAAGATTGGATCACCGGTATTAGAATTGGTAGCTCAAACCCGGCTAGACAATTGCTTTTGCTTAACATTTACGTTGCACCTTACTCCAGCGAGAAAAAGGCCAAATTTGATCGACTGATTGAAATTACGTCCAACCTGATAAGAGATCATGGTGCAGCCCCATGCTTAATCTCTGGAGACTTTAACACTAATCTATATTCAAGCATCCCAGAGGTAGACAATGAAATACTCTCTGCCGCACAATCGTATCTAGCGTCCCCTCTTAAACCAGCAGGCATCAGGCCTAGCAAACTGGGCGAATATGCTGTCTTACAACTTAATAGTCTGGGTTACACCGTATTGAATGGGAGGTTTTCTACGGATTTTCCACCAGCCTGGACACGAACTAATGGTCACTCCTACTCATTTCTTGATTACACACTAAGTAACTTTAAAATGCTCCCCTTAATTGAAAACTTTCATATTGCATCACCGGGCGTTAGCGATCATCGCCCCCAAATAATAGGACTATCCTTCAATGTCGCCCATCGTTTGGCAGTCGCTCACACTATAATCGGCACATGCACAGAGAACCTTAAAAGATTAAAATGGACTGATCATTTGATCCCCGCAATAATGGACAAATGCAGAACTCTCCTAGGCGAAAGGTGCACAGCGGAAGTTGTCCCAATTAAAGTATGGGAGCTTCTTGTTCAATAATTACTGAGCCAATTTCCGTCTTCAGTACGTAAATATCCAATGCCTGAACAAACACCCATTACAGCCGAGACAAAAAAACTAAAGACCATACGCAATTGTGCACTACGTCTCGCTAGGAAACGCCAGGGAGATGTACATGCGTTTTCTAACTACAAGCGAGCTCAGAAAGCATTTAGAATATCCATCAAGAGGGATAAACAAAAAGCAGCCGATCAGTTCTGGTTGAAATTAGTCCACGCCAGTAAAAACTCCAATCCTAAAACGTTTTGGTCACTGGTGAACAGGAGGACATCGGGCGTAACTGGGCAATGCAGTGCAAATATTAGTGAAGCTGAATGGGCCCTTTTTTTAACAGAGCACTTTAAAGACCACAACAATGGAAGGGATCAATTGAATATCATCTCACCATTGGAAACAACGAGTAATGGCACATTAATTACACACAATAAACCCGACGCTCCCACTTTAGTTATCAATACCGTGGAAACCGCGATTCAGCAAAACTCTCTGTTTTTAAAGTCCCGGCCCGTCCATGAAGGCATGAGACAAAATATCGCTCGCTGTATCAGTAACGCCCGGTCGGACGGGGCTCCAGGTCCTAACGGGCTTCTGCAGGCACTGTTTAAAGCCGACCCCATGCTTTGGTCTGAACATCTGGCCCCTCTATTTTTGCATTGCCGATACACTTATACCATACCAGAATCGTGGAAAGGAGCTATAATTCACCCTATTTTTAAAGGAGGCAGAAGAGCCGATCCTAAAAACTATAGGATGATAGCACTCCTAGATGTAGACTCCAAATACTACGCTAGACTCCTGTTGGAAGATCTGTCATCCTGGGCGTTAAAATCTCAACGGCTGCCATTTAACCAGACTGGCTTTGTGGCCAAATCAGGCACTACTAGCAACCTATTGGCCCTATCTGCACTCATGGAGTAAGCAGCATCCTCAAAAATGTCACTACACTGCTGCTTCGTTGATTTTAAAGCGGCCTTCGACCGGGTGCCCAGGGACCTGTTATGGCACAAATTACAAAAATGGGGAATTCCCAGTGATCTGTTAAAATCCATAATCCAACTCCATTCAAACACTTGGATTCGCATCAAGCTGGGTGAGGGAGACACACGTTTCAAGAAAAATACAGACTTCTTGTGGGGTTAAACAAGGATGTGTGTTGGCCCCCCTCCTATTCAACCTTTTCATTTCTGATTTATCCCATCTATTAGACAAGGTCAACTCTCACCCCCCCCCCCCCAACTCGGAGGATCCCGAATTTGTAATTTGCTTTATGCCGACGATTTTGTTTTATTCAGCCACACGAGGGTCGGTTTACAGAGACTCCTTGACCAGCTGCTTTCTTTTACATCAAGTAATGCTCTGGAACTAAATCTTTCAAAAACGAAAGCTATCACCTTTGGGAATCGGAAGCAGCAAAATGGCGGGTGGTTCTTCAATGGTAAAAAAATTGAAACTGTGACATCGTACAAATATTTGGGCATTTACATGGATTCCAAGGGCTCCTTTCTAAAACAGAAAGAAGTGGTCAAAGCAAAAGCATTGTCTCTCGAAGCAGCATTAATGAAACTCTCGAGACAGCTACTTGGCCCTAGCTTATCCCCCCTCCTGACAGTCATGAAGGCAAAGGTTACAAATCATCTAACCTACGGTCAAGAAATTATGTTGGGGAGCAATTCTTTAATGCTGAACAAAATAACAACTAGAATTTTTAAACGAGCCTGGCACCTGCTGAAATCAGAATCACCAGCTCAGATCATGCTCGAGTTTGGCCTTTTGAACCACGAGGGTGTCGGAGCAGGCACATTCATCAAGTTGTGTCATAGATTGCGTAACTCAAGGGAAGGAAGCCTGGAGGCCATGTTGTGGCAAGAAATATCAGCCGGCCAATCCAGTCATAAACATCGACGTTACCTTGAACACTCCTTGCAACTGCTTGACGTCGTGGATTACTGGGGTACTAATCCACCCCAGCAGGCATTAAAACTGTCTATTAAAAGAAGTGTTCGACTCTGGTCTTTCCATCGGGACAGGGCACAATTGTCTAAAAGAAAACATGCCTGGTCCATAATCGCGGAGCTCAATCCCAGATCAGAGGCCCCTATCTTTCAAGCACTTATGCAGCCGTCTGGAAGAAAAGATTTATGGTACTGAGGATGGACGAATGGCCCTTTTTAAAACATCTGCCAACATGGCGTCGCTCAAATGATGACATTAAATGTAGGGGCAGCGGTCATCACTCAGAATCAATTGAGCACGTGGTGTGTGTTTGCCCCACATTTCTCAACGATAGAAGGAGTTTGTTGCGGGGCGAATGGATCAAACAAGGAGTTCGATCATGACGGCAAGCCATTATAGCAGCAATGAATCCCAACAATACGATGCTTAACGTCAGGTTCACGAAATTTGTCATTAAAACTGCAAAAAACTTACATCTGCAGGTTTACAAGAACCATCGTCGTAATTTGTACATCTATGAACAGACTGGGATTCCTGTGTGCTTTATTATATCTTGAGACACTTATCGATGGTCCTCTGCTTGTTTTACTGAAAGTTAGGACTGGGTCGCATACCCATCAACAAGGTTATTATGTTTTAACATATTTTAGCTTGTTTTTTGCTCACCTTTTAAATATTTTGTACCACTGCATCCTTTTTAATATTTTTAACTTTTTTCTGTTGCATTTAAGATGAACAGTGTTTTCTTGCTTGTTTTTTATTCTAATTGTCATGATTTTAAATAATCAAACAATAAACAATACTACATTCCTAATTCAAGCGGTATCCAAAATCAGTGACAACACGGGTAGTGACTCTTTGACTTGCTACAGAGCCCATAGGGGTCCTCTTGCATTGACACCATTTCAGCCCTACCCTGAGCTGCCACCATGGGAAAACGCACCATGCTACCGCCAGCACGCCCACTAACTGCTAGTATTGACAGCATGCTTGAGAGGGCCGTTAACATCGTTTCGGGCAAAATAGAACTGACGGAGCGGCGCATGTCCCTGGGTATTGAAGGGCGGGCGGACATTTCAAACTTCAGAAGCACATTAGTTGATCATACCCATGACCCACCCTCGCCTCAGGGAATTGGAATTGACAAATCTCCTATCACAAGCGGGAGCACAAACGGGCTGGACATAATCGAATTAGCTGAGTCACAACCTGACATTAACACCGCCACACTTGTAGGAACCCCTGTCGCCAAACAGAAGAGGAAGACCGGGAAACCTACCTGTACAAAAAGGAAGCAGCCCACCCGCATTACCTCCGCACTAACCTGTCTCTCCGCCTGGATACAGCCACCTTCAAGTACTGATATTCCTGAAACCCCTGCTTCTCCCATGACAACATTGAATACGAAGTTGAGCTGCTCAATCAGTACACAGACTGAGGCGACACCTTATCCCGAGAGTCTCGGGGATACTGTCGCCAATATTGTTGCCGCGTTGGTGAATAAACAAATTAATGAATTTTTAGAAAAAAGCTTGCCCCACTTCAGGCCTGCATAGACAATTTGGCTTCACTTATAGGGGGGGTTGGACACTCAGGGAGCGCACAAACGGCCACCACTGAAAAGGGAGGGGGTGGGGGTAGTAAAGGTGTAATAATGAGTATACCAAACTATGGACCCCATGGAACCCAACCCCCTATTGTTAGAGCCATCGTTTCTGCAAGTAATTCATGTGGGATACCAGGACAAACTCAGCCTTGTCCCCAATTGAACTCCGACAGGCATGGCATCGCACCCATTGATAATCACACCACTACTTCACGCACCCATTCCATTCAGGAGAGTGCTAATGGATCAAGTAGATCTAATAGAGTTGATCAGAACTTACCGATTGGCAGTTTGAGTAGTAATGCCCCAGCCACCCTAAACCGCAATCCCCCGTCACCTAACCAAGATGTCTTGAGTCTGCCCCCCGCCGCGTGCCCTTACGTGCTGGTCCTGGCAGGGGTACCAACATTAAAAAGGGATCAGCACGAGTCATGGGCCCAATTACAAAAAAAATGCGCGGACTGGTTATCAAGGCATAGGAGGTTTCACATATCTGAAATAAAGAACATTATTATGCTACGCAGAGTTGGGTGGGTCGGTGCATCTACAAAGAACATCGAGGGGGACTGTATCATAATCAACTTTTGCAGGCCAGCTCTGGTGAGACACTTATTAAGGGCTTGTGAGCCCGCAACATCCAATAGCACCAATATATGCACATTACCCCTTGGTTATTTTTATAAACCAAACCACGGGCCCTGTTCTAATGGGATTATCCCAACCCTTACCTTGAATAGGTTTCAGGCCTTGTCTGGACTGGACGCTCAAGATTGACTACCTCCCCCCGAGGTAGCGCTTGTCCCTGTTGATAGTTCTCTCATCCTGTCTTTGCAACTAAGCCCACTAGCTCTCAGATATCAATGAAGGTTTCAGCCAGCACAGATCTTCGTATCTTACGCTGGAATGTTGCGGGGCTGCATTCTAAGCTCCATCAACCCGACTGGCTGCAACTTATTAGAGAGCAGGATATTCTTTTATTTCAAGAAACATGGGCTACCCAAGATTTATTTTTGAGGGGTTCGAATGCCATAATATCTTAGCAACATCTCCTAAGCATGGCCGACCATCTGGGGGTCTATCGATTTGGGTCAACATCGCTTCCGGCGGTAGCACTAAAACCATATGCACAAATAACAACTACTTCCAAGCTATATTGTTCAACAGGGGGGGTTTCCTTTTTCCTAATTAATTTTTATAATAACGATTTTTATTCTGTACCAAATAGGAATTTTTTAAATCTATTTAATTTTATTGCATCTATTCAAAAATCCAAAGATTATTTTAAGCTAACTGGAATCTGCCTAGGGGGCGATTTTAATGCCAAGCTACCGCAATCACGGCCAAACTTACATAGTAGCGGACAAATATGCAATAGGGGCACGGAGTTAGTGGAACATTTGAATAACCACAACCTAACTAACGTTATGGAGATTGCTGCCATTACTAAAGACAACGCTTCTCCTGAACCAACATTCAGAGGCAGGGGCTGTTCATCTACAATCGACTATGTTTTTATCTCCCCTGTCTTAGAACCCAGCCTGTTGAGAGCTGAAATTATGGCCACAACCTTTGGGGACCACAACCCAATTCAAATAGTACTGAGAGTATCCCCAGCTCCAACACCCACTATAGAATGTGGTGCCAGGAATTTATCACCGACGACAGACAACCTTAGATTGGTATGGCGGGGTGTTATTATCACAGACCTATTTTACAGAATGATCAGGGGAAACCTGAGCCTCATTAATTTGTGTCTGGAGGCTCAGGACCCACACCCTGAGGCAATTACTGCCTTTACTAAACTCTGCGGAGCTATCAAATCCCTGCTGTCTAAACCCATTGCTAAAAAACTACGAGTACCAAGATGGTTTAATCGCGAGTGCTCCGCTGCCAATAGGCAGCTACGCAAGGCCCTGTCACATAGCCCAAGGAGTAACTCACTGGTCAAGTCCTTATGGCTGACGTATAACCGGGTCATTGCCAATAGGAAGGAAGAATTATTGGGTGAGCACTGGGATGCTCTCGTTAATGCTGCCAGCTTAACAAAAGGGAATACTTTCTGGACTGCCGTCAAAGACCTAAGAACAATGGGGCAGCCGTTAACATCTATAAGCTGCAACATAACGAGTGCAACCTGGGAAAGTCACTTCTCCCTAATTTACTTAGCTCCTGCCCCTGAACCAGACCCCTTTAACTATAGGGCACCATCCGGGGTCGCTATAACATTAACAGAGGTAGAGGAGGCCATACGCCAGAGCGTGGGCAACAAAGTCCCCGGCCCTGATGGGCTGCCCATCGACCTCATTAAACATAAACCCGATTTTTGGGCCCCACTGCTGCTAAAGGTTTTTAATAACTTAACCAACGCCCCACTGCCAAAGACTTGGACCACTAGCATTATTGTCCCAATCTTTAAAAAGGGTGACCGCTCCCAACCTAGCTGCTATAGTCCGATTTCTTTGATAGATAACACCCTTAAAATTTTAGGCAGAGTTTTATATAATAACATTTTAATTTGGACAGAGAACAATCACATTTTAGCACAATGTCAACTAGGTTTTAGGAGTAAAATCGGCACAAATGAGCAGTGTCTAAATCTTAACCTGATTATAGGGAAGTACACCATTGCACAGCACTCGCCACTTTATTTAGCTTTTATGGACCTGACCTGAGCCTTCGACTTTGTTAATAGGTCTCGCTTGTGGTCTATTCTCCTAGCCTACGGCTTGGATGAGGCGCTTGTTCATTTTCTGGCCTACCTCCACACGGATCTGAAAGCTCGGGTCAGGATTGGTGACGGGGGTGAGGTGTCTAATGATATCAGTGTTGGTAGAGGGGTTAGGCAAGGGTGTGTCCTAGCCCCCCTCCTCTTTATCATCTACATAAATAATTTGCATAAATCACTGATCACACTCACCAATGATGTCCCCAGAATTAAAGGTAAAATCCTTCCGGTACTTCTATACGCAGATGATGCGGTTTTAATCGGTCGTACTCCTAACGCACTACGCACTTTAGTACGAGGATTTACGGATTTTATGACTGGTTTAGACCTATGTACAAACTTCAAGAAATCCTTCATAATGTCTTGTGGACCTAGGAAATAACCACTAAATTCAATTTCTGTGGGAGACCAAAAACTAACTTGCACTGCCACTTTTCCCTATCTGGGATTGGTCTTCGCTGCGAACGGCACCTGGAATGATCACATGGTGCATTGTAAAAACAAGTTCTCGAAGGCCTTTAACTCAATCCTTTGCCTCCCCGCCCTAAAAGATCTGGGACAATACCAGCAATCCTCAAGATCTTTAGGTCACAGTGCATACCAATAGCTACCTATGGCGCAGATGTCTGGGGTTTTGCCAAAAGCCATAGCATCCAATTAGAGGAAAATAGATTTTGTAGAAAACTCCTGGGTGCTCCCATCTCCACCCTCAGTACATTTGTCATAAGGAATTAAAATTGGGGCACATCGAAGATTTTATAAGGGCACGCCCTGCTTTGTTCTGGCTAGCCATAATGAAAAACCCCGAAGCATCCCTCACAAGGAACATAATAGAAGACTGTATTTGCTGTGAGAAAGGGATGGCTATTCCTTGGCTTGCTGGGATCATTAAGAGCCTGAAAAGTGTCAATCTTAGAGGTTTGTTCCTTATTCCAAATACACCCATGTCAGTTGAGAAAAAAGTTCTAAGGTCAGCACTGTACGCACTTTATAGTTCGGAAAGATTAGAGAGGGAATCAATGAAACAAACTGTTGCTAATTTTATACTCATTGAGCAAACTGAACATTGTCTACCCAGCTACATCGTGTAACCAATGTCGCACTGGGAGAGAGGTCTCCTCTTTCGTCTAAGAGCTGGGACCATAAGATATTTGCTCTGTTTTCCTCTTGGGTATAATGCTAAACTTGATTCCCTGCCGTGTCCATGTAATGGCCGCAGTGGACAAACACTTTTACATTTTCTATTTTTCTGTAAATATTATATGAAATATGCTCAATGGCTGCTAATCCCCTTTTTAAAAAAAACTGTCACCTATCAAGTTAATTGACGCCCTTAACGACATATTTAAAATGGAAAATTATGAACTGATTCTGCGTGTGGGCACCTTCCTGCGATTAGCCACAGGGGCTCGTAAATCGATGTGTGACCCGTGAAGTACATTGCAATTTTGCTATTTTTAAATATGTATTTTGACTATGCTCCTGTGTTTGTTTCTACTATGTAACTCATTTACCAACTGCCTGCTATATTATGAATTTGACATGTTATTTAATTGTCCTACTGTGATTTTATTTCTTGTATGTGTTTCACTTTTATGGATACATTGTTATCCGAATAAAGTCTTTGGATTGGATTGGACATATTTTCTTAATTATTTGGTACATTGAGTTGATCTCTTTATCAAAATTTGTATTAAGGTTTGTTATTATTGGTTTCTGACCTGTTAGTTGCCTAGTGATTCAGTTGTGCTATCTGGATTACAACTATCGCCACACTTTTCATGCAATTCATTTTCGTAAAAACGATTATTTTTATACAGTTTATTTTTGAATACCTAGTTTATTTCTGAATACCATAAAAGTTTTTCACAACCAGCAAAAAATCAAAACGATTCATGTGACTTACCAAATAGAGATGTTCATCTTTTAACCTATTTTCGTCGTCATCCAGATCAATCATATAATCACACATAACTGCAAACCTTATGAAATAAAATAAAAAGGTTAGCTCTGCTGCTAAAAACAAAACACAGATATATTTTGAAGGAGTAAGTTCTAGTGACGCACAAAAATAAATAATAGGTTGTGGTATTTCATTTGTTAAAAGCATTAAATCAAGGCAAGGTTTCTTTTATATAATAAGCTACCATAATAAAAGTGCATAAACACGTAAATTACAGAACTGATGAAAGAAACTGTAAAGTGGAATGCATTCGAAAAACATTTTACCTGGTACAGTTAAGTGCTACACGGAGACCACTAAAACACATTTTAACACTGAACTAAACCACCACCCACCATTGGGCAAGGCAGAAAGGTCGAGGCCTGTAATGTCCCCCTTACCTCCATGCATCATTTATTTTAAATCTCTCAAATGCTTGCAAACATCGAGGCATTGGAGAGCATTATGGAACTATCACAAGAGATGTTTAAAAAAACGGTACAATGGCCAAACCAAGAGGTCTGGATTAAGTTTTTGCTCGCAAGCCAGACCTATCAACTTTGCCAATGATAAAGGCGGGGGGGGGGCAAAAAAGAAGGAGCAAGAGCTTCTAATGGTGGCACACAGGGGCTGCGGGGGGCACAGAGAAGGGCTGCTGGGGGAGAGAAGCACATTGAGGGGCGGTGGGGTCACACAAAGAGGTTGCAGGTGTGAGGCAGTGGACTAAAAAGAAGTGCAATATGAACGCACCCAGAGGGGCATCAGGAGGGGGGCACACAAGGGCTGCAGTGTAGAACAGCACACAGAGAGGTGACAAGGGGGCAGGAGAACCAAGAGGGGATGCAGAGTTAATAGAGCTCACACAAAACATCTGGAGGGGCAAGAGGGCCTGAAGAACAAGTTACTTACCTTTGGTAACGCTTTTTCTGGTGGATACAGTATCTGCCTGTGGATTCCTCACCTTTTGAATTACCCCTGCGCCAGCATTCGACGGAAACTTTTTTCCTAGCTCTCCCATGTTGACGAGGACGTCACAATCACACGGCTCCGCTCGCGACTCCGTCTGACGTCATCGGAGCCCCAAATAGACCTCGTTGGCGTGCTGATGTCAGTTCCACCCTTTTTTTCCCTGCCTCCGAGGCGAACGGGTGGACCAACATCATAATTGAAGTATACACAGTATACAATATAAACATAAATACACACAGTATAAAGAATCATAGGAAAAGCAAAACAAACTAGGCATTTCCTATGAACGAACAAGGCATTTAAAATACACAGGAAAACAACCATGTTAAATAAATCATAAAACCTTTGATATACGAAGGTGGACAACGGGGAGACGGGTGGGTCAGTGAGGAATCCACAGGCAGATACTGTGTCCACCAGAAAAAGCGTTACCGAAGGTAAGTAACTTGTTCTTCTGATGGATACATCTGCCTGTGGATTCCTCACCTTTTGAATTGAATCCCACAGCAGGCCCACTCCCGGAGGAGGGTGTCCACCAACCTATACCAAAAAATCCTGAAGCACTGAGCGTGCAAAATGGCCGTCCCTCCTAACCTCAGAATCCAAGCAGCAATGCTTCGCAAAGGTGTGGAGGGAGGCCCAAGTCGCTGCCTTACAAATATCAACAACAGGAACACCTCTAGACAGAGCAGAAGAAGAAGACTTAGCTCTGGTGGAATGAGCTCTGATACCTTCAGGCGGTTCCTTCTTGGCCAAGGCATAGCAGATCTTGATGCACAAGATGATCCACCTGGAGAGAGTCCGCTTGTGCACAGCCTTGCCTTTCATTCGCCCAACGTAGCCCACGAAGAGCTGATCGTCCAGCCTCAGATCCTTGGTTCTGTCCAGATAGAAACTGACAGCCCTCTTAGGATCCAAGCGATGAAGTCTCTCCTCCTCCTTGGAAGGGTGAGGGGGAGGATAGAAGGTAGGTAAAGTAATGGATTGCCCAAGATGGAAAGGGGTAACCACCTTAGGCAGGAAAGCAGCCCTGGTCCTGAGAACCAACTTTTCTGCATGAATGGTCAAAAACGGAGGTTTGGAACTAAGAGCCTGAAGCTCACTTACCCTCCTAGCCGAGGTAATAGTGATCAGAAAGACTGTTTTGAAAGACAGAAGCCTCAACGGACAACTATGAAGAGGCTCAAAAGGAGAACCCATCAGAAATGTAAGAACAAGATTTAAATCCCACTGAGGCATAATGAAAGGAGTGGGAGGAAACCTATTAGTAAGGCCCTTAATGAACCTCATAACAATGGGGGACTTAAACAAAGACGGCTGGTCCGGCAAACATAGAAAAGCAGACAAAGCCGACAAATATCCCTTTACTGTAGACACAGCACAACCCTGCTGGGCCAAAGAAAGGGAAAACTCAAGAATGTTAGACAAACGGGCTTTCAAAGGTTCAATGGACCTCTCTCCACACCATTTAACAAATTTGGACCACCTAGAAGAATAAACAGATTTGGTGGAGTGTCTTCTGGATGATAAAATAACATCCACCACATACGGTGGGAGAGAGAAAGAACTCAGGTTGCCCCGTTCAATCTCCAGGCATGAAGGTGCAAGCTCTGGAGGTTGGGGTGTAGAACCCACCCCTGCGACTGCGAGAGGAGATCTGCCCTGAGAGGGAGACGGAGCGGAGGGTGCGATGAGAGGTGAAGTAGATCTGTGTACCACACCCTTCTTGGCCAATCCGGAGCGATCAATATGACTTGGGCCCGGTTTTAGCGAATTTTCCTCAGAATTCGAGGAATCAAGGGTATGGGAGGAAACGCGTAAAGGAGCTGTGAACTCCAATCCAACTGAAACGCGTCCCCCAAAGCTCCCTGCATCGGAAACTGGAGATTGCAGAACGACGGGCAGTGCGGGTTCTCGTGAGTGGCAAAGAGGTCCAACCGAGGAAATCCCCACATCTTGAAGACAAGATGGACCACCTCTGGATGAAGCCGCCACTCGTGATCGGCCGAGTAATGCCGACTGAGACTGTCCACACGTACATTCAGCACACCGGCCAAATGATTTGCAAACACACAAATCTGACAGCCCTGAGCCCAGGACCAGAGTCGCAGAGCCTCTCTGCAGAGACGAAACGACCCTACACCTCCCTGTTTATTGATGTACCACATCGCGGTAGTGTTGTCCATCAGGACCTGAACTGACTGACCGTGAAGGGACGGAAGGAAGGCCTTTAGTGCCAAACGAATAGCCCGCAATTCCAGAAGGTTGATGTGAAGCAACCTTTCCTCTGGAGACCAAAGACCTTTGACCTCCTGATCCCCCAGATGAGCACCCCATCCTAGAGTGGAGGCATCCGTGATCACTGTGGCCACCGGTGGAGGAAGCTGAAAGGGTTTCCCTTGAGACAAATTGCCCTGAACACTCCACCAAGATAGATCCGCTGCAGTTTCTCTGGAGATCCTGATTGACTCCCTGAGATCCCCGTTGTGCTGATACCACTGCCTGCGGAGACACCACTGGAGCGCCCTCATGTGCCAGCGTGCATGGTTGACCAACAGAATGCAGGAAGCAAACAGACCGAGCAGGCGTAGGACCTTCAGGACTGTAACAACCGCTCCATCGTGAAACAAGGGAATCATTTCCTGAATGTCGAGAATCCTCTGCGGAGGTGGAAATGCTCGACACACTGTAGTATCCAGTACTGCCCCTATGAACAGGTTGTGCTGTGAGGGCACCAGGTGAGACTTGGGTACATTTATCGAGAAACCCAAAACGTATAACAGCCGTGCTGTTACCTGCAGATGATGAAGCACCATCTCCGGCGACTTTGCTTTGAGCAGCCAGTCGTCCAGGTAAGGGAAAACAGGAATTCCCGACTTTCTGAGATGAGCTGCCACCACCGCCATCACCTTTGTGAAGACTCGAGGTGCGAAAGTAAGACCAAACGGGAGGACCGCAAACTGGTAGTGTTGGGACCCTACTGTGAAACGGAGATCCTTCCGATGTGACTTCAGGATGGGGATGTGAAAATACGCATCCTGCAAATCGATCGACACCATCCAGTCTTCTTGCTGCAACGCCAAAAGAACCTGAGCTAGGGTCAACATCTTGAATTTCTCCTGCCTGAGGGAGAAATTCAAAACCCTGAGGTCTAGAATAGGCCTTAACCTGCCGTCCTTCTTGGGGATCAGGAAATACCGGGAGTAGCATCCCTGACCCCTTTCCTGCTCCGGAACCACCTCTATCGCACCTTTTTGCAATAACACAAGAACTTTTTGCTGTAGGAGCAACAAATGGTCCTCTGAACACCCGCCCTGGCGAGGAGGGTAAGGAGGAGGAAACTCCCGGAAGGGAAAGGCGTACCCATTTTCCACAAGATTCAAAACCCAAAGGTCTGATGTGATAGATTTCTAATCTTGTAGAAAATGGGACACCCGACCCCCTACAGGACTAGCATGCTCCAAGATGGGGGATCTAGGGCTGCTTTCCAGAGACACCAGTGGCAGGGGCAGAAGAGGAAGAGGAGGAGGAGGAGAGTTGACGGGCTGCACCGCACAAACGACCTCTGTTCTTCCCTCTGGAAGTTTTGTACTGAAGGTTCTGCTGCTGTAACTGAGGTTGCTGACGGCCTCGAAAGGAAGACATCCTGCCAAAGCCACGATACCTTTTAAAACCAAATTCTCTAGATTGAGATTGGAGTCCTAAAGATTTAGCCGTAGCTCTACTGTCCTTAAATCTCTGCAGCGCAGAATCAGCCTTTCCCCAAAAAGTCTTGACCCATCAAAGGGAAGATCCAGAAGCGTATTCTGAACATCAGGAGAGAAACCTGAAGACCTAAGCCAGGCATGCCTTGTTGTAGCAACAGCAGAACCCATCACTCTTGCCACTGAATTAGCAGTGTCCAATCCAGACTGTATAACCTGACGTGCTGCCGCCTGGGTATCCGACACAATCTCCTGAAAAGGTATTCGATCATTTTCCGGCAACTTTGGAATTAACTGCTTTGCCGAGTCCATCAAGGCATGGATATATCTCCCCAACAAGCAGGTGGCATTGGTGGATTTCAAAGCCATACTCGAAGAGGAGAAAACCTTTTTAGCAGACTGCTCTAACTTTTTTGAATCCCTGTCACCAGGAGTCTGGGGAAAAGAACCTGTTGATTGTTTCGAACAAGAAGCCTGCACCACCAAACTTTCAGGCGAAGGATGACTCGAAAGAAATGCAGGATCATTTGGAGCAGGCCTGTACCTTCTTGCTATGGACCTTGAAACCGCAGGTGCAGAAAGAGGCTTCCTCCACACCTCCAAAATAGGCTCAGTTAAGGCCTCATTAAATGGCAAAAGAGGCTCAACCACAGAGGAAGGAGAGTGTAAAACCTCTGTTAGAATATTCAGCCTAAAATCAGCAGTGGAAAGCTGAAGATCTAAAAGTTCAGCGGCCTTTCTAATAACCGCATGATAAGGCGCAACATCCTGCGAGGGTAAAGATTTTGGTGATGAAAGCTCCCATTCCGGGGAAGTATCCAATCCACTTGCCTCCTGAAGGCCTTCAAACTCATCTTCCTCAATCTCGCCTTCCTCAGCCTCATCCTGCTGATACTCCTCTTCTTCAAGAAGCCTTTGAGCCTCTCTCCTAGACCTTATCTTCAGGACAGGATTCGGCGTCGACGGAGCCTTACGCGGCGCCGATAAAACAGGCACCGGCGTCGAAGGCACAGCTTCCGACAGCGGCGCCGACCGGAGCCGAGAAGAAGAGCGACCTCCAGATGGAGCCGGAGACTGAGAGACCGGCGTCGAGAACCTCGGAGCCGGAAAGTGCCAGGACGGCGCCGTCGGCATAAAAGGCATGAATGGTGCCTGGGCATAATGTTGAGGAACGCCCAAATTAAATGCAAGCGGACCCAGGGGCCCCGAAGGCGCACCGGTAGGGTAGGCTGCCTTGACAAACATGCCATACATCGTGTTAAGGAACTGTGATGGATCCGTACCAGGCCCAGGAAAGGATGGGAATGGAGCCGTATCCTGATCCTCACGAGGCCGTGTAGGCGCCAGTGAAGTCGGGCCTAAGACTGGAGAAGTCGCTGGTACAGGCTCAATAGAAACCCTCGGCGCCGGCAAAGAGCTCGGCCCAGGAGTACCCTTCGGCGTCGGTGAACGCGCCGGAGAACCTGTCAGCGTCGGAGAACGTGCTGGAGTCGCTGGAGGAGATGGAGAAGGTGATGGAGAAATGACATCTCTAGTACAATGTCTCGGAGCCGGTGAGGGCGACCTCGAAGCCCTACCCTTCGACGAATGACGTCGAGAACCATGCCTCCTCTTCTTCGACTTCGAAGCATGTGAAGTCGACGACTTCGACTTCGATCTTTTCCGACCTCTTTTCTCCTTTCTTGCCTTCGCCATGAACAATTTGGCCTCACGCTCCTTCAAGGCCTTTGGGTTCATTTTCGGACAGCTGGTACAACCATCGACGTCATGGTCCGAAGAGAGGCACCACAAACAGTCGTCGTGAGGGTCCGTGATCGACCTATGACCCCCGCATTCTCTACAAGGTTTAAACCCTGACTTCTTCGACGCCATCACACTGCCACTCCAAAGGAAACAGCAGAAACAAAGTTACTATCAAAATGTTAATGGAGAGTCCCAGAAAACCGTTACGTGTCGTCGGCGCGGAAAAAAGGGAACAGACGTCAGCACGCCGACGAGGTCTATTTGTGGCTCCGATGATGTCAGACGGAGTCGCGAGCGGAGCCGTGTCATTGTGACGTCCTCGTCGACGTGGGAGAGCTAGGAAAAAAGTTTCAGCGGAATGCTGGCGCAGGGGTAATTCAAAAGGTGAGGAATCCACAGGCAGATGTATCCATCAGAAACAGCAGGGCAGTATGCAGAGGAAAGGGATGAATGTGGGGGCAGACCCTCCATCGTATGTCCACACAACTTACAATACAGGCCAGCACACCCATCAGCATATTTCACGACAACCGTCATCATACACACACACACAGTCATACAGCAACACACTCACTGTCATACAACATACATACCGACATACATCCACAAAAACGACACTTCGACCATCATATGTCAACAGAAGCAACATCATAAGTCTGCACATACATCATATGTCCACTCAACCACCAATATACACCAACACACCCACCACTATACACCATCAAAACCTACATCATTCACCTAGACACCCAACATCATACAGGCACACTACTAACATCATACAGCAACACAACATCACACGTCCACACAACCAACATCACAGAACACTTCTGCCAACACACCCAGCGACAAACCTCTACACCACCAATATTTCACACCAATACATCTACCATCATGTCATAACACCCATCACCATACATCCACACAACCAATAGCATATGCCAACACATCTACCAAGATAGCTAAAGACAGCCACCATCATACTTCAACCTCCTAATATCATACAACCACAAAACCAATATCACAGACAAACACATCTACTATCATGCACCAAAACACATAGTGCCATACCTCCATACAAACATCATACATCAACACACAGCCATCATATGCCAACACACTAACCCTTGTAGGTTCACACAAACATCATATACCAACATTACCACATCATAACCAACACATCCACCAACATACATCCACACATACGCCAGCAGTCATCATCATGCAATAATACAAGCAACATCAGTTGTTTACTTACAACACAAACGACATTGAGGCTCACACACACACCCAAACGACATCCATGCATCTTACATGTGTCTAAGCAAGCAAGATCATACAGCGCTACCCACACCATCATACACAAACACCCCTACGATCATGCCTAAGCACAAGAAATTTAAACATGTACACATCCATTGTATATTCAAAGAACAATTTAATGTCAGAATACCAACACAACTCACATGATATGCCAACCGTCCCAACGTCATAGGTACACACAGACAAAATTGTATTTAACATACTCACTATCATACATCCACAAACCCAACATCATGGGCCAAAACAGAAAAACATGCCAAAAGCCAATTAATTTAATTTAAAAACTAACTTTGAAAGTTAGTTAGGCTTTACTACTAATTTAAGTCACTTCGCCATAAAACTAAAAAGTAATTCAATTCACGTGTTAAGGAGCCACCTTCGCCTCATGTCAGAACCCTGCTGTAGTAAGAGAACCTTAACTCCCACCCCCAGAGTACAGTCTTTGCAAGATAGCACAAATTTTAAAATACAAATTAACAAACAAGTTACTTACCTTCGGTAATGCATTATCTGGTAGAGACATAGTCTAGCTGCAGATTCCTTTACTTTGAATTCTCCCCAAGCGCCAGACTAGATCCGGAAGTTTTTTCAGGAGTACCTCCGCACGGGGCGGGTCAGTGTCGTACGACTCTGTACTGACGTCGGCTCTGGATGTGACGTCAGTGGAGTCATATAAGTCCACTACGGTGCGTGTGACTTCAGCTTCTTCTGTAAAATCTCCCGCGCCACAACCCGGAGCCACTACAGAAACTAGCTGCGGAAACAGTGTGCCAAAAAAGATCAATGTATCTTTGAAACAATAACTAGAACACAGAATTGAATGGTATGACAGTACAAAGTCAAGGTCTACAATGTAAACCAATGGGTTGGTGTCATACAACTACATGAAAGAGCGACCACTGGTGAATAAAACCAGTGCTGAAAAAGGGTGCAAAACCTATATTCTCAAAGAAGGTCCATAAGGAGAGATCAAATGCTTCGATGAAGCACTTGGGTACTTGAAACACTGACCACCGGTAAATAAACCAGGGTTGTAAAAGGAATACCTCTTACACTGCAAATCGTCTGCAGAGTGGGGAGGATGGGTAGGGCGTTAAGGAATCTGCAGGTAGACTATGTCTCTAACAGATAATGCGTTACCAAAGGTAAGTAACTTGTTCATCTGATAGAGACATCTAGCTGCCGATTCCTTAACTTCGAATTAAATACAATAGCTATACCCACCCGGAGGAGGGTCTGCAAACTAATTCTACAAAAATTCTCAGAGAGTGCCATCAGGTCGAAATTAGCAACAGAACAGAAGGGCATAGGAATTAGATAAAAAGAAGCATGAGCTCCTTATAAAAACTGTGGAAAGGACCACAGGCAATGTCAATGAAAACAACCCTACAGGTATGGATCAAAGAAAACCCAGCCTCAAGGGCGGCGGAACAACACTGTGCCAGAAGGCAACAGTCAATAGCATGAGCACAATACCTGATCCCCAGAGGGTGAAATCAGCCTAAGGACAGAAGGACCAGAGGCAATAGTGAATGTCGTGAACTATACAGTCCCTCCCTCAGCAAAGGAATAGTTGAGGGAAGATGCCCTGAGAAACCCAGAAAAAAGGGAGTCTCAAAACACATCCACATTAGAAATAGGATAAAATGCATTCACAGCAAGAGCGGGGAGAAGAACACAAGAACAAGATTGATGAAAAACCCAAACATGTCCTTGGAAAAAACCATTATTAACCCCAGGAGCACTACTAAGGTCCCTATACTTGTAAACAAATCATGTCCTTAGAAAAATTAGCACTACAGGGTCCACACCGAATAGAACTGGTAGAGACATAAAGATGGCAAATATCCAGATAAGAATCTGCCAAAAACGATGAGCAACAATGCTCAAATCTCCATAGCTCATACTGTATGTACACATATAGAGTCATACCCACAATACATGTTTGTATATATATATATATATATATATTCTATAAGAGAAATCACTCCATCTCCTAAGAGTGAAACACAGGCCCATCCAATCGTAAAATGAGTAAAACAGGTTTATTTGTTCACAACAGGCAGTCTTGATAGTGCAGCATTACGCGTTTTGACCCACCCAGGGTCTTAATCATATGCAAATGCAGGGATTAGTCGCTCCGAGCTTAAGACGTGTTGTGGTCACCAACAGTGAGGGATGACTATAAGTGCAGACACTAATATTCACAATGTCAATCACCTCGATTTTAAACATGATTATTTTACAACTCAGGATGAGGCAACACTTTTCCAAATAGTACAATTGTTGTATCAATCACCTGATGCATTAATATTCAGAAACAATGTCCGAGTTTATGTGCCTCAATCCAGTGGCATGATTGTAATAGGACTCAGAGGAGATGGAGTGATTTCTCTTATGGAATATAATAGGCGGTGATGTTGCCTGCAAGCCCCGACCCGTGAGGCTGGGCGTCCCTCTGTATGTGTATGTATATATACATACATATACTATATATATTATCAAAAAAAAAAGAAGGGTCAAGGCACCCAAGTCCTGCACCCGTCAACACAGAGTAGTAAAAGTAAAAATGGAATGCGCAGTGGTGCAACGAACCAGAGATGTGACCCTCCTACACCTCTATAAGGGAATCGCTTCCCAAAACAAACATCCACAAGAGTGGTTCAGCACTCAACTCAAAGATCAATTATATGTACACCACAAATTTTCAGTCCATAATGCACAATTAAGAATGGTAAGACATGGTCATCTCAGTGAACAAATGTGAAAGTCGTTCCTTCTTCCAAAAAATCTTTATTCATCATCTTTTCTTAAAATCACAGCATATGATCAGTAGCCAACGCGTTTCGTCCACCTGGGACTTCTTCAGGGATCAATATGCAAGCAGTTATCTCGCATATTTTTCATGTTGTGATTTAGAACAAAGGAATATGGTGTTTGGGTTATGTGGAGTACAGTTGGTCCAAAAAAGTAACAACGTGGCGTCCGGTTCAGTAAAAAGAGAACCGGACGCCACGCTGTTACTTTTTTAAGAAAAGATGATGAATAAAGAAACCTTGTTGATATTAACACTTACGACCACAGTTGGTCCGGTAAATCAAATGAAGTACAACTCAACCGATTGAAATCCCAAAGTAGACACCCGGTTGGAATATTGGCACATACGGAATGTCAAAACCGAACTCTGCCATAAATCAAACTAGGACGCATAGTAAGAAGATGTCCGCAGGAAGACAGAGACCATCTGGCTTCCTACAAAAGTACAAGTTACTTACCTTCGGTAACGTAATATCTGGTAGAGACACAGTCTAGTCGCAGATTCCTTAACTTTTGAATTCTCCCCAGGCGCCAGTCTGGATCCAGAAATTTTTCAGCAGTAACCTCTGCATGAAGGGGGAGGGTGTTGTGCGGCTCCGTGATGATGTTGGCTCCGGATATGACATCAGTGGAGTCATATAAGTCCACTCCAGCGCGCGGACGTCAGCTTCTTCTGTGAAAATTTCCGCGCCAAAATGCGGAGCCACTCTAGAAACTGGATGTGGAAACAGTGTGCCCAACAACAGTCAAAATCTTTTAAAACACCAATTACAAACAACATGAAATGGTATGCCAATACCATCCAAAGGTTTAAGGTAAAAACCCCACATTAATCAACGATGCTTAGGCTACGTGAAACCCTGCACCCCGAAGCAGAACTATCCTTAAAAAGGGGAACACCCTCCACTCTACAGACCACTCACCAATGGAAGTGAGAGGTAAGGCCATACCAATACAAGACCCATTAAACAATAAAAATGTTTGTTGTGTCACCATTACATGAGATAGTGACCACTGGTATACAAACCGGTATTGATACAGGGTATAACCCTTTGTCTCATAGGTCTTTCGCAGAGTGGGGAGGATGGGCAGGGCGTTAAGGAATCTGCAGCTAGAATGTGCCTCTAAAAGATATTACGTTACCGAAGGTAAGTAACTTGTATATATGATAGAGACATCTAGCCGCAGATTCCTTAACTTTTGAATTAAATACCATAGCTATACCCACCGGAGGAGGGTCTGCGAACTAATCCTACAACAGTTCTCAAAGAGAACCAGCCGGTCAAAACCAACAACTGACTAAATGTACGTTGAAATAGTAGGAAAAGAGCCTGGCTCTTAATAGTACCTATGATCACTATCACAGAATATGTCAATAATAAACCACCCTTAGGCCCGGAAAAATTTAATCCTGAGAGAAAAGGAGGAAAAAAATCCTAAATAACAATCTGAGAGTTATCAGAAACTATCATCTAGTGGACCAAAAGGGCCAAGAACAAGACAAAAGCCTTGTAATCTGTATTCTTCATATCAATAAAGAAAAATCAGAGAAGAACCGTTCTGATAAAATCCTTAATGAAAGACTCACAGGACTCATCCCCATTATACTAAGATCAATGAGCCTCAATACAAAACTGAAGACATAATCCGTACACCATGAAAGGAGAACAATAATACCTCCCGGGTATAAAGAACATTTGCTTGAACCAAATGACCACCCGAAGGTTACATCATACATTGTAAAGATGTTAAAAAATGACACTAAACAGCTTTGAATCTGGTATAAGCTACCATCAAGTATGCCAGATGTAAAAATCTTGTCACAGAGATGTATATATATGGACCCATATATATATATATATATATATATTACCTACTGGCGCCACCTTCCCGGGGCTTTTATAATTTATGCGTGGGGGGCTCCTGCCCCCAACGCTGCCCCGGGGACCACCACCTCCCTGGGGCATTAGTGAAATTATGTGGGGGGGGGCCTCGCAGGCCCCCCCAAGCCCCGGGGACCGCCACCTCCCCGGGGCTTCAATATAAATAAAAGTGGGGGGGGTCCCCGCCACACTGCCCCGGGGACCACCACCTCCCAGGGCCGGCTCCCGCAATGTCCTGGGGTGCCCCCCCCCCGGAACATTGCAGTTTCCAATGGCAGGGCGGGAGCACTGCTCCCGCCTTGTCATTGCAAACTTCTGCTTTGCTTCGCGGAAGCGACAGCAGGAAACCTGCTCTCGCTTCCACAAAGCAAAGCAGAATTGCTTTTGGGCGAAGGGAGCTGCATGTCAGCAGCTCCCTTTGCCCAAAAGCAATGCCGGCTCCCGCAGGAGGCGGGGAGCCGGTAGGGACCGGGGGGCATTGGGGCTCCCCCCGTGGTCACCAATGTGAGGGCCGGCCCCAGGGGATGGGGTCCCCGGGGCCAAAAGTGGCCCAGGGAAGGGGGGCCAAGCGGCCCCCCTTCCGAATATTTTATTTATTTATTTTTTTAAACGAGGCAATGCCCCGGGGGATGGGGTCCCCGGGGCCGATAAAGGCCTCTGGAGGGGGGCTGTGCGGCCCACCTGCATTAAAAATATTTTTAAAAATATATTTATATTTGTGGCCATGCCCCGGGGGATGGGGTCTCCATGGCTGAAATAGGCCTCGGAAGGGGGGTCGCGCGGCCTCCTTCAAGTTTAAAAAAAAAACTATGTCTCAGGCCCTGGGGGATGGGGCCCCCATGGCCCAAAAATAATTACGGGAAGGGGGGCACAGCCCCTCTTCCAAAAAAAAAAGCTGGCATCTTGCCGGAGGCCCCGCCCCCTCCCTGCACCACTCTGCAAACGCGCCTCCTGGTGCGTTCTGGGTTGGGGGATTAAGTCCCCTAGAATCTTAAGGGTCCTTAGGGGCCAACTAGCCCACCTGGTACCTCCAGTAAGCCCCACACACTGGGATTGCTGAGAGGTGGTCCGAGGCCACGCCCCGTTTTACACCACTCTGCAAACGAGCCTCTTGGCGCACTGCTGGTGGGGCGATGAGGTTCACATGTGTCCTGAGGACCTCAGGACTAAAGTAGACTTCATCCCCCGAGCAGCAGTGTGCCAGGAGGCGTGTTTGCAGAGTGGTATAAAAAGGGGGAATGGCCTCGTATCACTCTCAGCAATCCAGCTGTGTGGGGCTTTCTAGAAATAACAGGAGGGCTAGTTGGCCCCCAGGGGCCCTCAGGAGGCAAGGGTACTTCATCCCCCAACCAACAGCGCCCCAGGAGGCATGTTTGCAGAGTGGTGGAGAAACGGGGCATGGCCTGTGGTCACGTCTCAGCAATCCCACTAGCTGGGGCTTACTGGAGGTGTCAGGTAGGCTAGTTGGCCTCTAAGGACCCCCAGCATCGAAGATGACTTTAATCCCCATCCAAGAGCGCGCCGGGGAGCAAGTTTGCAGATTGGTGGGCAAAGGGGGCGTGGCCTGCTTTGAGAACTTACCAATGCTGCTGTGTGGGACTTACTGGAGGTAATAGGAGGGGTAGTTAGCCCCCAAGGAACGTCCTTAGGGGCCAACTACCCCTCCTGTTACCTCCAGTAAGTCTCACACAGTGGTATTGCTAAGAGGTCTTCGGAGGCCATGCCCCCCTTTCTCCACCACTCTGCAAACGTGCCTCCTGGCACACTACGGGTTTGAAGATGAAGTCCACTTTACTCCTGAGGGACTTTGGGGGCCAAGAAGCCCTCCTGGTACCTCCTGTAAGTCCTACGCCGCGGAATTCCTGACCGCTGGTCGGAGGCCCAGCCCCCTTTCTGCACCACTATGCAAACGCAACTACTACGTTATAATTATAAATGAGCATTTAAAAAACCTTAGAAATTCACTGAAAAAAACATAGATTTCATGGACATTATAGTTAGCAATTAGCATTTAAAAAACCTTAGAAATTCACTGAACAAACCACAGGTTTCAGGGACGTTATAGTTAGTTGGACCTTTCACTCGTACAAAACCAGATAAATTCGGCCATTATACTTAGTTAAGGTAACTATAACTCGCGCCCCCGCAATGCACTGCTGATGATGTCACGCATTACATCACTCATGACATGGTCAGTGACATCACTGATGACATCACTGATGACATCTCAAATGACATCACTGATGACATCATCCGGTTAATATCTGATGCACCTCCTCACACCCTAATATAACCTTTCATACACCCACTCTAAAATGCAGACTACCATTCTCGAAACCATAGACACACCAATACCAGTTAGTACATACCCACTCACTGATTCATAGGTCTACACACATCTACTCACTCACCGATACAGTCACTCATACACGCAGTCAATCATCAATACAGCCTCTGATATATGCACTCATACACCCATACTGACACTCACATACTGTCACTCACCCAGAGTTACTCACACACCTAGTCAGTCACCAAAAGAATCAATAACAC
Source organism: Calotriton arnoldi (assembly GCA_963921515.1). Lineage (NCBI taxonomy): Eukaryota > Metazoa > Chordata > Amphibia > Caudata > Salamandridae > Calotriton > Calotriton arnoldi. The sequence continues at coordinate 159,776 of CAWUFW010013021.1, read as the reverse complement.
TGCCCTTTACTCGCCTATGCAGTTATACACACACCACCTCACTTATTCATACAGATACTAACACATACTTACTCTCTTCTACAATCACTGACACAAGCACACACTCATGCATACAGCCACTCTCACAATCACTCACTCTCACATATAGTTAGTTATATACTCCAGCACTCTCATATACTGACTTTTACATATGTAGTTACACATATACCACTGAGACATCCATTCACTCACCGACACAGCCATACGCACACTCACTCACCCATACAGCCCCTTGCAGGCGCACTCATGAAACCATACACCCACTAAATCACCCACTCACACATCCATGTAGGGAGTTACACCCCCCACCCACTCACACAGACACTCAGGCACCCATACAGGTACTCAGACAACCAATCATTAACCCATATAGACACTCATGTAGCTATTAACCAACCGATGAAGGCACTTACGCACCAACTGACAGACTGATACAGACATTCACACAGACTAGTCATTCACCCATGCATTCACTAAGACACATTTAATCACTCACTTATAGTCAGTCACGCACCCACTAAAACATCCATTCAAACACTCATACACCTACTTATTCTTCAATACACCTTTGCGTATCTATATATAACATTCTTAAACTTTTAAAAATCACCCAGTCGCTGGATGATGTCATGAGTGATATCATCAGTGATGTCATTTGAGATGTCATCAGTGATGTCATGAGTGATGTCATTGACCATGTCATGAGTGATGTAATATGTGACATCATCAGCAGTGCACTGCGGGGGCACGAGTTATAGTTAGCTCAACTAACTATAACGGCCGAATTTCTCTGGTTTTGTACGAGTAAAATATCCAACCAACTATAACGTCCCTGAAACCTATGGTTTTTTCAATGAATTTTTAAGGTTTTTTAAATGCTAATTACTAACTATAACGTCCCTGAAACCTATTATTTTTTCAGTGAATATATATATATATATATATATATATATATATATATATATATATATATCTCCCCAACCAAAATTCAATGGAGCGCGCACTCAGGCAGAAAATGAGGAAAGGGTATCAACGAACAAAGGGATTTATTACTGCCATAAATCCTCCGTGACGCGTTTCGACCGTAGCACGGTCTTGATCACACTGCTACGGTCGAAACGCGTCACAGAGGATTTAGGTGTGATCAAGACCGTTCTACGGTTGAAACGCGTCACGGAGGATTTATGCCAGTAATAAATCCCTTTGTTCGTTGATACCTTTTCCTCATTTTTTGGCCTGAGTGTGTGCTCCATTAAATTTGGGTTGGGGATTGACAGCCGGTAACGCCGCCAGCAAGCGCGCCACCTTCCACGGGCGCTGGTTCTCAGAAGAAGATCATCCACCAGAGACTCCGAGTGGCCCGACAACGCACGAAATTTCGTCGGCCAATGTCCTCTGCTGGACTGCAAAGATCTACATAAGCTTGTAAGCTTGTCCCCGCATGGCCTTAAGAGCCATGGTCCAACAGTCTGAACATGAACTCGAGTCATGGACACCTCAGGGTGCCAAAGGGAAGCAAGGGAAGAAAAGCAACTGCATCTCACACTAATAACCTCTTTCTGTTTTCTTCCTCTCCCCCTTTTTTTTTTTTTTAAACCACAAATGTATAACACATGCACCCAGCCATGTATACACTGTATACATCATGGCGAAACAGAACTGAAAAACCAGTTCAAAACATTTTATAATATTATTAAAAAAGGTACCACACCTAACCACACACCAATTAAGGTGACAATGTAACAAAACTATCATACCCACAGGTAACCTGACATTAATTTAATGCCTCCTGTAATACTGAACCCTTGCCAGCAGCATGCACATGCGATAACACTTGTGAACCCAAACAAAATTTGATTGTTAGTCCACCGGTACTTATATTTATAAACTAATATATAAATACTTCAATGTTTTACACATCATAACATTTTTGACACATCTATAAAGCATGGGTTTGCTAAATTAATTGAACTGATCTTTCGTGGTTTGAAATCTTGATGAAAACAATGTGATGAATACGATCGTTATTAAGAATGAGCATGTTAGTCCTTCCTTACTTTTGTGTGATTCAAGTGTATTTAAACTAACGAACAACTGATCCTCATTTAATTGCATATGATTAAGACCGTAGCACAGTCGAAACGCGTAATGCTTTTGTGCTGGTACCTGCGAAAATAAAGAACTTTGTTTTCCTTCATTCCCGACTGGAGGGCTTGTTTTCTCACAGCGTGAAGACTCCGTGGGATTTCACTTGACATATATAAGGTGACTCCGTGACTAGGCCCCAACTCGTGAGGCTGAGGCGATCCTTTCGTCAAGAGTCATTTGGGTTCATGTTGTTCATGTTTAAAGGACGCCCGCCGGCTGCCCATATTTTGCACGGAGAAATTGGCTGAGCTCAGGCCACTGCACGCACAGGAGGCTTTGGTCACTGGTGGAGCGGGGGGCCTGCCTGCTAACAATTTGAGGCATTTTGGGAAGCAGCCAGAGTTTGTAGGGTTACTGAAACCCAACATGACGGAGGAATGGATATTTCAATTCATGCAGGTACCCGCCAAAATAACTTTCCTAACAGCATGAGGACGAACATTTTTCACAAGATACATGTTTAAAAATATTACTTAGCCCAACATGGAATCGAATCCTTGAGGCTGCAACAGTATTATTTTGAAATCGATTTTTGTGAAAAAGACATTCTTTTAAAAAGTGGTTTAAATAATGGAGGGACATGACAATGCTCAGGAATCTGGTATAATGCATTATGGACCAAGTAGTCCCAAGAACTAGAGAAGCACGAGATCAGTGACTTACTTCAATGTTTTAAACATCATAACATTTTTGACACATCTATAAAGCATGGGTTTGCTAAATTAATTGAACTGATCTTTCGTAGTTTGAAATCTTGATGAAAACAATGTGATGAATACGATCGTTATTAGGAATGAGCACGTTAGTCCTTCCTTACTTTTGTGTGATTCAAGTGTATTTAAACTAACGAACAACTGATCCTCATTTAATTGCACATGATTAAGACCGTAGCACGGTCGAAACGCGTAATGCTTTTGTGCTGGTACCTGCGAAAATAAAGAACTTTGTTTTACTTCATTCACGACTGGAGGGCCTGTTTTCTCACAGCGTGAAGACTCCGTGGGATTTCTTTTGACATATATATATATAGGTGTGAGCAAGGTAGGGGATCCTACCGAAACGCGTAGCAGCCTTTCTAACAAAATAAAAGATTGGAACCTTACCTTTGATTTGCGGTGTCGTTTTTCGGGAGAAGAGAAGGTAACCGGAAGTGGTAAAGGAGATATATATCGGTAACACTTCACTCCAAGAAGCAACAGTCATGATTTCTCCAGGACTGTTAAGTACCGAAAAGAAAATTAGATACATGCTTCAAAAAGACCGGTAATATCTAACCTTAGACAGAACAACAATAATAAGAAGACCTTCTTATCAGAAAAATCTCCTACTATGTAGAGCTTGACTAAAACAGCCTTAAGCGTTTCAGACACTGCCTCTCAGACAGTCTAATGCATTGAGCTTACACCGCCATGTTCTAAGATTGAACAAAGGAATTACCTATGCCCTCCAAAAAAGGAGGGAGCCACAAACCTGTGTATTCCAAAGAATGCAATCGTGGTGTTCAAAAATCGAAACACTCATTTAAAAAAAAAAATCTTTTCTGTATTGATTTTGTACTTTTCCTTTGCATACGAATTACATGCATTGACATTGTTGGGTGTTCTGACAAGTACATTAGACATGGTACATGAGTAGTAGCAAATTTCTAATACATTTCTGGAAACAGCGTTAGTGCTGTACAACATATGGTGTATTTGCATATTCCAATAAAACGAGAAAGAGATAAAAAGGAACAACACATCAGGACGGTTATTACTTGCGTACAGCCCTAATTGTCCTTAAGATTATGCTCGGTATTATATGCCTACTATTGCTTGCAGTTACATTTGTTAAAAAATGCAGAAAAGGTAATAGTACTGGCACATGCAAATGGCTAGGTGGCATTCATAGACCAACAAGAGAAGACAAGAAAATGGCCTAAACTAGAAAAAGATAAAACAAAAACATGCGAAACAGTTGTTCAGCCCATAGCGACCCCTCGTTTTCATACATAAGTTTGTATGTTACTGCTGCAGATGACGACTGCTAGCGACTCCCTCGTCTTTAGTGTGTGTGGCGGCATATTGGTACAGCCAGCGTGTATCTACCATTCACAGGGTGTCGTGGTGTATACGCTATCATGGCATGCATGTGTGCTAGCTACCCATGAGCTATTCATCGGAGGAATCCCCGGTTGTTCTGTCTGTAGTCTGCTGGAGCTCAATATATAGTGTGTCCCAGTACGTTGCAATGGGAACCTGACGCAGTCCTAGGGTTTCTTCGCGTCTGATGGCGAGACTTTCCACCTTGGTCCACGCGAGCATTGAGTTCTGCCAGGCCTTTATATGAGGGGGTCTGGTGCTTTTCATCTTTTAGTTCAAAAATCGAAACACTCATAATACATATGCGGTCCGCTCAAGAAGAGAAAACGAACTGCACTAAATATCCTAAATAAACCAGATGAGAGTGAGAGGAAGCACCGAAGAAAAATAATGGCTATAAGCCCACCATAATGGCTCCTAAAGGGCATATAATATAGTCCAAGAAGGACCAATGTAATAGCAAACAAATAGACTACGTAAGTAGTACACAAACAAGCTATACATTTGCAAACCAATACTCTACATAGAGTAAGACGTATACCATAAAAGGTATGAACTCTTGAGACTAAGCTCCTCATCAGAGTAAAATAAAAGAAAAAAACAGCTATGCAGCTGTAAGGACCATCCGGAGATCAAAAATAGTCAAATCCAGAGACAAACACTCTCTTAGTAAAAAAGAAATAATGCTTAATACTTCAACACCACAAAGCACACAAACAGCGGAGGCAGGAAATAAACCGTTACCCAACTTAAAGATCTGGCAGTATAAAAGGGAAGCTAAAGACCTGAAAAGGCCATTCTATAAGTGACCAGCCATGAGGCGTTGTAACACTGAAACTGCACGGCTGTCAAACAAACACCACCAAAGGTCATACTAACCCAAACAGTCTTGAGAAACCTTGACTACCACAACAAAACGTGTCTGTAAAAAGCAGCAGAACGAGCCATGGCTCACCAATGGAATCGGTGGTGTAAAAATCAGACAGACTGAGCCAACTGAGGTAAAAAAGGAGAGAAGCCCTCAGAACAGGGTACCCCGTCCACGCAAATTGAAAAAGGGGAGGAGGAGACAGGCTAAGGGTCTGTCCCTCACCGACTAGCCCAAAACCTGCTTAGGGCCACATCCACTTGGGCTCCAAAAAGATGAGCCCCATCAAATGGCATGTCAATCAAGACCGACTGGACAGCTCCCGAAAATCCAGATGCCTGGAGCCACGCGTGCCGGCGCAATGCCACAGACCGCCCAATGGAGTCAGTGGAATCCATTCCACACTTGATGAGCAGTCTGGCTGCCTGACGACCACCTGAAATTAACTGATGCAACTCGCCCGTTAGCCTTGGTGATCAAGGGAAAAAGTTGGCCTAAAGACTACCAAAAGGTATGGAGAAAACGTCCGAGGACGCAGACCATATTAGTGGAGCGTAAAGCCGCACTAGTTGAGGAAAAAATCTGCTTCCTGCAAGAATCCTGCTCCTGGACTCTTTATCTAGGGGGGAATGAGGGAGGCTCTCCATCTCAGGGGACGCCGTAATGGCCTGGAACACAAAGCTGTGGTGGGTCGGCTGCCAAACAAGGCAAGGGGAGCCACCAGGGGCAGGCCGGTATGTGTGGACAATAATGCAGTCCACTGGCACACCTGACTCAGGTTTTGCCCATGCCCCCAATAAAATGTCAGTATGGGCCTCACAAAAAGATAGCACCAGCTCAACCCTGGCTGGCCGGGTTGAAGGACTTCAATAAGAAGGTCTGTAGCCTTTACCATAGTAGACAGAGTGAGATGCAAGACATAGGCACTCTCCTCAAAACGTCTGCCAAAGAGGAACTGTCTTTCGAGGCAAGGCCAGGAGGTGACAAAAGGAAGGAAGCAGGGAACAAATCTAGCCTGCTCGCTTCACCCAGCTCCGCAATCCAGCTGTCCAACCCAGAAGGGACCACTGGCTGCTCCAAGGGGGTCATATCCTCACAACCTTCCCCTAACAGGTCTTGTGGATCCTCCACAGAAATGACCGGAGCCGCAAACGGCTCCATAAACGATGTCAAACGGCGTCGAGGCGACACTGTGCCAATGTCCACCTGGGAAGGAGGAGAGACACCAGCCGGTATCCGCGCACATATCCGGAGTCGCAGTGAAGGCAGCTCTACAGTGCACACCGACTCCAGCTCTGAGTCAACCGGCGCTGCAACGGCAGGCACCGTAATGCCGACCGACGTCGTGCCGGAGTCGACTGACGCCATTGGTGGTCCCGAAGGACCATGCACCGGCACCTCCGAGGCTGAAACTGCTGCTGAGGGTCAACCCGCTGGCGATAGCGCAGTTATGGCACCTACGACTGCCTTGGGGCCTGCATGCGCTCCAGAGGGAGAGGAGGGACCAAAGACCAGATTGAGAGCTTCATAGTATCTCTGCATCTGCTTTGAGCTTGCACCGGCTCCTGGGAAAACCGGGAAGCTTGGGAGTAACGCCAGAGCTGGAGTCTCAGCACTAGGGCGAGAGACACCTTCGCGATCCACATAGCGAGTCGAAGACACCATAGAGGGTCGGGCTTTCGACCTCTTGCGACGCCGCTTACCGTGTGATGTCGACGGAGACTGGGAACATTGCCGTTGTCCACAGGGTAAAGAGCAGCTCTCCCGGAAACGACCTCTGGCCCGGGAGGAAGACCAACGACGTGAGCTGGAAGCCCACAACAACCACGCCGTCAGAAGCTTCATGCATCGCTCCCGCAGCACCTTCGGCTTCAACCGCTGACAGTCGTCACACTCGTTGGCGTGGTTGTGCTCGCCGAGGCACCACATACAGATAGAGTGTGGGTCCGTACCCGACATCTAGCGAGCACAGGACCCACAAGACTTAAACCCAGAGGGCATAGAGCACACTGTTTTAGACTAAAAAAGTTCATCACAGCAGGCCGAAAAACTGCTAAAGATACGCATCTCCGGATTTGCATTGCTCCCATACCCAAGTGGCCAATCCCTGACCATAGGCCCCCTTAGCCCCATTGGCTAACATTGGGCCCCTGCACTCTGCAACCGGCCACCCCAGTGCTGCTGGTGGTGCAACTCGAGTGCCCATCTAGACCTTGGAAACCTTGGTCCTAACCCCCAAAACTCACCCTTCTAAGTTGTGTACTTACCTGAGAAACCGGTAACACTTTTTCTAATAGGAACCCATGTTAAGAGATTTTGGGCGTAAAAATGTCTGTGTTGAACTATGGTTGTATGAGAAAAAGATAACTCAGTTGCAAAGTGTAAAAAGTCGTACTTACCTTGCATTGAGAGAGCCTAAGGGTTGGTATATAGACATACCACCCCCCAGTACTCACAGTAATCCAAAAGTAATCCAAGAGAAATGAAAAGTAATATCTATGTAATTTCAACTGTTTTTAAAGCATATACAAACCTGTAACGATTTCAATTTCAACCACAACTGCATTTTGTTGAACAGTCTTGCACTTGAAAGTACAGTTTACTTACGTGTGCCAAGTCTTACTTGGTTCTATTAATAAAACATAAGTATACCTTTTTATATCAGATTCTGTCTCTGAGTGTGTGCCATCAGCCTTGACTGAGTGAATACAATAAATGCTTAACACACCATCTGGATAAGACAAACTGCTCACCCACACTACCACAAAGAGAGCTGTTAGTACTTACCTAATTTAGCCACTGCTATACCTCTGGGGACTTCCTAGACTCTGTGCACACTATACCTTACTTTGGTATAGTATATACAGAGCCAGCTTCCTACAAGTTGTAATTGTAAGATATCAGCAACTCTCTTCACAACCTCTGCATAAGCTGCACTAGCCTCCATCGCCATTTGTGGCGGAGAAAGCAGGTCAGAAACAGGGGAGGGTTGCAGACCACAGTCCTCACCCAATGCAGCCCAAGGAACCTTCATAAGAGGCTGAACAGGACCAACCAAGCGGTCGATGTCCCTGGCTTCGCCGACTCCTGAACAACCTTGCAACGCTGGGGAAACAGCAACAGAGACGGCACCGACTCCTGAGTGCAGAGGAGAAGATGCGGGAGCTGCGGTGTCTAATAGCAGCATCTCCGGTGCCGATCGATGTCAGGGCAGCGTCATATCGACTTCAACCTCTACGACTTAGGCCGCCGCAGGCGTCACAGCTGGAAGCTGCACCAGGCTGTGCACAGACACCGTGACGACTCCAGGAATGGAGTCGGGGCCTTCGACTGGTGCTGAGGGCGAACCTGCCAGCGTGGTCCCAGTCAGAGTACCCTCTACCTCCTTGGGGTCCGAAAGACCGCAGCAAATTTGATACTTTACGATGGGATTTTCGAGACATAGGTGAGTAACGTCCACAGGAATGGCTCCTTGAACGGCTCTGGGCAGGAACTTCAGAGCGGGAAGGAGGCCTACGTCGCCTGGGCTCAGAAGACCGAGAGAACCGCGCCGTCAGAAGCTTCATCTGCCTCTCCCACAAGGCCTTTGGCTATATTCGGTTACATGCGTCGCACTCCTCGGAGTCGGGGTGCTCCCTCAGGCACCACATGCAGATGGAATTGGGATCCGTAGCCGACATCTGTCGAGCACAGGATTTGCACGTTCTAATGCCCGAAGGCATAGACGCACTGTTCACTGATGCAAAAAGGCATCAAAGTAGGCCCAAAAAATACAAACTATCTGGGGAAACGCTACTCCGGATCCGCTTGGTAGCACAGAAAAGAAGGAACAGAAGAAACTGACATCACGAGTGCCGGAGGGGACTTATATGACTCCATTAACATAACACCAGGAGACGACGTCAGCATGGAGTCGTACAACACCGCCCCTCGGCACGCGTAGGTACTGCTGTAAAAATTTCCAGGATCCAGTCTGGCGGCTGGGGAGAATTCAAAGTTAAGGAATCTGCGGCTAGATGTCTCTATCAGATATATTGTACAATATAAAACATAATTACCAAATGTGTACACCAACATACCCACTATCTTATGCCAATCAACCCACCACTATATCCCAAAAGTTCTGAGAACCTTTAATTCGCCTGCCTGGAGGAGATATCTTTGTCTAGTGTGGAGTAGCTGCAACAGTGGCTCCACTGTAGCTCCAGCGGAATGCTGGGTCACTGGCATGTTGTTTTGGCCCCGTCAACATTCCCGGTTGTTTTACACAAACTTTCGAAGTGGTAGCTTCATTGCATAAAACAATCAATTAAGAGCCTTGACACGCACAAGGCCTAATTACTATGTCGGGCGGATGTCACCGTTGCAGATTGGGAACGTCGGTTCCGACCTCATTATTTGGATGCGACCGCCCATAGGGTGGTCGAAAACATCAATTTTTCAATGTAAGATTGAGCAGCGGGCAGTAAAGGCCCGCAGCACAAGCTTCCATTGAAAAATTGATGCTTTCAAACATCCCTGCACCGTGTGGCAGGCACATGGTGCAGGGATCTGTAGGGGGCACCACAGGTGCCCCCCAGGCCACAATGCGGAGGGCCAGGAAGGAAGGGGGGCCTGCTAGGGGCCCCCAATGTTGCTTTCCGACAGCCTTTCCATGTCGGAAAGGCAGACATGGAATGGCTGTAGGAAACCAACATCATAATCCTGACAGCGGAGCCGCAATCATTAAGCCATTATGAGGTGTTTCCAACGCACCAATGGGCTCCTTGAGCTTGTTGGAAAGCGTTGGACGGTCCCTCCGCCTGCTGCCTCTGACCGCATGCATTGTAATGCGAGCCCATCGGAACGCGTCAGATGGTCCCTCCGCCTGCTGCTTCTGACAGCACGCATTCGTCGGTCGGACCGCAGCAGCAGATGGCGTTCGGACAGCCATCGAAATCGGGCCCAATGTGTTTTCTACCTACATGTGGGAGTAATTGATGGACCCCAGGCAGGGCAATTCAATGACAGTTAGCTAGCCTTAAATAGGGTGCATCAACTATTACTATGAAACGGCAGCCCTGCGACAGGTGTTAGAATAGAAACTGTTTGTATTTACGCAGTGCTCTAGGTAAGTTAGCATTCGCTGCGCCATTTTCTTTGCAGGCGCCATTTTCGGCTGTTCAAAACTTATCTCGTCCAATTCCGAGAAATGCTCCCCTTAGAGTTTTGTTTCTTCACTTCTGTTCTGTTTCAGTAATGAGTGCACTGTTCATATTAGCATACCTTCCCCTTTTAGATAGAGGCCCTCCTCACTTGTCTGGTGGCGGGCCCAGAATGGAACGACCTTGGATTATGTTAGTTTGTGTCAGATACGAGAAGTCGAAACCCTTTTTTCGTATTTCACTGTCTAACTGCACCTGCTTGGAAAATTCCACTGTGGGCGTGTTTTTGCTTGACTACGAAACGTACATAATGTATCTTTATGCTTGTCGATGTCAGTCCTCTCTGCAGCACTTCTAGCGACTGGGCAGATGGGGCTCCACTCTGAGTGTATATGAATAAACAGCTTTTGGTTTGTATTCTCTACTGTCTGACTGACTCTTCATTTAGTACGGAAGGCTGAGAGGTGTTCATTAGTGACCCAAGTGGCCCTAAACGGGTCACTTCCTTCAGTTGGTGCCCGAACAGGAAGTCTCCTTCGGGTGGTTGATCCATCACCTTTCCGCATATCGAGGGGAGGCCGAGGACATCGTCGGATCGGACTGAAGGTTCAGGGATCCCTGCAAGAAGAGTGTCTGTTACTCGCAGCTGCCCCTTCTGTTCAGCCAGACGGTGCCTCGCCCACTGGTCATCCCGACTGGAGTCCTGAATGGCGAAAACCTTGGATCTGACCATTTGGTCTGAAGAGTTGGCAGTGGAGAACTGGTTTGTTTGTACTACTGATATCAGGTGAGTTTGTTTTGGTTCTTTGTGGATATGGTACCGTTTGGGTTTGAGTTTGGTACGGTCTAAGGACTGTCTTGATAAAAAGTATTTTGCAAATACTTTGCCAGGTAAAAATAACGACTTTGTTTTTCTTTTGAAACTGCCTGGCTTTAGCAAGTTTTGAAATTTGTGTTGTCGTTGTTCTGCAGATGCCCGGTTGGCAGAAGCTAAACCTGCGCCTCCTGAGGGCAGCCCTAATTTTGATAAGTATGTGAAACATGGCCTTGGCTCTATTATGCTTACAACATTATGGCACAAATATACGAGGGACAATGCCGAGTAACAGTGGCCTTCGACAGGCACCTTTGATGAACAAAAGATTGGGTTTTTACAGGAACAGTTGTTTAAGAGACGAAGTAGGCAGTCAATGTTTGATTCTCTCCGAACCTGGCAGAAGGAGGCTAGACAAAGGCAGTTAAAGATGGAGAGGGATGCACATAAAGGGTAAATGCAAACATTGACACAGAAAGCTGTAGCATATGATAGAGAAAAAACAGGAGACAGGAATTGAATGTGAAGATAGGAGATTTCATTGCACATTGACAAGTTTTATTTGGCCAAAGAGGAAAGCGATACTTTTGTAGAGGAGCTGGTAGATACTAGACCCCCGCCTCCTTATGCCCGGCAAAGGATATATCTCACTGTTCCTTTACAGTCACAGCAGCCTGTTTCATCTGCTTCAGTTGTTCCCATATCCACGACTGTTGTTTCGACAGTTTCAGCTATGGCCCCCCCGTTCCTTCTTTGTCCTCGCCATCCTTGATGACTGTGATCTCTAGTACATCTACTGTTCCAACTCCTGTGTCTTCTGTTCTTTCTCCTCCGGTGCAAACACTAACCACAGTTGTACCTACTACCTCTGTCGCTTCTCCTCCTATGGTTATTCATCCTCTGATATTGTTGGATGTTGAAACGCCAGTACGAGGGTTTGAGGACAGGGATTGGGTGAAATTTAGGGAACGAGTGGGTCTGTTGGTGCGCTCTGGAGTAAGGGAGGATGAGAAAGATGTATTAGCAAGGCAGGCAATGAAGTGGGCTAGTAATCCGGTTTATGGCACTGAGGATATTTGGCAAGCAGTGCGTGAGTTTGAGCCTTTCCTACAGCAGCACGTTCTTCAACACATGTCCGCTACATTGATTGACCTTTGGCGCACACACATTAAAACGGAGGCCCCACAAGTGTTATTTGACATTCAGGACTGTGTCTATGTAGCTGATTTAGCCCCAGGACAGGTGTTTGCAAATATTTCCATTATGGTTTCCTACAGAGTTTGATTATATGATAAGAGTCCCACTAAAATTACTCAGTTCCCTATGCGTGAAGTTCATCCTATATATCATCCAGAAAAACCTGAGTTGATGGACCAGCGCGGTGTGGTCACTAGACCAGCCGTACTTGCTCATTTTCAGGAGCAAAGGGTTTACATTCCATGGGAAAGAAGTGAGGTTTTAGCCCTTAAGGCTACTCTACCCTAGGAAAAATCCTACGGCTTATTATAAGGAATTAACCAAGGCTGCTTCTTCTACTGTAATGACTCTTGCTGATATTGAAATGTTTTTTGGTCTTCTAGTTCCGGTTGATATCTGGAGACAGGTGCATACTCAAGATCATATTGCAGAATTAGGTGGTACATGGGATGTGATTAAGGGATGGGATCATGAAAGAAAGCCAGGAGATAAACCCCGTGCCGAGATACTTGCTTTACCTAGTCGTATTATTACATATATGCACACACTTATTCCACCTAAGAAGGTAAGTTGGGACAGATTGACAGCTTGTCGACAGAAGAAGGATGAGAGTGTGTCTGATTTCTTTACTCGGTTTGAAGACACGTTTCTGGATTATAGTGGACAGGATATGTCTACTGAGGGAGGAGTTTGTTTGTTTGTTGATAGGTTCGTTACTAATCTTCTTCCGGAAATAATGACTTGTTTGCAGGCATCTGAGAGTACTTGGTCTACGTCTTCTCCTTCTGTTATTTTGAATATGGCTCAATATTATGAACACCGAGATCAGGAGGAAAAGGATAAAACTGATAAGAAACATAAGGATCTAAAGATGAAGGTGTTGTTACAGCAAGCATTTAGGGGAAATAATAGGGGACGAGGAGGTCCTTCTAGACAACTTACACGTGCTAGGCATCCTTCTCCGACACCTTTGGGGCAGAATCAGTGTGCGTATTGTAAGGAGGAAGGACATTGGCGTAGCCAGTGCCCTGTGCTTTTACAAAAGTTTGCGTCCCCTAGAGGACGAGGTTCTGGTGGTAGAGGCCGCGGGACCGACAGAAATCAGAATGTTGCGGCTTTGGTGGGCTGTTCTGATAATAAATATTTTGATGACCCGAGAGATGGACAGTATTATCATGATGATTACAACATGGATGATGTGACAGGTATGTCTTATAGTTAGGACAGCCAGGGATAGAGTGAGGGACCAGTTCAGATACCTGTGGATCAATGTGGTCCTTATGTCACAGTGGATTTGCAAGGCTCGACTAAGGAATTTTTGGTGGATACAGGTGCATCAAAGAGTTCTGTTTCTCGACATATGGTCCCCGGGGCAGCTCTGTCTGGCCACAATAATGTTTCGGTAGGTTTTTTAGGTGTACTGGTTGTAAGCCCTATTTCATGACCCCTTGCATTAACTGTTGGTCCTTTTACTGTGGAATCTCCGTTCTTGTTGACATCTAACTGTGGTGAAAATCTGATGGGTTTGGATTTGTTGAAGAAATTGTATGCTACTATTTATTGTTCCCCTGCAGGTGTTTATATTACTATGGGTCCGGATGTGAGTACTAGGCAGTGTTTGTCTCAGGATGCGCCCCTCCAGATGAATTTGCTCAGGTACCACCCACACTATGGGCCACAGGTGATACAGATGTGGGTTTTGTTGCATATACCACCAGTTTTTATACAAGTTAGAGATAATGCTATTCTACCCCGCATTCCTCAGTATAAGATACCACAGGCAGGAGAACGGGCTCTTCTTCGCATTATTCAGGATTTGATACAAAAGGGAGTAGTTGAGGAAACGTCCGCCAACATTTGTAATAACCCCATTCTTCTGGTCCTTAAGAGGACACCTTCGGGTTCCCCTAATGCTGTTGATGGTGTTTACCGCTTCGTGATTGATTTGCAAGAGGTTAATAAAATTGTAGTTCCGCAGTTTCCAGTGGTTCGTGATATCACTACACTTTTGACAATGATTCCGTCTACTGCTAAGTTCTTTTCTGTGATCGATCTGAAAAATGCATTTTTTAGTATGCCTATCCACCCAGACAGTAGATATTTGTTTGGATTTACACTAGCCGGCAGAAGTTTTAGATTCTGTCGTGCTCCTCAACGCTATATGGAGAGTCCTAGTATTTATAGTCAAGCATTAAAAAGTCAGTTGGATTCTCTATCGCTTTCTGCAGATATTGCATTGGTGCAATATGTCGATGACTTGTTAATTGCTTCTGATACGGAACAAGGTTGCAAAGACAGTACAGTCAAATTGTTGTTGCATTTGGCACATCATGGTCATAAGGTCTCTCTTTCAAAATTTCAGTATTGTCGAAAGGAGGTTACCTATTTAGGTCACCTACTGTCGAAGGAGAGTAGGAGGTTGACCCCTGAGCGTATCAGTACTATTGTTAAAATGCCCATTCCACAAACCCAGAAAGATGTGCGTGCTTTCATAGGTAATACTTCCTACTGTCACCAGTGGATTCCAAACTACTCGTTACTAATCAAACCTTTGCTTGCATTAACAACGAAAGCAGTGCATGAGCCTTTGCCTTGGACGCCTGAATGTCAGCAGTCTTTTGAGCAATTAAAAACTGCGCTTTGTTTCGCTCCGGTGCTTGGCACACTGAATTATAACAAACCGTTTGTGCTCTATGTTCATGAAATGGCTGGTTGCGCACTCTCTGTTTTAACACAAAAGTTTGGGGACAAACAGAGGCCTTGTGCTTATTTTTCTGCTGTGCTTGACCCTGTTGCAAGAGCCCTCCCTAGTTGTCCGAGAGCGGTTGCAGCTGTGGCCACTTCGATCAGGCAATCAGCTGGACTCGTACTTGATACTGACCTCACAGTTATGGTACCTCATGCTGTGGATACACTTTTGAATAAGACAAAGACACAGCACCTCACCAGTGCACGTCTTACTGGCTATGAATTGACATTGTTTGCTAAACACATTACGATCAAAAGATGTGCCACTCTGAACCCAGCCACGTTACTACCCCTGCCTTCTGAGAATGATGCAATCGACAAACATGATTGTATCTTCCGGACGGAAGAAGAGACAAAAGGACGGGTAGACCTGACTGATGTTCCCTTATCTGACCCTCAAGGGGAACTATATATCGATGGCTCCTGTTTTAAATTACCAGATGGCACCACCACTGCAGCTTATGCTATCACTACGTTGCGTACAGTGGTAAAGACATCATGGGTCCCCTATCAGTCGGCTCAAGCTGCTGAGCTTGCTCCCCTTATTCGAGCTTGCGAATTGAGTGAAGGGTTGGTTGTCAATATCTATACAGACAGCCAGTGTGCATTCGGGGTCGCGCACAATTTTGAGCGACTCTGGGCAGAGAGAGGGTTTCTTACCTCTCATGGTACCAAGATTTAACATGGGCACCTTATATTGCGTCTTCTGTCTGCTTTAACGCTCCCCAAGAAATTGGCAATAATCAAGTGCAGAGCCAATAGAAAGGTTATTGATGATGTGGGTAGAGGAAATGCTCTTGCAGATCAGGTAGCTAAGGAAACGGCCCGAAGTAAAATTAAACGCATGTTTGTTGCAGGTCCAGCTAGGTGGGTTCCTGAGGTGGTTATGTTTGAAAATACCCTTGAGAGTGTAAAGGAGATACAAAGTGAAGCTACGATAAAAGAATTAGCGAAATGGCAGGAGAGTATAGCACAGTTGAACGAGGAAGGGTGTTGGATTGATAAATCTGGAAAACAGAAATGGATGTTGCCAGATGCATATGTTCTTCCTGCGGTTACTATGGCACATGGTCCAGCTCATATTAGTTGTCATGATTCTGCCACGTCAGTTTCCTGGTGCACCTTGTCTGGCATCTGTTTACTGTTTTCTATTGTTTTTACCAATGCTTGTTGTGACTTTGCCATTTGTCTGTGCCAATGCTTGTTGCAGACTTTGATGTTATCAAGGCCTATTGTCCCTTCTCAGCTCCAGTAGTTTACCTGTGAGCTGGAATCTGGAAGCTTCTTCCTGAGCCCTTTAAAAAAGGGCCACACCCTGTTCTCATTGCTGGTTATTGAGAACCCTGAGCTTGAGCAGCAGCTGTTCCTGTTCTCCGGTTGCTGAAAGAAGATTTCGGTTGCAGCAAGGAGACTTCTGTTTTCTTTTCCCAGGTTGTAGATCCTCTCTCAGCTACAATCAGGTAGGATCGTTCCTTTCTTAACCAACAGCATCGTGAAAGGAACTACGTGCTGTTTTTGTTATTTGCTGTTTTTGTTATTTCGCATTTTGAAAGAAAGTTGTATATCGTGCTGAAGCGCTCTTTCAGCATTTACATGTTTGGTAATTTTGGCACTTTGTACATCGCGCTGAAGCGCTCTTTGGTCATTTACATGTTTGGTGATTTTGGCACTTTGTACATCGCGCTGAAGCGCTCTTTGGTCATTTACATGTTTGGTGATTTTGGCACTGTTGTACATCGCGCTGAAGCGCTCTTTGGTCATTTACATGTTTGGTGATTTTGGCATTTTTGGCACATCGCGCTGAAGCGCTCTTTGGGCATTTACATATTGATGACTCTGGCATTTTGGGCACATCGCGCTGAAGCGCTCTTGGGGGGATTTGCATACCTGATGACTTTGGCATTGTGTCACATCGCGCTGAAGCGCTCTTTGAACATTTGCATATTTGGACTCAGTGCATCGCGCTGATGCGCTTCCTGGACATTTGCATATTTGAACTCTGATACATAGCGCTGAAGCGCTCCCTTGGGCATTTGAATATTAATCTGCCTCATTAGAATATGTAATGTGTTGTGTATTGCAAAAAGGTTGTTGGAAGTACCACTGTGATATTTAACAGTGGTTAAAGCACATCATTACGGAAACATTGTGTCTAAAGCCAAGTGGCTCTTTATATGAATGTGTGCTTCGTTTTGAAACATGGTTGTTTAGCCATAACATTGTATCCTTGAGAATTTTAGGAACAGAAATTGCCAGTGAAGCCTGAAAAGACGTACACAACGACTGTTCTATGCATAACCTGCTTTTCTTTTACAGGTATGTTGTCATTGTTTAACCCATGTTAAATATAGTCAAAGAGTTTACTAAGCACGAAAGGAAAGCTAATCAAGGACAACGTCTCGTTCCAGGTCTCCCTCCCCGCAGTACCCTCCCTAATTCCCTTCCCCCCATCTAGCCACTTTGATACTCAGTGCAGTTAAGCTTGAGTCAAGGCTGCTGGAAGGTGGGCTTCTTGAGGGTACTGCTCCTGAGGAACCCAACGGAATTTTACCAGTTCTTACATTAGTGCAAAAGGTATTTGTAAATTGTTAGCCCCTGTATGGCATAATGATAACAAGATCTCCAAGACAGCTGCGCATTTGGTGAAATACTGCATGGTCTGTATGATGCATAATCTAGGGAAGGGTACCCCTACATCACATGGTAATTTTGCAGCGGCTACTTTTCCTTTTGAAGTCCTCCAAATGGACTATATTGAATTAGAGAGATTCAATAATCTTAAGTAAGTTTTGGTGGTTGTATGTGCGTTCAGTAAATGGGTTAAGGCCTACCCCACTAAAGATAATACGGCCATTACGACTGCGAAGGTACTCCTTAAAGAGTACCTTCCTCGTTTCGGTTTGCCCCGAATTATCTGGAGTTACAAAAGAAGTCATTTTAATGGGAAGGTGATTAAATTGATTTGTGAAGGTTTACACATTGAGCAGAAATTTCATGCTGCCAATCATCCCCAGTCAGCTGGCCTTGTTGATAAGTACAATGGTACTCTCAGACTGAAATTGGCCAAGATTCAGGAGACAACAGGTTTGAAATGGCCAGATGCTCTACCGTTAGCTCTTCTGTCAACAAGAACCACAGCTCATTCTAGAACAGGATTGTCACCTTATGAGGTCGTGTTCGGACGCCTGGCAAATGTTGGGGCATCCCACGTCCTCGTAAATACTCAGATATTTAATATCCTGTGTTGCTTGATTTTCTTGGCCGGTTAACAGAAAATTTACGTTCTATTCACCAACAGATGCAGGAGTCCCTACCTTCCATATCAGAGGTAACCGGCCACGACATTCAGCCTGGAGATTTTATACTCATCAGGAACTTCCAGCGGAAGAAAAGTTTGGAGCTGCACTGGAAGGGTCCTGAGCAGGTTCTGTTGGTGACACGGATGGCTGTAAAGGTTACTGGTCAAAAGAACTGGGTGCATGCTACCCACTGCCGGAGGATTCCTTTGCCGTTGCCATACGATCAGTGGGTCAAGGAGGGCGTTGGTGGCACAGAGTGTGAACAGCTGCCCAGGTTTGTTCCCTTTAGCGACACCCAGTTGATCTGGACGCAGACTGATAAGGAAAACGAGGATGTTTTGAATGAGGCTGTTCCCCCAGAAATTCGAGCTATTCAGGAGCCTTTGTTTGTTGATGGGGCCTGGGGCTACCAGGTACAATTTGCGCCCTCGGCTGAGGGATACTGAGTCCAATAAGAAGAAAGATTAGGGATGGACTGCGGAAGATAGGCAGTACTGAGTTATAGTACCAACGGAGTTAACTGAAATTAGTCGAGTATTTTGTGCTCACTTTGCCTTTGTTGTTTGAACATTACTATCGGAGAACAGAAGTATACCTCGAAGGTATACCACCTTTATCGACGTGGGATAGATTAAAGAGCTTAGTACAGAGCAAGCTCCATCCGCCGGTGCTCAAGAGTGCCAACTTATTGATGGACAATAGGAGCCTGTACCAGTGTGGCTCTGACGGACAATGGGAACTTGTATATTTTCTTTGCCTTTTTGCCTCTTTGCATTTCATTATGCATCCCTTTGGAAGAAAGGTTGCTGAAGAAGAGCAGCCAATGGTTCTTGTTGCACAGCATAATATGATGTGAACACGGAAAAACAAAATAATATGTGTTGTTCTTGTGGTTTTGCTGATAATAATATTGCGTGGGGTGTCATGGGTTCTGGAGAAAGACCAAAGTGTACCTTTACGCAGCAAGGGTAAGGTTATTTCCCCGAAAAGAAATAAAAGAACCATCCCGAGTAATGTATTCTTGGAAACACACATGAGGTTCTTCGGAGAAGGGACCGCTTGTTACCCCACAAAATCTGTCACTAATTTGTGGACTGCATATCCATAGTCACTTGTAAATTATACTTATACTCGGCCCCCTCAATTCACAGAAGTGAAGGGAGTATTTGGTTTTGGTTATCCGGGACCATGTTTATACCGTAGAAAGCCACTGGGAATGAGTTATCCAGGTTGTGATAACAATACATATTGCGACAATTTTTATATGGAAAAATAGAATGTCACATTAGTGGGTTGGCATTACAAGGAATCGATAGTTACCCGAGAGGCCGGTTATTATCCTGCCTGTTGCCCCATCGTGAACAGCACTCATACTTCACTATATATAAATTGCTCGGGAATAGTGTTGTATAAAAATACGATCCCCTTGGTAAATGACGAGGATCCAAGTACTTTCGAAATGAACTCCAGGTATGCAGCAGTGGATTATGAGGAACTGATTTATGCACACCCAGGGTTTTTTATTTTTGTCTAATGGGACGTATTCTAATGTTCACAACGGTACAGATGAACAAGTTACTTACCTTCGGTAATGCATTAGCTGGTAGAGACTCTATCTAGCTGCAGATTCCTTACCTTTGAATTTCCCAGGCGTCAGACTGGATCCGGAAACTTTTGCTGAGCAATACCCCTTGCGCGTGACGTCGGGTGGCTCCATTCGGCTCCGCGTGTTGTTGATGACGTCGGTAACGTCGGTTATGACGTTGCGGTGCCTACATAGGCGCCACCCAGGCGCGCGGACGTCAGTACTTTTTGTTTTTCCACGCCAGAAGCGCAGAGCCACGAAGTGACTAACGTAAACATGTGCAAAACTAGGGCCCTGAAAGGGGAGTAACCCTAGACCTACTACATCAGTCCGCAAAGCGGGGAGGCATGGGTGGGGCTGTAAGGAATCTGCAGCTAGATAGAGTCTCTACCAGATAATGTGTTACCGAAGGTAAGTAACTTCTTCATCTGATAGAGACTTCTAGATGCAGATTCCTTACCTTTGAATCAGATACCCAAGCCATATCATCCCGGCGGTGGGCTGCGGACTCATGGACTAGACTAGAAAAGTCTTGCAGGACTGAGAGGGCAAAGTGCCCGTCCCTGCGCACTTGACCGTCAAGGCAATAATGTTTTGCGAACGTGTGCAAAGATGCCCACGTCGCTGCCTGACAGATGTCTAGGACTGGGACACCCCTGTGAGGAATTACGAGTTTCCCGCGCCTACATAGCGATACGGAGAGCCATAAGACTACAGTTCCCATGATGCTCCAGGTTCTGAGGCGTTTGGAATAAAAACGCATGGCGCACAAGGCACGCTGTGCGTAATTCTTTTGTATGGCTGTTTTCCTTCGGAGAAGTCCAACGGTTCCTGAACTCGGATTCCGGTCTCGTGAAGGGACAAGCTCGCCTGCACCCATGAACCCTCTCGTCCGTCTTTCTAAGGTAGGGAGTAGGATTTCCTGCAGAGGGGTTCATTTCTTCGACCTAAGTACTTTATTTCACATTTTACGAGTCCTGGATTGAGGACGTAGTTTCGTGATTTGTTCCGCCTCATTGCTCGGCTGAGTGATGATCAATTGGAGTGCGGTTCTGGTGACCTTGGCTGAGAGCAATTCAGCTTCTCTTTTTTGTTTGTTTTTGCTACGGAGGACACTCCTCTTCATTGTCCCGGAAAGAATTAATTTCCTTGTGAGAGGGAGACAAATCCTCCCGTTTGTATTTCACCTTGTACTTGCATTACTTTGTTTTCTGTTTGTGATCCAATCAAGTTAAGACAATTCACCTCCTGCATTGGTTTTGTTGTTTAAACCTGAACTTGGCAAAAAACTTACATTTGGATTAGCGTTCAGAGGGAACGTGAAGACCAGGAGTTAATGAGATTACCAATTAACTCTTCCTTGGACCAAATGAAGCTCACCTGTTATTAACGCTTCACATTTATTTTGGTATCTAAAGTTCTCTATTTAGTTGTTTTATAAATAGGTATGTATGATAATGAGTGGTTCCTTGCATTACCTTAGATTGTTTCATATTGGAAGAAAAGGTTAGAGGTGACTCTCATACATTTCTGTTTACAGGTTACAGCAGGGTTGTGGTGTCTTACGATACGTCTGAAGAGGCATACCAGGAAGCAGGGTCTACTTGGTTTTGTACAAGGTATATAGATGTTAGGTATTCACAAGCGAGACTTACCTGAGTGTAGTGGGTATACCGAATGCTAATGTATGTTTTCTTGTTTCTTTCAGACGTCTTATTCCCTGCTGTTTCTTTACCCTATACCCTTTTCCCTCGCCTGCTCTCCCGTTACTCTGTGTTTGATTATTCTCAGAGTCAGGGATAACAGGAGGTGGACCCCTTTGTGCAGCGCACTGGTTCAGAGGAGTATACGTCAGAAGATGAGACAAATCTGACAACCCCGTGCCAAGGCCGTAGTCGCAGCCTTTCCCATGGTGGAATGGGTCCTCAGGGGGCTGCTTCTTCGCCAAAGCGTAACAGATTTTAATGCAGAAAACAACCCAGCGAGAGATGGTTCTTTTCTGCACTGCCTCTCCCTTCTTTGCTCCCACATACCCCACAAAGAGTTGGTCATCCACCCGGAACTCTCTTGTGCGGTCAAGGTAGAACGACAAAGGTCTTATTGGGTCCAGTCGATGGAGACGCTCCTCCTGCTTAGAGGGATGTGCGGGAGCAAAGAAGGTGGGCAAAGTGATGGACTGACCCAGATGGAATGGGGTCACCACCTTTGGTAAAAAAGAAGCCCTGGTGCGAAGCACCACCTTGTCCTGAAAGGACATACAATAAGGAGGCGAGCTGGATAATGCCTGTAACTCACTCATCCTCCGGGCCGATGTAATCGCCACCAAGAAGGCTGTTTTGATGGTCAACAGCCGGAGGGGATAAGTATGCAAAGGCTCAAAAGGAGCGCACATCAAATACGTGAGGACCAAATGAAGGTCCCATTGTGGCATAATAAAGGGCGTGGGTGGAAACAAGTGAACCAGCCCTTTTAGAAATCTATTTACAATAGGAGATTTAAAGACAGAAGGTTGGTCTGGCAGCCGCAAAAAAGCAGACAGAGCAGAAAGATAACCCTTGAGAGTTCCCAAAGCAGAGCCCTGCTGGGCAAGGGTCAGAATGAATAAAAGAACAGTAGAAAGAGGAGCAGAAAGAGGGTCAATAGACCTTTCTGTACAGTATAATACAAACTTCTGCCAACGGCAGGGGTATACCGACTTAGCCGCCAGAATAAAATTACAGACCTTGGGAGGAAGTGTTGTATTCCGCTTTAGGTGTCCGTATATAGGTTTTCCTGAAACATGTCCTTATATAGGCACAATTCGCATTGCCCTTATATAGGCATAAGATCCCAGTCCTTATTTAGGCATTAGCCATGCTATCCAAATACAGGCATGGTCACTTACATCCGTCCACCCCAACGTCACAACGAGTTCTTAGAAACCAGACCCTTAAGCTCTTGGGAGTTCCCCTAGCATAGGATTATTGATTTCTCCAAGAACTCATTTATTATGCATGAACCGCTATACCTTAAGGGTTCATTCCTGAAGTCTTCCTCTGCCCGACTTTACGTCAATGCTAACATTCCAAGGCACCTACCAGGTATAAATATACCTTCCCTTGCCCAAGCAAGTAGGAGGAGACCTCGACTTTAGAGGAGCCCGAGTCCCGGCCTGATGCACTGACAAGAGATGCTGTCATCCCTGCTCGCAGAGAATCCAGCTCCCAGTGTTCTGACTCCCTTCGCGGGGTGTTAGAGTTCGAGACTCGGAAGGAGATTCCCACCTCTCTCATTCTCAAGGTATGGAGCTGACTAGAACCTAGAGGGACTCTTGGCATGCTAGACTTGGCATACTAGACTTGGCATACTAGACTATAGCATACCATACTATAGAATACTTCACCTACTTCTTACCTTGCCCTACACCTAGGATAGGTTAGGTACACTGGGGTAGAACTAGCTTAGAGAAGCATCTTATGAGTACTCGCATTTTTAGCTTATGTTATTTATGTATATGAATATATGTGTCATAGCTAAAAGATAATGCTAGCGCAGTATTATTTCTTTCTACTGCTTACGCTGTACATTATATATCTCGCATACTGTCTTGTGATCATAACAGCTCATATCTCTTACACGAGAAACAAGACTGTTCAATAAATCCTTTTATTGAAACGCCCGTCTATTCTTTCTGTGTAACTCTGAAGAAACTAAGCATGCACGATTAGCTGAGTGAAACTGTTATCTATTGTTTCCACGATTCTGAGAGTGTTCCGATTCTAAAGGGAAACAAAGTTGTCATGTTTATGCGGTTGCCAGAAACTACTTCCTTCTTGTTTACAAGGAGTTTCTAGTGGCCTCTGAGTTAGCTGGCACAAAGTAATTAAGTTTAATATACTCGATAGGGACATACTGACCTCAGTCCTATGTCGAATCTATAGGGTATATTATTCCAATGCGCAGAGCCTATTAGGGAAATAGGAACTACACTACATGGCGCCCAACTGTTTGGTAAGGCACTAATTTAACGCTAGATACTCAGTAACTCAGTCGTGCTTTTCTCAGAGACCCCTACTCACATACTCCATAAGACGTCTGGAGTGGGTAGGGTTAAATATCCGCCAAAGCTAAATAGGACAAAAAACCCTATATATTAGCTGTTTGGTTTGATCAACGTTGAAGGATACAGTGTTCCAAAATATTGTGCACCTTATCTTTTGTTTCCTTGAAACTTGTTCTACATTTTTCAAAAAACAATTGTCCATACGCGGGGACAATGGCACCGAGAACGGTGTAGCTGCGGCTGACCCAGTCGTAACAGCTTTTAATTTTACAGGTTTAAATGAAGCCGATGAGGGTGTTATAAACATCCATCCAAACTTAAGGAGAGCCATCACTCTAAAACTTATAAAACACGGCCTACCACCAAGAGGTGGTAGAGCAGTTTTCGTGATAGAGGCACACGAATCCTTTCAGACAGAGGTATTCTATTCATGGATAGTATTCCCAGAATCAAATCCAATAACAAAACTGTTTCACTTCTTTAAAGAAGATGAACCACCAGAGGAATATATTCCTTACGAGGATATTGAAATTCCACTCACATACCAGGAGCATAATCTCTGGTTTAAAGGCACCCTAAAACATCACAAAAACATTACCAGGCTCGGTCCACTAGGTAGACCAGGAGCAACATGGCCGATTCTAGCCGGCTACACACCTCATCCTGACATCGATGTAATGTCAGACGAGGAATTACTTACTCAACTACAGGAGTTAATAAAAATTTACAGACAATTAGTCCAATATGTCATGCGGACTTTCACAGTCCAACCGCCAATGACCATTCCAAATCAAACCCCTCAACAGGGGAATACACTAAAAATTACTCCACAGACTTTACACGCAGTCATGAGTAAAATGCCCACAAAACGTGAGCAAGTTCCATTCTGGATAGCTCAAAAAATTACTCAAATCGAAGCAGTATTTCCTAATACTAGCCCTTATGAGAAACACAGAATCCTAACAATCTGTTTACCAATGGGGATCACACCACAACTGGAAGATTGCACCTCTTGGGGCACAGTCTTTGCTGCCATCTATACTAAAACACATGGTGTTCCGTCAATTGCAGTAATACCAGATGTCCTGAAACAAATTCAAAACGAATAGGGGGCAGAGCCTGCTCTGAATTTAGGTATGAAATTACTGAAAAACTTCGACCAGGTCTCAACAATATTATTATCTAATATTAAAGGGGAGGCAGCATCAGTGGCGATCCGCCAACGCTTAAGGGAATTTGATGTAACAGAACATCAACATGAACTACCCAGAATAATAGAACAATCTTATGCAGAATTAGGCAGAGATAGTTTGGGTGGAAAACCTTTGAAGCCAAAACTATCTGAAAGTCCTGAGAAGGACTCTATTAAACAAACTCCTACATCTTCTAAAAAGAAGTGGGAAACTAATAAACAAAATTCAAACGAGAAACGTTCTCAATCCCGAGGTAGGTCTCCTCAAAAGGAGCCCTCTGAAAGGAGGTATAACCTCAGGAATAGGGATAATTTAAGAAAACCTGACAGGTATCAAGATACTGATACACGTTCCTCTCGTACCTTTCAGATATCGTCCCAGACATCGGAAAGAAGAGGACGGTCAAAACATACAGAAGAACGCGTGAAATCCAAAGACGACAAACACGTTCAGAAAAATAAATCAAAACCTCAATTCACAAAAAAGAAGGTAGCAGGTCTGAAGATCAGACATGCCGAGAATACTGAGAACACAGCTCAAGAACGGAGAATGGGCTCAGACAATGCTGGACAGTGCAGCAGAAGTCACAATAGCTCGCCAGAACCTGGAGGAACTTCTGGAGATAGTGGACTTGAATGAGTACATCACAGTAGAAACTGTAGACACCAGGGTTAGTACTCCACAAAAGTTATATGAAATAAAGCTCCGAATGGAGGGAGACATACCAAGAAAAGTGAAAACACTCTGTTGGGAAAAACTTTCAAGGGGTTATGATATACTTCTAGCAGAAAAAGACTAGCCACCACACTTTGTCAGGGAGTGCCCACATGGGGAGGACATCATTATGCCTGCCTTCTCCAACCATATTCCAATTCACCTAAAATATACTTATGCCAGGAAATGGGCAGTTGCCCAGGCCCCAGCATTATATAAAAATCATGTAGGATGGGATGAGGACTCACCTCACCATAAAATACAACTAAAAAATCAACCTACTGCACAAAGGCAGTACCAAAATAAAGCAAGAAGCTAAAAAACAGGTCAGGGAGATCTTAGATCAACTTGAATACCAAGGGGTGATTTAAACATGCACCTCCTCAATGAACAATCCTTTGTTTCCTGTATCCAAACCAGACAATACATATTGTCTAGTTTTGGATTACAGACACTTGAACACTTGTTCTAAAACATTTGCAGTGCAAAATGCACATAGTACAGCATTAATGAATAACATTGTGCGTAAAAAATATAAAACCACATTGGATATTTCAAATGGTTTCTTTTGCCAAAACATAGCACCTGAAAGCAGGTACTTAACAGCTTTCTCAATAATGGGGACCCAGCGTCAATTTTGTAGACTCCCACAAGGGTTCAAGAATAGCCCGGGGTTATTCTCAGCGAGGGTAACAGAGTTACTACAAATTTATGATAATGAGGCATTGTCATATGTCGATGATATCTATCTGACAGACGATGACCTAGATAGGCACTTGAACAGGGTGAGTACCATTATATTGGGCTTCGCCTCAGAAGGCTATAAATTCAACTTTAAAAAATCCAGAATTGCACATCTCAATGTCCTTTTCCTAGGATATGAGCTTTCAAGTGAAGGCAAGAGCCTGGCAGCTAACTTTTTAGAAAAGTGTGCGCTGCTCCAACCTCCAAAAACGCTGAAAAATTTACAATCCATCTTGGGTTTCCTAAATTTTGGAAGAACTTACATTCTAAATTACGCAGATACGAATTAATCAAACCTGATTTTTCAACAAAACATTGGACACAGGAACACACAGAAATCCTGCGTTCACTCCAAGCTAACATGTTCGCAACAAATCACTTACAAAACACGCGTAAATCAACGCAATTTAGTGATCCGAATAATTTCGGGTCAATGCGGATTCACCTATTTAACATTTAATAAGGGTGAAAAAGTACCAATAGCATACAAATCACATTTATATACACAAGCAGAAATGCCCTTCACTTCAACAGAAAAAATACTGACAGCAGTTCAAACCGCTGTAGCAAAAGAAAGAGCTCTAGCTCAAGGAAAACGCATTATTGTCGTGACCCCAGTACCAGCCTTAGAGGCGGTCACAAAAGCGAGCATTCCAAATGCAAAAGCTTTACATCCTAGATGGATACAATGGGTAAATTCTATTGCTGCAACAGATGTTGAATATTTTTTTGATCCTGATCTAAAAACACAAGCGCTCCTACAATATGAACATGAATGTCCTCTGCCCACTGAAATTTTGCCTCTAGATCAGTACGAATTTATAATTTATTCTGATGGATCAGCACAACCCGCTACAGGGAGTAAGCAAGCTTACAGTGCAGCGTGCGCAATCGTTAAAGGTCGCATGCAAGATGGTAACTTCAGACCAATGGTCACTAAAACTCAATCTCTAAGAGATTGTACAGCTCAGCGAGCTGAACTACAAGCATTCAAACTGGCACTTGAAAATACAGATCGCGAATTCCCCACACTTATAGTGTGCGATTCTTTTACTGTGTTCAGTCGTATAATGAATATATACAAAATTGGCTTGAAAACGGGTTCAAAGATGCAAAAGGTGGCACAATAAAGCATAAAACGCTTTGATTTATGAAGCACATCTGAGGGAGGGTCTGTCACATCAAGGGATCTCTAAAACAATATTAACATTAAAAGAGATGTACTGGTGGCCTGGAATGAATACACAGATTCATATCTTCATCGATGACTGCATAGACTGCAATAGACAGCGTGGTGCAGAACGCCATCAGACACCAGACTACGAAGTAGCCTGCCCAGTACAGACACCATTGTTAGACAGCCTTAGACTATCTATGCGCATGCGTCCTTTTGGACAAATGCAATCCCACAAATACTAAGTCAAGCTTCCTATGGATATGGCCTCAGCGCTCGGCTGACGCTCGAACTGTTATAAAAGATCTGCGAGTCTTTATCGGCACATACGCAATAGGCACACTACATTCTGACCAGGGCCCTGCGTTTAGCTCTCGGGCTTACAAAAGAAGCCATGGCCAGTTTGGGCGATGCATTGCGGTACTCCTCTCCGTTTCATCCTGAGGGAAATTCTGTTGTGGAAAGGAAAAACCGGGACATAAAGCAGTCTATAACAGCTAGAGTATTAGGTTCGGGTGATGGGTGGGTCAAACATCTTTATGGGGTCCAACGCTCATTAAATAATTTGCCAAGAAGTTCTCTAAGGGGGGTCACTCCATATGAGGTCCTATTTGGGACAAGAATGTGGGTTCCTGATCTCGAATATAAAGGCACAGTGGTGGAAAATAAACCCTTTGATATCAAAGAACGTTTGGCTGTTTTACAGGATCTAAATGAACTAAGATCGAAACAAAGCAACGTGTTCCTGAAGCCAACCACCACTGGGGAAACACCGGCAGTCCCAGCAAGGCCTTTCTGGATCCCTAAATTTGGGGATCTAGTCAGAGAGAAGATTGCAGACAAGAAGGAATTTGGACCTTCTTACAGCAACCAGTACCTGTCCTAGCCGTCCACGGAACAAAAACAGTACTTCTGCCGCCCCTTGCTGGAAAAAAGGAGAAAAGATTTGTGTCAATCGACCTCATCAAACCACAGTATGTGGCCAATACTAAATAGTAGGCCTCGTGGACTCCGACCTAGTAGCAGACGCACTCCTCTCGCTACTATCCAAGAGGTTCAGACTGAAAGACTCATAACCATCGAGAATTCAGCAGTAACAGATGAAGGACCAAGCAACAATGCTATGGAACTCATCCCTCTTGAAACTCAAGTAAAAGTTCGTCCAGATACACCTGTCTACACCAACGTAACACGTGATCAACTGGCTCCAGCGATTTCAACGAATCCTGATGCAATTTCAACAATTGACCGAACTGCTTCTGGCTATTTCATTAACTTTGATACGTTTTCTGAGGATCCGAGTGAGCCTGAAACGACGCCAGCATCAAAAACTTTCAAGCAACAAGTACAAGACCTTTTTCATTTCCTGAAAGAGACCATGGATTGAACTATGGATTATATCTGGAATATTTTTCTTTCTGCTTTGGCTAGCTTTGGTTATGACTCTTAGCGTGCTTATAAATGGCAGATACATCCGTATGGACACTGAAAGTAAAAATGTGAACTTACTTTTAAAACCACACAAATCTTCCCATCGTGAAACAAGAGACTTGTCAGCAGTGAACATCACAGCCGTTCCTATACAGGATGGTATAGTGTGAGACAAAACCGATTTCGACATATTCGGCCCGACTGAACTTTTGAACATTCCACATTTATTTAAAATTTCATTAAGTGATTTTATTACCACCAGTACCTATTCTGATGATTGGGACTTTGAGACTGTAAATGATATGATGTCTGATCTAGAAAGGTCTGCTGCATTCTCTAACAATGAATACTTAGAGGGTTCATCAGACTATGAACAGCTTTATTGTTACAACCACTATGGTCATCATGTTTTGCATAAATCTGCAACACCTAGAAATGTGTTTATGTTTAACCAATGGGAACATTGTCCTACACCACCAAAGGGTAGTTCAAAAACGTTTGCTAATAAGTTTCCATATTTTTCGGGGTACAATACCTTTGATCCAGAAGCACAAGTTACTAACTTGTGTAACGATATATCTGTAAGAGACAGTAGTTAGTGACAGATTCCTTACCTTAGAATATCCCCAGGCGTCAGGCTGGATCCGGAAAGTTTTTGCGTAGCAGTACCCTTGCGCGTCGGTAGGCGGCGTCGTGCGGCTCCGCGTCCGTCGTCGGCGTCGTGATCGCCGGGATGGCGTCGCGGGCAGTACTTAGACGCCGCCCCTGCGCGCTGACGTCAGTTCTGTACACGACTTTCCGCGCCAGGAACGCAGAGCCATGCAAGAAGCTGACAAAGGTTTCTGAAAAATACTAGGGCCCTGAAAGGGATGTCCTTAACCCTAGAAATCAGTTTGCAGAACGGGGAGGATGGGTGGGGCGATAAGGAATCTGTCACTAACTACTGTCTCTTACAGATATATCGTTACACAAGTTAGTAACTTGTGCATCTGAAAGAGACACGTTAGTGACAGATTCCTTACCTTAGAATAGATACCCCAGCAATACCAACCCCGGTGGTGGGTCTGCGAACAAAGATCAGACAAGGAAGTCCTGGAGGACAGAACGGCCAAAGAAGCCGTCCCTCCGGACCTGACTGTCAAGGCAGTAATGCTTTGTAAACGTGTGCAGCGAGGCCCACGTAGCTGCCTGACAGATAACCAGCAGCGGAACACCGCGGCCTAAGGCCGTGGTAGCAGCCGTTGCCCTGGTGGAATGGGCACGCAGCCCAACAGGAGGCTCCTTCTTAGCCAAAGAATAGCAGGTCTTGATGCACAAGGTAACCCAGCGGGAGATGGTTCGTTTGTGCACCGCCCGACCTTTTTGGCGCCCACGTAGCCAACAAAGAGCTGGTCATCCACCCGGAAGTGTTTTGTGCGGTCGATATAGAAGGAGAGCGCACGTTTTGGGTCCAGACGGTGGAGCCTCTCTTCCTCTCTGGAAGGATGCGGAGGCGGAAAGAAGGTAGGCAAAGTGATGGTCTGCCCAATGTGGAAGGCAGTAACCACCTTTGGCAAGAAGGACGGACGCGTCCGAAGAACAACCTTGTCTGGATGAACAGACAGAAAGGGAGGTTTGCAAGATAGAGCCTGGAGCTCACTCACCCGCCGAGCGGAGGTGATGGCCACCAGAAAGGCTGTCTTCAGAGTCAGAAGATGAAGAGGACAGTTATGTAGAGGCTCAAAGGGAGCGCACATTAAAAAGGTAAGAACCATGTTCAAGTCCCACTGAGGCATTACAAACGGAACAGGAGGGAAGAGGTGTGTAATGCCTTTTAAGAACCTGTTAACAACAGGGGACTTGAAAAGGAGGGCTGATCAGGGAGCCTGAGGAAGGCCGAGATAGCACAAAGATAACCCTTGATGGTACCCAGGGCAGAACCCTGTTGGGCCAGACAAAGAAGGAACAGAAGGACCTCAGAAAGAGGGGCAGAAAGGGGATTCACAGCCTTTGCTGTGCACCATGCCACAAATTTGTTCCACCTGCAGGCGTATACCACCTTAGTGGAGGGACGCCTGGCTGCCAGAATCACATCACAAACTTCGGGAGGCAAGTCGAAAGGAATCAACTGCCGCCGCTCAATCTCCACGCAAGCAGGTGTAGACTGGACAGGTTCGGGTGGAGGACCGTCCCCTGCTGCTGCGACAGAAGATCCTCCCGAAGAGGCAGACGGATCGGGGGATCCACGCTCATACTGAGTAGCTCGGGATACCAAACTCTTCGAGCCCAGTCCGGAGCCACAAGAATGACTTGGGCCCGGTCGTGCCGAATCTTCTTCAACACTCTGGGTAGAAGTGGTATAGGCGGAAAGGCGTACAATAGACCGCAACTCCACTCGTGACGAAAAGTGTCGCCGAGCGAGTGCCGCCTTGGAAATTCCAACGCGCAGAACTGATGACATTGCGCGTTCTCTTCGGTGGCGAATAGATCTAACCAAGGCTCTCCCCACTGTAGAAAGAGTCCTTGCGCCACCTCCGAGTGAAGACGCCATTCGTGATCCATCATGCACCTGCGGCTGAGTTCGTCCGCCCTGGCGTTCAGGGAACCTGCCAGGTGTTGAACCATCAGGAACATGCCCTGATGTTCCAGCCATGTCCAGAGGCGCAGAGCCTCCTTCCTGACAGAGGGTCCTCGACCCCACCCCGCCCTGTTTGTTGCAGTACCACATGGAGGTGGTGTTGTCGGTGAACACCTGCACTACCTTCCCTTTGACAGAGGGAAGGAATGCCTTGAGTGCAAGTCGGATCGCCCGGAGCTCCAGAAGGTTGATATGGAGCCGGGACTACGCCGGAGACCAGAGGCCTCTGATCTCTGCCTCTCCCATGTGACCGCCCCATCCCAGAAGGGACGCGTCCGTCACAACTGTGTGGTCTGGCTGGGGAAGGGAGAGGGATCTGCCCATGACCCATTGCCGGTTCGAGAGCCACCACTGCAACTGTTTTGCAGTCCCCTCCGAGATCTGGACGTGATCGGACAGGTTGCCCTGGTGCTGCGCCCACTGGAACTTCAGGTCCCACTGCAGAGCCCGCATATGCCATCTGGCATGATTGACCAGCAGGATGCAGGAGGCCATGAGGCCCAGCAGCCTCAGGGTCATCCGTACCGAAACCCAGGATAAAGGCTGAAAGATCGGAATCATAGCCTGAATATCCCGGACTCGCCGTTCGGGAGGATAGGCCCGAAACTGCGTCGTGTCCAGAACTACTCCGATGAAAAGGAGCTGTGGAGAAGGAATCAGATGCGACTTCGGCACATTGATGGAGAACCCCAGCGAGTGCAGGAGTTCGGCCGTAGTCTGGAGGTGGGAGACGACTGCCTGGGACGAGCCCGCCTTCAGCAGCCAGTCGTCGAGGTAGGGGAAGACTGAAACCCCTGCCCAGCGCAGATGAGCTGCGACCACCGCCATCACTTTCGTGAACACCCGAGGGGCACTGGTAAGGCCAAAGGGGAGCACGGTGAACTGAAAATGCTCGAGGCCTACCGTGAACCGAAGGTAACGCCGGTGGGCCGGCAGGACGGGGATGTGGAAATAGGCGTCCTGCAAGTCCAACGCTACCAACCAGTCTCCAGGGTCTAGGGCAGTCAAGACCTGAGCTAGGGTGAGCATCTTGAACTTCTCCTTCCGGAGGAAGCGATTGACGTTCCGGAGGTCCAAGATAGGACGCATGTCCTCCTTGTCCTTCTTGGGCACCAGAAAGTAGTGGGAGTAGCAACCACGCCCTACTTCTGGGGTCGGAACATGCTCGATGGCCCTCTTGGCCAAGAGGGCCGTGACTTCCTTCTGTAGAAGCACCAAGTGATCCCCTGACATGCGGTGGAATTGAGGTGGCATGGCTGGGGGGTGGTCTCGAAGGGGAGGGAGTAGCCCCTTCGGACAATGTCCAAGACCCACCTGTCCGAGGTGATGGGACGCCAGTGGTGAAGGTGATGGCGGACCCTGCCCCCGACTGGCGTGCTGTGCACCTGAAAGGAGGGACTAGGAGGGCTTGGAGGCCGCGGACGGGTTGGAGGTGGTGGCCTGACCCGCACGCTGGTTGCCCGAACCGCCACGGCGGTATCCACGTCCTCGGCCACGCGAAGGCGCTTGCTGCGCGGGCCGTTGGCCGGGCTGTTGACGTGACTGGGCGCCCCTTCCGTGGCCACGAAAGGGGCGAAAAGCAGACGTGAGCGGAGGGCGCACAACAGCAAGGCCCAGGGACTTAGCAGTAGCCCGTGAGTCCTTGAAACGCTCCAGCGCATGGTCTGCCTTCGAACCAAAAAGACCGACTCCATCAAAGGGCATGTTCATGAGTGTATTCTGGACATCCCCTGAAAACCAGTGGTTCTCAGCCAGGCGTGGCGACGCAGCGCCACCGTCGTTGCAAGCGATCTGCCCAGCGAGTCGGCGGTGTCAAGGCCACAGCGGATGGTGTATTTAGCCGCATCACGCCCTTCCGCAATGGCGCGGGTAAGCAGTGTCTGGACCTCCTCAGAGCACTGCGGCAAAACAGTCACCACCGAATCCCACAGGGAGTGGGTGTATCGGCCCAAGAGGCAAGCGGTGTTAACGGACCGCAAGCCAGCACTGGAGGAAGAGAAAGCCTTCTTCCCAAAGTGATCCAGGCGCTTGGATTCCCTATCCGGAGGGGCGGTAGGGAAGGCGGTTTGGGAGGCAGAGGCTTGGACAACCAAGCTCTCAGGGGTGGGGTGTTGGGAGAGAAACAGGGGGTCGCCCGGAGCAGGGCGATGGCGTCGGGCCACGTTCCTATCCACAGGAGCCCCTGTGGTGGGTTTGGACCAGGCACCCAAAAGAACGTCAGTGAGTGCATCGTTGAACGGCAGCACAGTCTCCGAAGAGGAGGCCGCTGGCTGAAGCACTTCAGTCAGGAGGTTAGTCCTGACGGCCACTGTAGGCAACTGGAGATTCAAGGCTCCAGCAGCTCTACGCAACACCGTTGCAAAATTAGCCCCCTCCTCCGTAGCCACGGGAGGAGACAGCATGCCAGAGTCAGGGGAGGTGTCCAGACCACTGGCATCACCAAGTTCCTCAACCCAGTCCGGGTCAAACTCGCACTGTTGTGTGAGAGGGTCCTCAGACCCCTCCCAGCTCCTCAGGTTCAAAATATGGAGGAGGAGGGACATTAGGGACCCAAGGTCTCATCGGCGCCGGAACCGGCGTCGGGCGACGCCGGTCCGGCTCCATGTCCGGAGCCGGAGAGAACCGGGGAACGACGCCGTCCGGAGCCCCGGACGGCGTCAGGAACGGCACCGGGGACATCGGCGTCAGCGGAGGCGAGGTTAGGTCAACCGGCGTCGATGGGGGTTGCGGCACCACCGGAGCCGGGATCGAGGCCGGGGCCGGAGCCGAGGCCGGGATGAAGGCCGGTGGGACAGGCGACGCCGGGACCGGAGTCGACGGCGACGGCGGAGCAACCCCATCAGGGCCCGCGGGGCCCGAAGGCGCACCGGAGGGACCTTGAGGCCCGAAGAGGCGGGCCATGGCCGACAGGAACTCCTGTATTTGGGCCTGAGTCGCCCCCGAACCCGGGAAGGGCAGGTAATGCGGGGGTAACTCGACAGGCACGTCCGGGGCCGCGGGGACGGTGCCGACAGGGACCTCAGCCGAGTCGCGAGACCGGCGAGGCGAAGTCTTAGAGCGATGATGCCGCTTAGACTTCTTGTGCTTCGACTTACCGGAGGAGCGCGAAGACTTGGATTCCGACGAACGGCGGGGACTCCGCGTCCGGCCCCTCGACCTCTCCCGGGACCGGGGCTTGGTGCGGCGCGGAGCCGACTGCCGGACTTCGAGGAGCTTTCGAGACCGCTCTCGCAAAGCCTTCGGATTAAGTTTCCAGCAGTCAGGGCACGACTTCGTGTCGTGGTCTCGGCCGAGACAGAAGAGACACTCGAGGTGCGGGTCCGTGATCGACATCATGCGACCACATTCCTCGCAGGGCTTAAAGCCGGGCATCCCTACGACACCTTAGGAGTCGTGAAGACTCGTTGAAGAAACAGTGAAAAAATTCACAAAAAAGATAGTCAAAAAGTGACTAGGGCACTGCTCTTCCCGGATCTGCGCTTACTGGCGCGGAAAAAGAAGAACTGACGTCAGCGCGCAGGGGCGGCGTCTAAGTACTGCCCGCGACGTCATCCCGGCGATCACGCCGCCGACGACGGACGCGGAGCCGCATGACGCCGCCTACCGACGCGCAAGGGTACTGCTACGCAAAAACTTTCCGGATCCAGCCTGACGCCTGGGGATATTCTAAGGTAAGGAATCTGTCACTAACGTGTCTCTTTCAGATACATTTTTCTATAAAAATGTAAACAAAACAGGACAGAAAATTATGTTAACTAATACAAAACAGATTTATTCTGCAGCCTTTATTACCCAACTGTCTAGACAAGGATTTGACTTTTGGAAAGACACAATCGACACAAAATCTGTCCGGCGTTCTAAAGAGTGGCAAGTGCAGGGGATAGAAGCTTTGTTTAGAGCATGTATAATCCCACATCAAATAATGTTTTTGAATGACACTGTGCAACAAACGTCTTGCCTTGGTTTAGCCAAGATCAAAGACATGAACACACCTTCTGTACCAACACCTGCAAGTAATAGCACTACACAGGGAGCGGTCACAGTAGACACTATACTACAAAACAACAGATCAGATCCTGATTGGAAAAAATGGTTACTCTGGCCCACAGACACAAACATCTGTCAAGAAAGATTCCTGAAAAGAATACAGGGCTTTACTATCCATAGGCCAGACCCACGATATGTTCAACGACAACATCCAGGGGTAGTAACAACATACAGTGTAGGAAAATTGTGCCTTGACTGGTTACAAAAATCTACACTTGAGGATGTGAAGGAACACTTATCTTTACTTAAAGAAGACGCAGACCTTAGGGAATGCTTGCTTCATATATGCCGGCATTTATGCAGCTTATAATGAAATATGGAAGGTTTCACAGGCAGAGGCCGCAGAACGAATACGTGAACTTGATCGTATTAACTTAGAGAAAACTCTCACTGTGGTCGACAATGGGTTAACAACTTTGTCATCCAGAATTTATTCATTGGACAGCATTGTATCCTCTGCTATTGACATACTGGAACAAAATTTAGCCATGTTACAACAAGGCCAATCTCAGTTACGTTCTATTATGTTATTAGGCTGGACGCTGCAATCTTTGCGTGCAGGCTATGTGCCTTGGCATTTTATCAACACGTCGTCTCTGTTTTCAGAATACAATCTAACGGATAAACAGATCGAACTGGCACAAAGGGGATCAAAGTATACAGTGCTGAGCATTGAAAAACTGGAAAAATTACCATTTACGGTAGCAGAAAAACCAGCTACAGAATGGATTATTCATGGCAAAATAACTCTGCCTGTCACTACTTTTCATTTTCAGTATTGCCTCAAACAAATGCAAGCAGGCAAATATGAAAGGTTGGGTAAGGAGTACATTAAGACATCCTGGGATTTACCTTACAAATACAGATGTTGGAGTGGGGATCGTGAAGTGTTTCTAAGCGGTACACACTGTGAAAATGCACTAAGCGGTTCACTCATATGTCAGGACATTTCTTTACACGGGGCTTGTAATGGTTCTGTGGCAAACTTGTCCTGCCACCAGCAGGGTACACCAGCTACTGTGATTAATCCAACGTTTGGCCAACTTTCTAATGGGAGTTACCTCATGTTGAATGATCAGAGTTGCTGTGGCATGTTGCCAGGCATCCCATATCTGGTACCGGTCGGCTCCAGGGTTACTTGTTGTATGCAAGTATTGTTCCCCCCAATAGACACAGTCAGGGAGTCGCCTCTATGGCCTTCATTGAATGTTTCTTTTATACGTTTTGATACTTTAAGCAGAATGAAAGCCATGCTTTTCCAACAGACCGTGCCTTTGACCTCGGCCAAAGAAATCTATGATTTACAAATTGCAAGGACTTCGGCTGAGATACAGGCTTTAATTCGTACAAACTGCCCTATACATTTCGTAGAAATGATGGGACGTATCTTAAACATGTCTGATATGAGCGGAATTGTACATGTATTTAAGACCATCTGTTCAGGACTGTTAACACTTTTTCAGGCAGTCCTCGGAATCAATCCAAACTTCGCACATTCGGTGTGTGGTGGTGTGCCATTAATTCTAGCACTAGTTGCGGGAATCCTGTTTTTATTCCTACTGCTACGCTATGGCAAGCCTATCCACCAGCGTCACTCCCAGCAATTTGGAGAAAGCTCTCCTAGAACGGAAGTGCTGTGAGCGCATAGTGCAACTTTTGGGCATACCTCGTCTACGGGAACTTAATACAACATGGTTTCTGTCATTTAGACCAATCTGGCAAGATTGCATCTTACCTGTTCTACGCTGCCTGCTTTGCACTGAAGAATGCGTGCTAGACACCTGTCTAACACTCCCATCAGTCAAGCCAACGGATATCGATACTCTGCTGGACCCGATAACGGCCCATGCTCTGTGTTGTCCCCAAAGGCTACCAATCCTGATGACGGCATTCCTTGAGATCTCACAGACGCTTCCTGCTGCTGCTGAGGTACGAGATGGATCAACAGGCACACAGGTAACAACGGACGCGAACATTGCGGCGGCATCCTATGCTGAAGGCGATGCTTCACATCTCTGTGCAGTTAACCTTCTAAATGAGGTATTCCAACTGTCACCGACATCGGTAGACGATCTTTTGTCTACAGAAATAGATGATTTCATGTTTACACCAGACCCATACACTGACTTTGATTCGGCTCACAGTGTACCAGGGAAGCAATGAAATTTGGCCTCCATATTTTCAAAACAGAACAAAACTTGGAACTCTTCCTAAAAATTGAACTTTTTTCTTTTCTCTATTTTTTAAAATACATGGCAACTCAATCTGCTTACAGTAGAACTATTCATATAAAACGGACTTCTTTGAATACTTCCAGGGACACATTGTCACCTTATTTAATTACAATTTCATTTAGTACCATGATACGCAATGGCTTTTGATTTTTGAAAACTTGTCAACCATTTCGTCATATGTATATATTTCTGTTTATTCATGTTGCATTTATTTCCAATATATGCTTAAAATGAAAAAATGCTTTAAAATGTACAGTACCTATTGCATTCAACAGTTTATTTTAAACTTCTTTTAATATGCTTTTAGAAATGTTTTTAGCAACATGTGGTACTCAGTTTAATGTTTAGCATTTAATGTTTAGCATTTAGTACTATCGTTCATTCGAAAGTGGAGTGGGTGTTGTATTCCGCTTTAGGTGTCCGTATATAGGTTTTCCTGAAACATGTCCTTATATAGGCACAATTCACATTGCCCTTATATAGGCATAAGATCCCAGTCCTTATTTTGGCATTAGCCATGCTATCCAAATACAGGCATGGTCACTTACATCCGTCCACCCCAACGTCACAACGAGTTCTTAGAAACAGACCCTTAAGCTCTTGGGAGTTCCCCTAGCCAAGGATTATTGATTTCTCCAAGAACTCATTTATTATGCATGAACCGCTATACCTTAAGGGTTCATTCCTGACGTCTTCCTCTGCCCGACTTTACGTCAATGCTAACATTCCAAGGCACCTACCAGGTATAAATATACCTTCCCTTGCCCAAGCAAGTAGGAGGAGACCTCGACTTTAGAGGAGCCTGTGTCCCGGCCTGACGCACTGACAAGAGACGCTGTCATCCCTGCTCGCAGAGAATCCAGCTCCCAGTGTTCTGACTCCCTTCGCGGGGTGTTAGAGTTCGAGACTCGGAAGGAGATTCCTACCTCTCTCATTCTCAAGGTATGGAGCTGACTAGAACCTAGAGGGACTCTTGGCATACTAGACTTGGCATACTAGACTATAGCATACCATACTATAGAATACTTCACCTACTTCTTACCTTGCCCTACACCTAGGATAGGTTAGGTACACTGGGGTAGAACTAGCTTAGAGAAGCATCTTATGAGTACTCGCATTTTTAGCTTATGTTATTTATGTATATGAATATATGTGTCATAGCTAAAAGATAATGCTAGCGCAGTATTATTTCTTTCTACTGCTTACGCTGTACATTATATATCTCACATACTGTCTTGTGATCATAACAGCTCATATCTCTTACACGAGAAACAAGACTGTTCAATAAATCCTTTTATTGAAACGCCCGTCTATTCTTTCTGTGTAACTCTGAAGAAACTAAGCATGCACGATTAGCTGAGTGAAACTGTTATCTATTGTTTCCAAGATTCTGAGAGTGTTCCGATTCTAAAGGGAAATAAAGTTGTCATGTTTATGCGGTTGCCATAAACTACTCCCTTCTTGTTTACAAGGAGTTTCTAGTGGCCTCTGAGTTAGCTGGCACAAAGTAATTAAGTTTAATATACTCAATAGGGACATACTGACCTCAGTCCTATGTCGAATCTATAGGGTATATTATTCCAATGCGCAGAGCCTATTAGGGAAATAGGAACTACAGTACAGAAGGTCAAAAGCCATCAACTGCTGCCGCTCAATCTCCACGCATGGAGGTGCAGAGTTGACAGGTTCGGGTGGAGGACCCTCCCCTGCTGCTGCGACAGAAGATCCTCCCGAAGGGGCAGCCTGATCAGAGGATCCACACTCATGCTCAGAAGCTCTGGATACCAAACTCTCCTTGCCCAGTCCGGCGCCACAAGGATGACTTGGGCCCGGTCGCTCCTGATCTTCTTCAGAACCCTGGGCAGAAGTGGTATGGGCGGAAAGGCGTACAACAGGCCTGAGCTCCACTCGCGACGAAACACGTCGCAGAGCGAAAGCCGCCTTGGAAACTCCAGCGCGCAGTACTGCTGACATTGCGCGTTCTCTTCGGAGGCGAACAAATCTAACCAAGGTTCTCCCCACTGCTGAAAGAGACCTTGTGCCACCTCCGACTGGAGACGCCATTCGTGATCCGCTAGGCATCGACGGCTGAGATCGTCTGCCCTGGCGTTCAGAGAACCTGCCAGGTGTTGAACCACAAGGGTTATGCCCTGATGTTCCAGCCACGTCCAGAGATGCAGGGCAATTCGACAAAGGGTCCATGACCCCACCCCGCCTTGCTTGCTGCAGTACCACATGGCGGTGGTGTTGTCCGTTCCCCTTGACAGAGGGAAGAAATGCTTTCAATGCTTGGATCTCCAACACGTTTATGTGGAGCCCCGTCTCCGCCGGAGACCAGTGACCCTTGATCTCCATCTCTCCCAAGTAGCCGCCCCATCCCAAAAGTGACGCATCCGTCACGATTGTGAGATCCGGTTGGGGAAGGGAGAGAGGTCTGCCTTTGACCCAATCTCGGTTGGTTAACCACCACTGCAGATCCTTCGCAGTTCCTTCCGAGATCCGAACCAAATCGGTGAGATTTCCCTGATGCTGTGCCCATTGGAACTTCAAGTCCCACTGCAGAGCCCGCATACGCCATCTCGCGTGTCTTACCAACAGGATGCAGGAGGCCATGAGGCCCAACAGCCTCAGAGTCAACCTCACCGAAATCCAGGATAGAGGCTGAAATATCGGAATCATAACCTGAATATCCTGGACTCGTTGCTCGGGAGAGTAAGCCCGAAACTGCACTGTGTCCAGAACAGCTCCGATGAAAGGGAGTGTCTGAGAAGGAGTCAGGTGTGACTTTGGCACGTTTATAGAGAACCCCAGCGAATGCAGAAGGTCTGCAGTAGTCTGAAGGTGGGAGACGACTGCCTGGGGCGAGGATGCCTTCAACAGCCAGTCTTCGAGGTAGGGGAAGACTGAAACCCCTAACCTGTGCAGATGAGCTGCAACCACCGCCATCACCTTGGTGAACACCCGAGGGGCACTGGTAAGGCCGAAGGGGAGCACGGTAAACTGAAAGTGCTCGTGGCCTACCTTGAACCGCAGGTAACGCCTGTGGCTAGGCAGGATGGGAATGTGAAAATATGCATCCTGCAGGTCCAACGCCACCATCCAGTCTCCTTGGTCTAGGGCAGACAAGACCTGAGCCAATGTGAGCATTTTGAATTTCTCCTTTTTGAGGAAGAGATTGACAGTCCGAAGATCCAAAATAGGCCGAAGACCCTTGTTCTTCTTCGGAATCAGAAAGTAGCGGGAATAACAGCCACTGCCTACTTCTGAAACTGGAACCCTTTCTATAGCTCCTTTGGCCAAAAGAGCCGTAACTTCCTCTTGGAGCAGTTTTAAGTGATCCTCCGCCAGCCGTTCCTGACTTGGCAGAATAGTAGGAGGAAAAGAAAGGAAAGGAAGAGAATAGCCCTCCTTGACGATCTGCAAGACCCACTTGTCTGTTGTTATAGATCTCCAGCGGGGGAGATGATGACGAATTCTCCCACCCACTGGAGTAGTGTGGTCCTGTAGAATCAGCCTAGGAGTGCTTGGAGGCAGCGGTTGCTGGGGGCAGTGTGGCAGACGACTTCTGACCTCCATTCCGAGGACGGAATGTACCACGTCCACGTCCACTCGCAGCTTGTGAAGTCTGTGTGGGACGGTAGCTAGGATAGGGCAGACGCGGCTGGAAACCCCTTCCATTGCCATGAAAGGGGCGAAAGGAAGACTGGCCACGAGGAGTGGAGGAGAGGCCCAAGGATCTGGCCGTAGCTCCAGAGTCCTTGAACCTGACCAGGGCCGAGTCAGCCTTTTCCCCAAAAAGGCGGGTTCCATCAAAGGGCATGTCCATCAAATTGGCTTAGACATTCCCCGAGAAGCCAGATGTGCGAAGCCAGGCATGGTGCCTCAAGGCCACTGTCGATGAAATAGACCTGCCCAGCGAATCGGTCGTATCCAAACCACACCGAATGGTGAATTTTGCCGCATCTCTCCCGTCCTTGACAGCCTGGGAGAGCACAGCCCAGGCCTCCTCCGGGACTTGTGGCAGCACTTGCGCAACGGTCTCCTAAAGAGAGTGGGAGAAATGGCCCAATAAGCATGTGGTATTCACCGAGCACAATGCCAGACTGGAAGTAGAAAACATCTTCTTCCCCAAAGAGTCCAGTCTCTTGGATTCCCTATCCGGAGGGGCGGAAGGGAATGCGCCCTGGGAAGTAGAGGCCTGCACCACCAAGCTTTCTGGGGTGGGGTGTTGGCTGAGGAACTTTGGGTCGCCCGGTGCTGGGCGATGGCGGCGTGCAATCGTCCTGTTCACAGGAGCCCCTGTGCTAGGTTTGGACCAAGTTCCTAGTAGGACGTCCATAAGTGCCTCATTAAAGGGCAAAAGGGGTTCAGAGGTGGAAGCCCCAGGTTGAAGCACTTCGGTCAGGAGATTAGTCCTGACCTGCACTGAGGGCAGCTCTAGTCAAAGGACCTCAGCTGCCCTCTTAACCACCATAGCATAGGACGCCCCCTCCTCCGTAGCCACTGTAGGTGGAGAGAGCATGCCAGTGTCTGGGGAAGTATCCAGACCACTGGCTTCCCCAAGTTCCCCATACCAGTCCATAGGCTCCTCAGAGACATCCTGGTTCTCTAAGGGGTCTCCAGACTCCTCCCATTCCTCTCCTGAGCCTAGCACGTCCACAAACTGCTCAGGCGACAACATAGAACCCCTGGGTTCTGTCGACGTCAGAATCGGCGTTGCTCGACGCCGATCCGGCTCCGTGTCGTCAGGGATGAGGATGGGGCTTGCGCCACAGACAGCTGCTGGCACCGACTTCAGGTTCGACGTCGGGGAAGGTCGCGTTGGTACGACCGGCGTCGTACCGGATCCGAGATCGGACCCCTGAGGCCCCACCGTCGCCGTGGCCGAAGCTGACAACGTCGAATCCAATGGGGCCCCATCCGACCCCGCGGTGCCCGAGGGTTCACCAACGGGGTCGTTCCACTCAAATACGTGGCGCATGGCCTCGTAAAAATCCTTAATTTGAGCGGGAGTCGCTCCGGCTCCCGGAAATGGAGGGAGGCGCGAAGACGACTCTGGCTCCGGCTCCGCAGAACCGTGCCTAGAGCATCGGTGCTCCTTACCTCTCTCGACGACGGACGCCAGTTGAGGTGAAGTCGAAGTCCGCTTGGACTTCTTCTTCTTCTTGTGCCTCTTCCCCGAGTGTCCAGATGACCTCGAATGGGAGGAAGAGGACTTAGGGCCCCGAGAGCGATCCCGCGACCTCCTCTTCTTCGAACGGGATCGTGACCTCCTCGGAGTCTCGCGCAACGGTGTCGACTGCCGGGCCGGGAGCAACTTCAATGCCCGCTCCCTCAAGGTCTTCGGAGCCAACGCCTGGCAGTCTGAACACGACTTCGAATCGTGGTCGCGTTCAAGACACCATAGACAAACGCGGTGGGGATCGGTAACAGACATTGTGCGAGAACAAGATCCGCACGGTTTAAAACCTGTCTTCCTACCCGACATCCTCGCACACGAAGTCGCTAAAAACTTCGACAAAAGTCGAGAAAAAAGCCTGCCAACATGCGGCAGAGGGGTAGCTCTTCCCGGATCGGCGCTTAACTGGCGCGGAAAGAAAAGAACTGACGTCTGCGTGCCTGGGTGGCGCCTATGTAGGCACCGCGACATCATAACCGACGTTACCGATGTCATCGACGACACGTGGAGCCGAATGGAGCCACCCGACGTCGCGCGCAAGGGGTATTGCTCAGCAAGAGTTTTCGGATCCAGCCTGACGCCTGGGAAATTCAAAGGTAAGGAATCTGCAGCTAGAAGTCTCTATCAGATGATGTATCTCTTGGAATGGTATTGCCCTTGGGAGTACTTTGTAAATATGCCAAGCCTAGCATACGATGGGTTAAAAGGACTATGACGAAAGAATTCTGTTAGGGAGTGACCGACATAGAGGTCAATAATTATAGTAATGGGATAACTTTTGGATACATCCTTTCTTCTATTTTCAGCTAGAGAATACTTCGGCTGTAAGCTGCAAATTTTATCTAATACCACAGTGGCAGCTTTGCACGACATCACCACTCAGTTAGAGAGCATGCGAATATATTCGGAACAGACCAGATATGCAGTAGACTTTATTTTAGCTAAAAGTGGTGGTGTATACGTGGTAGTTGGCAATCAGTGTGTAGTCGGGATCAAGAATATGGAAAAGAATATTACCAAACACATTCTAGATATCCTTGAAAATGTCAAAGGAATGGAAAATGGGAATTGGAGTTGGTCTCTTTTTGGTAGCTGGGGCTGGATTCTCGAAAAAGCGATTTATCTTATTGTGGTATTGGTGCTTTGCTGTGTTCTCGTTCAGTGTCTTCCCTTTTGCTGTTCCTATTGTACCACTATTCTCATGCCTAAAAAGAAGAAATCAATTAATGATACAAATGCTGC
Organism: Calotriton arnoldi; assembly: GCA_963921515.1. Classification (NCBI taxonomy): domain Eukaryota; kingdom Metazoa; phylum Chordata; class Amphibia; order Caudata; family Salamandridae; genus Calotriton; species Calotriton arnoldi. The sequence goes on along the minus strand of CAWUFW010013021.1, from coordinate 115,236 downwards.
TATAATGATTCAAAAAGATATTGAGGATCTGATGAACATTGATGAAGGAAAATTCAAAAATTCTTCCCTCCTTGCTGTTTCACTTTTTGATGCTGATGGTATGGAATGTTCGTAACTGTTTATTAATGCGATTTATTATTGTTGTTTGAAGTTTGGTTCCCTCTTGTTGCCGTTAGAAAATGTTTTAGCTCATGCTAAAAGGAGGGTCTGTTAGAATAGAAACTGTTTGTATTTACGCAGTGCTCTAAGTAAGTTAGCATTCGCTGCGCCATTTTCTTTGCAGGCACCATTTTAGGCTGTTCGAAACTGATCTTGTCCAATTCCGAGAAATGCTCCCCTTAGAGTTTTGTTTCTTCACTTCTGTTCTGTTTCAGTAATGAGTGTACTGTTCATATTAGCGCATACCTTTCCCTTTAGATAGGGGCCCTCTCCCACTTGTCTGGTGGCGAGCCCAGTATGGAACGATTATGTTAGTTTGTGTCAGATACGAGAAGTCGAAACCCTTTTTTTGTATTTCACTGTCTAACTGCACCTGCTTGGAAAATTCCACTGTGGGTGTGTTTTCGCTTGACTACGAAATGTACATAATGTATCTTTAAGCTTGTCGATGTCAGTCCTCTCTGCAGCACTCCTAACGACTGGGCAGATGGGGCTCCACTCTGAGTGTATATGAATAAACAGCTTTTGGTTTGTATTCACTACTGTAAGACCGACACTTCTTATAGTACGGAAGGCTGAGAGGTGGTCATTAGTGACCCGAGTGTCCCTAAAAGGGTCACTTCCTTCACAGGCAGGCCAGGAAGTCAAGGGCTTCCACCAGTAAAGTTGGCTGAGGTTCAACCAATAAAACCCAACAGTTCCTTCCACCTCCAAATAGGGCGAGGGAACAGCAAATATGCTGGATGTTCAAGCTCTAAATAACCCTGTATGTTCCTATTTCTCACTAACTCGAATTTCAAACTTAATATTGACACTTGGGTGCATGAACTGGTCGTCTATTGATAGTCTTCCGCCTTCCACTGCAGCTACAGCCAAGTCATTGGGTTTTTGCTTTATCAAAATATATCAATATGCATGTCTGTGCAGATATTTACTGCCTCTGCTACTTAACAAACAAGTTACTTACCTTCGGTAACGCATTATCTGGTAGAGACTCTATCTAGCTGCAGATTCTTTACCTTTGAATTTCCCAGGCCTCAGGCTCGATCCGGAAACATTTGCTGAGCAACACCCCTTGATATCATCATCCAGTGACTGTGAGTGTTTTTAAAAAGTTTGAGTGTTAAATATATATACCAAGGTGCATTGGTGAATCAGTGGGTGCATGAGTGACTGTATGGATGACTGAGTGGGTGCTTGACTGACTGTATAAATGAGTGATTATGTGTCTCAGTAAATGCATGAGTGAGTGACTGGTTGTGTGAATGTGTGTATCTATCTGTCAGTTGATGTCTATGTGGGTGTATGAGTGTGTTAGTGGGTACGTGAATGGCTATATGGGTGATTGGTTGTCTGACTATCTCTATGGTTGTCGGGGTGTCTGTGTGTGTGGGTGAGGAGGTATGTGACTGCCTGTATGGATGAGTCAGTGGGTAAGTCTGTGGCTGTACGGGGTAGTGAGTGCATGTGTGAGAAGCTGTATGGGTGAGTGAGTGTCTGTATGGCAGTGTCAGTGATTGAGTGCTTGTGTCAGAATGGGTGAGTAACTGGGTATGTGAAAGGCAGTATAGGTGAGTGACTGAGTATATGAGTGTCTGTATGGCAGTGTCGGGGATTGAGTGCTTGTGTCAGTATGAGTGAGTAACTGGGTATGTGAAAGGCATGCTTCTGTCAGTGACTGTATAGGTGAGTGACAACTGTTACTATTTGTATGAGTAAGTAAGTGGGTGTGTGTGTAACTGTTCAGGTGAGTAAGTGGCTGTGTGATTGACTGTATGAGTGAGTGTCTAGGTGTGTGAGTATTTCTATGGGTGACTTACTCAGTGTGTGAGTATTTGTATGGGTGTATGAGTGGATATGTCAATGGCTGTATTAGTGAGTGGGTGTATGAGTGGCTGTATGGGTGAGCGAGTGGATGTGTGTGTAGATCTATGAATCTGTGAATGGGTGTGTAAGTACTGGTATGGCTCTGTGAATGGGTTTGTGAATGGTTGTGTGGGAGTGGCAGTGGGTGTAGAAAAGTTTCTATAGGGGTGTGAGTGGGTGCGTTAGAGATGCTGTGGATGATGTCGTCACTGATGTCATCAGTGATGTCATTTCAGATGTCATCAGTGATGTCACTGACCATGTCAAGAGTGCAGTAGTATGTGAGGTCATAAGCAGTGCATTGCGGAGGAGTGAGTTATAGTTAACTCAGGTAATTAGAACAGCTGAATTTCTTTGGTTTTGTATGAGTAAAATCTGACCCTAGCTATAATGTCTCTGTAACCTTTGTTTTTTAAAAAAGTTTTTTAAAATTCTATTTGCTAATTATAAAGTCCTGGTAACCTTTGTTTTTTTCAGTGAAATTCTAAGGTTTTTTAACTAGCAGTCACGTTTGAAGAGTGGTGGAGAAAGGTGGCTGGGCCTCCGACCAGCTCTCAGGAATTCCACTGCGTAGGACTTACAGGAGGTACCAGGAGGGCTTCTTGGCCTCCAAGGTCCCTAGGAAGCCAAGGGGACTTTATCCCCAAAATAGTAGTGCGCCGTGAGGCACGTTTGCAGAGTGATGGAGAAAGGGGGCGTGGCCTCTGACAACTTCTCAGCAATCCTGCTGTGTGGGACTTACTGGAGGTAACAGGAGGGGTAGTTCTGTCCTTGGGGGGCAACTATCCCTCCTATTACCTCCAGTAAGTCCCATTCAGCAGGACTGCTGAGATCTGATAGCAGTCCACACCCCCTTTCTCCACCACTCTGCAAATGCACCTCCTGATGGTCCCCATCCCCCGGCCATTTCTTTTTTTTAAATAAGGGAGGGGGACCCCAACCCCGGGGGCATGGCCATCTCGTTGGGGAGTGCGGGGGAGCCTGAAGCCCCTGTGTTCGCGGCCGGCTTTCGCCTCCTGCGTGAGCCGGCATTGCTTTACACCCAGGAGCTGCTGACATGCAGCTCCCTGGGTGTAAAAGCGAGTGTGCTCGTTGGAACAAGCAAGAGCAAAATGCTCTCGCTTGTTCAAAGTGGGGTACACTTGTTTGCTATGAGATGGTGGGAGCATTGCTCCTGCCATCCCATAGCAAACTGCAATGTCCCAGGGGCGGGCACCCCGGGAGATTGCTGGAGCCGGCCCTGGGGGAGTGGAGGTCCCCAGGGCCATTTACGGATATTTTACGTGGCCCCCCGCATTTCAAACAATTAGCCCCGGGTAGGTGGTGGTCCTGGGGGCCTGAAGCCCCTGTGTTCGCGGCCGGCTTTCGCCTCCTGCGTGAGTTGGCATTGCTTTTTACACCCAGGGAGCTGCTGACATGCAGCTCCCTGGGTGTAAAAAGCGAAGTGTGCTCCGCTTTGAACAAGCAAGAGCAAAATGCTCTCGCTTGTTCAAAGTGGGGTACACTTGTTTGCTATGAGATGGTGGGAGCATTGCTCCTGCCATCCCATAGCAAACTGCAATGTCCCAGGGGCGGGCACCCCGGGAGATTGCTGGAGCCGGCCCTGGGGGAGTGGAGGTCCCCAGGGCCATTTACGGATATTTTACGTGGCCCCCGGCATTTCAAACAATTAGCCCCGGGGAGGTGGTGGTCCCGGGGGCTGCGGGGGCCTGAAGCCCCTGTGTTCGCGGCCGGCTTTCGCCTCCTGCGTGAGCCGGCATTGCTTTTTACACCCAGGAAGCTGCTGACATGCAGCTCCCTGAGTGTAAAAAGCGAAGTGTGCTCCGCTTTGAACAAGCAAGAGCAAAATGCTCTCGCTTGTTCAAAGTGGGGTACACTTGTTTTCTATGAGATGATGGGAGCATTGTCATCCCATAGCAAACTGCAATGTCCCAGGGGCGGGCACCCCGGGAGATTGCTGGAGCCGGCCCTGGGGGAGTGGAGGTCCCCAGGGCCATTTACGGATATTTTACGTGGCCCCCCGCATTTCAAACAATTAGCCCCGGGGAGGTGGTGGTCCCGGGGGCTGCGGAGGCCCGAGTGGGCCCCTGCATTTTTATTTTTTATTGCCCCCGGGACATGGTCCACATGGGGGCCTAAAATAAACGAAGCGCGGGGCCTGCACTTTGTTTTAAGAAAACTTTGGGACGGATTTGCGGATCCGCCGTGACTCCTGCCAAAAATAAAAAATAAATGCTTTTTTTTGGCCCTGGGGGGTCATTGTGGGACCCCCTGAACAGGCCTAGGGGGTCAGGGTGTTTCTACCCTGCTCCCTTTTATTTATTTTTTAATGTTTTTGCTTGTGATTCGGTTCAACCGAGTCACAAGATGGCTGCCAACACTTCCTGGTATCAAGTGTTGGCAGCCAATCAGATCTCAGGCATGAGATTGGGAGGGTTCGCAGATCCACCGCAGCCACAGTTGTATATCTGATAAATCTTTCAATTTCTCAGAAACTACTGAGCGGATTTACACCATTTAACACAAAGAGTGCTTTCTGAACCAAGAGCTACCTTTTTGCCAAATTTGGGTGTAATTCCGTTCAGCAGTTTGGGCTGTAGCCGTGTCTAATGTTTCCTATGGAAATTAACATGGAGAAAAAGTGTTTTAGGACACCCCTTTTTCTCGGCCCCGCTTGACAGATCACCCCGAAACTTTCAAGACAGGAGTTGAACTGAGCATCAAAATAATTTTGAACATTTTGTGAAGATTCGTCAAACGACGCCAAAGTTATGGGCAAATCAAAAACAGCATTTTAATAGAAATCAGATCCTAACTATTTTTATTTATTTTATTTTATTTTACAGAGTTTTATATAGCGCGAACTTGACCCAAATCGGGTATCAGAGCGCTTTACAAAGCACCAGTTGCAATACATGAGGACACATTCATTTTTTTGTTAGGGACGGGGAGATTGAGTGATTTGCCCAGAATCACAGGCGACCGTCAGTAGGAAATTAACATTCAATAGATTCTGGTAGTGATAAACAAGTTGTTTACCTTCGGTGACGTTTTTTCTGGTGGATACAGTATCCGCCTGTGGATTCCTCACCTTTTGAATTACCCCAATGCATTCCACGGAAACTTTTTTCCTCAGCTCTCCCACGTCGGTGAGGACGTAAAATGGAACGTGTCCGCACGCGACTGTGTGCGACATAATCGGAGCCATAAGAAGACCTCGATGGTGTGCTGACATCGGTTCCACCCATTTTTTCCGTGCCTTCGAGGCGAAACGGGTGAACCAACAACCTTCTCACAAGTATACAAACTTTACAAAACACAACCAAAACATGGAAAGTCTACTACCATAGACATTTCCTAACTCCAATTAAACCCATGGTTAAAGTAACAAATCGAACAAGTTACTTACCTTCGGTAACGCATTATCTGGTAGAGACTCTATCTAGCTGCAGATTCCTTACCTTTGAATTTCCGAGGCGCCAGGCTGGATCCGGATACTTTTGCTGAGCAATACCCCTTGCGCGCGACGTCGGCTGGCTCCATTCGGCTCCGCGTGACGTTGTTGGCGTCGGTTATGACGTCGTGGTGCTTATATAGGCGCCACCCAGGCGCGTGGACGTCAGTACTTTTCGTATTTTCCACGCCAGAAGCGCAGAGCCACGAAGTAACTGACATAGTCGTGTGCAAAAAGCTAGGGCCCTGAAATGGGAAACAACCTGAGTCCTATTACATCAGTCCGCAAAGCGGGGAGGCATGGGTGGGGCTGTAAGGAATTTGCAGCTAGATAGAGTCTCTACCAGATAATGCGTTACCGAAGGTAAGTAACTTGTTCATCTGATAGAGACTTCTAGCTGCAGATTCCTTACCTTTGAATCAGATACCCGAGCCATACCATCCCGGATGTGGGTTGTGGACTCATGAACTAGACTAAAAAGTCTTGCAGGACTGAACGGGCAAAATGCCCGTTCCTGCGCACTTGACCATCAAGGCAATAATGTTTAGCAAACGTGTGCAATGATGCCCACATTGCTGCCTGACAGATGTCTTGGACTGGGACATTCTGAGCCAAAGCCGTCATTGCAGCCTTTCCCCTGGTGGAAGGGCTCTTAATCCCTCAGGGGGTTGCTTCTTCGCCAAAGCGTAACAGATTTTAATGCAGCGAACGACCCAGTGGGAAATGGTCCTTTTCTGCACTGCCCTTCCCTTTTTCACTCCCACACCCCACAGAGTTGGTCGTCCACCCGGAACTCTTTTGTACGGTCAAGGTAGAACGACAATGCTCTTTTTGGGTCCAGACGGTGGAGACGCTCCTCTTCCGTAGAGGGATGTGGGGGAGAGAAAAAGGTGGGCAAAGTGATGGACTGATCCAGATGGAATGGGGTCACAACCTTTGGCAAAAAAGATGCCCTGGTGCGAATCACCACTTTTGCCGGAAAGGACACAAGATAAGGAGGCAAGCTGGATAATGCCTGCAATTCACTCACCCTCCGGGCCGATGTAATCGCCACTAAGAAGGCTGTTTTGATGGTCAACAGCCAGAGGTGACAATTGTGCAAAGGCTCAAAAGGAGCACACATCAGGTAAGTGAGGACCAAATTAAGGTCCCATTGTGGCATAACAAAGGGTGTAGGTGGAAATAAATGAACCAACCCTTTCAGAAATCTATTTACAATAGGGGATTTAAAGAGAGAAGGCTGGTCTGGCAGCCGCAAAAAAGCAGACAGAGCAGAAAGGTAACCCTTGAGAGCTCCCAAAGCAGAGCCCTGCTGGGCAAGGGTTAGAATGAATAAAAGGACAGTAGAAAGAGAATCAGAAAGAGGGTCAATAGACCTCTCTGAACAGTATAAAGCAAATTTCTGCCAACGGCAGGCGTATACCGTCTTAGTGGAGGGCCGCCTTGCCGCCAGAATAACATTACAAACTTCGGGAGGAAGGTCAAAAGCTATCAACTGTCGCTGCTCAATCTCCACGCATGGAGGCGCAGAGTTGACAGGTTCGGGTGAAGTACCCTCCCCTGCTGCTGTGACAGAAGATCCTCCCAAAGGGGCAGCCTGATCGGAGGATCGACACTCATGCTCAGAAGCTCTGGATACCAGACTCTCTTTGCCCAGTCCGGTGCCACAAGGATGACTTGGGCCCGGTCGCTCCCGATCTTGTTCAGAACCCTGGGCAGGAGTGGTATGGGCGGAAAGGCGTGCAACAGGCCTGAGCTCCACTTGCGACAAAACGCGTCGCCGAGCAATAGCCGCCTTGGAAACTCCAGCGTGCAGTACTGCTGACATTGCGCGTTCTCTTCGGAGGCGAACAAATCTAACCAAGGTTCTTCCCACTGCTGAAAGAGACCTTGCACCACCTCTGACTGGAGACGCCATTTGTGATTTTGAAGGCACCGACGGCTGAGATCGTCCGCCCTGGCATTCAGATAACCTGCCACGTGTTGAACCACCAGGATTATGCCCTGCTGTTCCAGCCATGTCCAGAAACGCAGAGCCTCTCAACAAAGGGTCCACGACACCACACCGCCCTGCTTCTTGCAGTACCACATGGGGGTGGTGTTGTCCGTTAACACCTGCACCCGCTTCCCCTTGACAGAGGGAAGAAATGCTTTCAATGCCAACCGAATCGCTCAGAGCTCCAACAAGTTTATGTGGAGCCCCGTCTCCGCCGGAGACCAGTGACCCGTGATCTCTGCCTCTCCCATGTGGCCGTCCCATCCCAGAAGTGACGCATCTGTCACAACTGTGAAATCTGGTTGGGGAAGGGAGAGAGGTCTGCCGCTGACCCAATCGCGGTTTGTTAACCACCACTGCAGATCCTTCTCAGTTCCTTCCGAGATCTGAACCACGTCGGTGAGATTTCCCAGATGCTGTGCCCATTGGAACTTCAAGTCCCACTGCAGAGCCCGCATATGCCACCTGGCCTGTCTTACCAACAGGATGCAGGAGGCCATGAGACCCAACAGCCTCAGAGTCAACCTCACCGAAATCCAAGATAGAGGCTGAAATATCGTAATCATAACCTGAATATCCTGGGCTCGCTGCTCGGGAGGATAAGCCCGAAACTGCACTGTGTCCAGAACAGCTCCGATAAAAACAGAGTGGTTGAGAAGGAGTCAGGTGTGATTTTAGCACGTTTATAGAGAACCCAAGCGAATGCAGGAGGTCCGCCGTAGTCTGAAGGTGGGAGATGACTGCCTGGGGCGAGGACGCCTTCAACAGCCAGTCGGCTAGGTAGGCTGACACCCCTAACCTGCGCAGATGAGCTGCAACCACCGCCATCACCTTGGTGAACACCCGAGGGGCACTGGTAAGACCGAAGGGGAGCACGGTAAACTAAAAGTGCTCGTGGCCTACCTTGAACCGCAGGTAACGTCTGTGGCCCGGCGGGATGGGAATGTGAAAATATGCATCCTGCAGGTCCAACGCCACCATCCAGTCTCCTTGGTCTAGGGCAGACAAGACCTGAGCCAATGTGAGCATTTTAAATTTCTCCTTTTTGAGGAAGAGATTGACGGTCCGAAGATCTAAAATGGGCCAAAGCCCCTTGTTCTTCTTCGGAATCAGAAAGTAGCGGGAATAACAGCCACCGCCTACTTCTGAAGCTGGGACCCTTTCTATAGCTCCTTTGGCCAAAAGAGCTGTAATTTCCTCTTGGAGCAACCTTAAATAATCCATCACCAGCTGTTCCTGAGTTGGCCGAATAGGAGGAGGAAAAGAAAGGAAAGGAAGAGACTAGCCCTCCTGGACGATCTGCAAGACCAACTTGTCTGTTGTTATAGATCTCCAGCGGGGGAGATGATGATGAATTCTCCCACCCATTGGAGTAGTGTGGTCCTGCAGAATCAGCCTAGGAGTGCTTGGAGGCTGCGGCTGCTGGCGGCAGTGTGGTAGACGACTTCTGGCATCCATTCCGAGGACGGAATATACCGCGTCCACGCACGGCTTGGGTTGTCTGAGCGGGACGGTGGGTAGGATAGGGCTGACGCGGCTGAAAACCCCTTCTGTTGCCACAAAAGGGGAGAAAGACAGACTGGCCACGAGGAGTGGAGGAGAGGCCCAAGGATCTGGCCGTAGCTCAAGCGTCCTTGAACCTGACCAGGGCCGAGTCTGCCTTTTCCTCCAAAAAGGCGGGTTCCATCAAAGGGCATGTCCATCAAATTGGCTTGGACATCCCCCGAGAAGTCAGTTGTACGAAGCCAGGCGTGGTGCCTCAAGGCCACCGTCATTGAAATCGGCCTGCCCAGCGAATCGGTCGTATCCAAACCACACCGTATGGCGAATTTTGCTGCATCTCTCCCGTCCTTGACAGCTTGGGAAAGCACAGTCCGGGCCTCCTCCGGGACTTGTGGCAGCACCTGCGCAACTGTCTCCCAAAGAGAGTGGGAGAAACGGCCCAAAGGGCATGCAGTATTCGCCGACCGCAATGCCAGACTGGAGGAAGAAAACATCTTCTTTCCAAATGAGTCCAGTCTCTTGGAATCCCTATCTGGAAGAGCGGAAGGAAATGCGCCCTGGGAAGTAGAGGCCTGCACCACCAAACTTTCTGGGGTGGGGTGTTGGCTGAGGAACTTTGGGTCGCCCGGAGCCAGGCGATGGCGGCGTGCAATCGTCCTATTCACAGGAGCCCCTGTGCTAGGCTTGGACCATGTTCCTGGAAGGACGTCCGTAAGTGCCTCATTAAAGGGCAATAGGGGTTCAGAGGTGGAAGCCCCAGGTTGAAGCACTTCGGTCAGGAGATGAGTCCTGACCTGCACCGAGGGCATCTCCAGCCCAAGGACCTCAGCTGCCCTCCTAACCACCATGGCATAGGACGCCCCCTCCTCTGTAGCCACTGTAGACGGAGAGAGCATGCCAGTGTCAAGGGAAGTATCTAGACCACTGGCTTCCCCAAGTTCCCCATACCAGTCCATAGTCTCCTCAGAGACATCCTAGTTCTCTAGTGGATCTCCAGACTCCTCCCATTCCTCTCCTGAGCCCAGCATGCCCACAAAGTGCTCAGGCGACAACATAGAACCCCTGGGTTCTGTCGGAATCGGCGTCGATCAACGCCGTTCTGGCTCCGTGTCGTCGGGGATGAGGATGGGGCTTGCGCCGCTGATGGGCACCGGCGACGTCGCAGGCACCGACTTCCGGTTCGACGCCGGGGGAGGTCGCGTTGGCACAACCAGCATCGACCCCAATCCGGAATCGGATCCCTGAGGCCCCACCGGCACCGTGGCCGAAGCCGACGTCGTCGAACCTGATGGGGCCCAATCCAACCCCGGGGGCCCGAAGGCTCACCAACGGGGTCGTTCCGCTCAAATACGCGGCGCATGGCCTCGTAAAACTCTTTCATTTGAGCGGGAGTCGCTCCAGCTCCCGGAAAGGGTGGGAGGCGCGAAGTTGACTCAGGCTCTGGCTCCTCAGAACCGTGCCTAGAGCGTTGGTGCTCCTTACCTTTCTTGATGACTGACGCCAACTGAGGTGAAGACGAAGTCTGCTTGGACTTCTTCTTCTTCTTGTGCCTCTTCCCCGAGTGTCCAGATATCCTCGAATGGGAGGAAGAGGACTTAGGGCTCTGTGAGTGGTCCCGCGACCTCCTCTTCTTCGAGCAGGACCGTGACCTCCTCGGAGTCTTGCCTAACGGTGTCGACTGCCGGGCCACGAGCAACTTCATTGCTCACTCCCTCAAGGGCTTCGGGCCATCGCCCGACAGTCTGAACACGACTTCGAATCGTGGTCGCGTTCAAGACACAACAGACATACCCGGTGGGGATCGGTGACCGACATCATGCGGGAACAAGTCCTGCATGGTTTAAAACCTGTCTTTCTACCAGACATCCCTTGCACACGAAATAGTAGCTCAAAAATGTCGACAAAAGTTGAGAAAAAAGCCTGCCAAAAAGAAGCAGAGGGGTAGCTCTTCCAGGATTGGCGCTTAACTGGCGCGGAAAGAAAAGAACTGAAGTCTGCGCGCCTGTGGCGCCTATATAGGCACCGCAACGTCATAACCGATGCTGCCGACAACATCACACGGAGCCGAATGGAGCCACCCGACGTTGCGCGCAAGGGGTATTGCTCAGCAAAGGTTTCTGGATTCAGCCTGACGCCTGGAAAATTCAAAGGTAAGGAATCTGCAGCTAGAAGTCTCTATCAGATAAACGAGTCAAATCTGGATGCTAGAGGACCCTGCACCACCATACATTATAGCAACTCTGGGCCCAGCTCTCATTGCTTTTCTTACTGAGTTATTCAATCTCTCCCTGAACCTGGAAACAGTCCCCGGTAAGTGGAACTCAGCCAGGGTCAAGCCCATTCTTAAAAAGCCCACAGCAGATCCCAAAGAATTAGAAAATTTCAGTCCCATCTCACTACTCCCTTTCCTTGGAAAGTTATGGAAACTCTGGCAAATACCCAACTAACAGCTTTCCTGGAAAGCCATTCATTGCTCGATCCCTCCCAGTCAGGTTTTCATGCTTCTTTTAGCATGGTAACGACACTAGTGGAGGTCTTAGATAACATAAGACTCTCTGGGAGAGGGGTACTCAGCAATGCTTGTACTATTAGATCTCTTAGCAGCATTTGACACCATCTCCCATTTAGCCTTAATTAAAAGACTGGGGGAGATTGGTGTCGGTAGGAAAGCTCTGGGGTGGCTGAAGAATTGTTTAAGTGAGCACACCCACATGGTGTAGTTAGAGTCCTTCTGTTCTCGAACCATAGCCTTCGACAGATCAGTGCCACAGGGATCCTCATTGAGCCCCACTCTTTTTAATGTCTATGTGGCCCCACTGGCACAAGCGATAAAATCCTTTGGTTTTAAGGTCATCTCGTATGTAGATGACACTCAACTTGTCATCACAAATGGACCTAACCCGGATTCCACTAAAGAAAGATTCTGCGACTTCTTGAATAAGATCACTTCGTGGATGCAAGTCAACTGTTTGCAACTGAACACCAGAAAAACAGAAATAGTGTTGTTTGGGAAGGCTCACTCGGAGAGGTCGGAGGACTGGTGACCTCGGAGTCTGGACCCAGTTCCCATCCCAAAAGCAGTACTGAGAAACCTGGGTATTATGGTGGATGAAAACCTCTCTATGAGGGAACATGTGAATGCCATCACAGGTGCCAGCTTTGGAATCATGAGTCCTCTCAGGAAAGTATTTCAGCGGTTACCGCTTCAGTCAAGAAAAGCCCTAGTCCCTGCCCTCACAATCAGTCACCTGTGGTCGCCATGAATGAAGGACTGCTCTCCAAAGCACCGGTGGTCAAAAATCACTGCTGCATGGTTAATCTGCCATCTTCCACCTTGATTGCCCTCAAAACCTATTCTCAGAAACCTCCACTGGCTGCCTATAAAAAAGCGATTGGGGTTCAAACTTCTCTGTCAGGTCCATAAATCCTTGTATGGAAATTGACCTCTCTGTCTGCAGGGTAAACTGCATTGGTATGCCTTTGCTCAGAGTCTTAGGTCCAGCAGGAAGCTCCTGTTACATCCTTGGCACATCCGCACCACCAGGTATGGGGGCCAATCTTTTTCATACTTATCTTCCCAGCAATGGAATCAGCTTCCACAACATGTACGTGCTTGTGCTGATTTCAGACGGTTTAAAAAATCTCTCAAAATGTGGCTTTCATAATATTTATTAATGTTTTATCAGTATCAGATGTTTTAGCATCACATACCAGGACCTGTGGAGCTGTAACAGTGCTGAGAGACCCTAAGTAGGGTGATAAGTAGAGCTCAATGAGCAATAATAATAATAATAATATGTTGATGAGCAGAAAGACACTGCCATGCTGTGGCAGGCAGTGACTGGACAACCAGGCACTGCAGTCAAGCAAAGCAATAGCCGGGTCACCTTTGCACAAGTTCAGAATGCTGCTGCTTTCTGAAAGGTAGAATAAGCCAGGTATGTTTCAGGAAGGAGAAGATAATAAAGCACACCACTGCATATCAGCTCATCTACTTGGGTAAGAAGCAGGGAATGATCTTTCCCATTCAATGGTGGCCATCTTCAATTCTCTGGACCATGTGCATCTTTGCTATACCATGGGTGGGTTCCCCATTTCTAGTGCTCGCATGGTCCACAACACTGCTACAATGGAAAGAGCCTTGGATGTGGCCTAAGGGCTAGGGCGGTCGACCTCAAATCTGGGGAACCGGATTCAAGTCTTGGCAGCGACGCTCAACATCCTGTGATTCTGGGCAAATCACTTGGGGGTGCATGCATCAAGGTATTTTGCGATCGCAAACAGTACAATTCGCAAAAATCGGCCATTTGCGATCACAAAATGGCCTTCCCTAATGCATGAAAGTTATTTGGATGCGCAATTCAGGTAATCGCTATTTCTTGCGATTACCTAAATTGCGAATGCAAATAGGGAATTGCAATTTGCGATTCCCTAAAGCATATGCAAGAAGCCTTTCCTAAGTGCGAACTGTGCATTTAGGAAACGCTAATTAGCATCAACTTCAAGTTGATGCTAATGTGTGCATACTTTGAAAAATGCACAAAACTGCATTTTTCAAAGTGCCGTGTGGCGCACACATGTGTGTGCCTTACATGTGCACCTGTTTTGTGTTAGGGCGCCTCAGGGGGGCCTTAGGCCCCCGGGCACCCTTGCCTTTGCATTACCTAATTTGCGATTACCAATTAGATAATCGGAATTTAGGCAATGCAAAACCATTCCCACCTATGGGCCTGGAGGCCATTAGGAAAGAATGGAGTCGCAATAGCAAATAGCGATTCCCTAATTGTGATTGCGATTATTAAGGACTCACAATTAGAGAATCGCTATTTTCACCCTTTATTGATGCATTGCATTTTGCGATTACCGAATAGCGATTTCTTAAAAATCGCTATTTGGTCATCGCAAAAATGAAGTTTGATGCATGTGCCCCTTAATCTCCCCGTGCCTAACAAAAATGAATGTGTCCTTATGTAACGCAACTGGTGCTCATGGAAAGCGCTCTGATACCTGATACCTTCGGGTCAAGTCCGCGCTATATAAAACTCTGGGGAAAAAATAATAATAATCTCCTGCAACATTAGTGTTTTCTGTAGGTCTATGTGAATGACCTCTCATACTGGAAGGAATCAGAAGGCATAGTGCTATGAGACTGAGCAAGGTATGTTTATTTTTAGAGGACTGTCTGCTAAATAGATTTTAGGAGCAAACAAAATTTGTTCTGCATTCATTTATATAGTTTCTATGCATGTTATACATTACTTGTTATGATATTCAATTGACTAAAATACCATTGATGACATTCTGCAGTGTTTTTAAAGATCATAGCAGCAACAGCACCTTCTTCTTTTCCTGCAAACATAAAATAAGAAACTTATGATATTTATGAATCGTAATGCAAAGAACAATATTTATTCTCCCTGATCAGTTACACACCTTGAACGAAAGACCACTTTCTTAGGACGCCCACATATTTATACGAAAGGGAGTAGAATTAACTAGATGTATGAAGTTACCATTATGAACATGATTGTGTGCCTACATGTGCTTACATAATTGCACACAATTCACAATAGCAGCTGTTGTATTCTGTATACCCGTACTCAATGTTCATACCACTTGTTCAATTTAGAATACACTTTTTGTAAGTCCTTATCTAGTGCAATCATTACTGGGTCTGCTGCTCCCAAAACCCCATTTGGATCAACATGGAACCCCTTTCCATAATATTTCCAATATAATGTGCACTCAGTAAGTCCAATCAATAATAATTTAAATAAATTAGTATCATAATATCGTTGTGTCCAAACATAAGTGTCCAGTTGAGATTCAAATTAGATTTTTTTTTTAATTATTCTTATTTTTCAAGATTGAAGCATTCAATTAGACACATTCTTTAACTATCATAGATCTTTTTTTTTTGCAAGCACAGCTGACGCATTTTGTCTCCTTTAGAGACTTTCTCAAGGCTTGAAAGTACAATATACCATATTCTTGTTTCCTTATCCACATATATTTATTCACTGCCAAACATTTTCAAGATTTTCATGTACAAATCCTTGCTTTCAGGCATATGCCCTGATCCTGGAGAAATTAAATAGCACATGGATATATATATATATGAAAATTTTGAAAAAGTTTGGCTATGAATAAAAGATATGTGGATAAGGAAACAAGAATATGATATGTTGCACTTTCAAGCCTTGAGAAAGTCTCTAAAGGAGACAAAACGCGTTGGCTGTGCTTGCAAAAAAGAAGATCTATGATGGTTAAAGAAAATATCTAATGAAATGCTTCAATCTTGATAAATAATAAGAATATTTTTTTTTATTTGAATCTCGATTGGACACTTACACTTGCACAAAATGATAGTATGGTACAAATGTATTTCAATTATTAGTGATTGGACTTACTGAGTGCACATTACATCGGAAGTGTTTACATAATTGTGAAATGTACCACACTCACCTACACATCACTCCAGCTACTTCACACTAGCAATACTGGATAAAAGAAATGGCAGAGAAAATGATGCTGGGTGTTGGCTTTTTGTAAAAGTAGAAAGCTTTAGGATTAGGATTACCAGATTCACCATAAAGGAAGCTTCACCTTACTCCTGTTTCCTGATTTATTACTGTTTTTTTTATCTTGCAAGAAATTCTAATGCAAAAAAGGAGTAGAGGAGTTACAGAATCAGACAATGAGATTGCGATCAAACAGGTTTCAGAGACCATGCTGGCCAAAGAGACAATTTTTTCAGGACAGTGTATCCTGCAAGCACTGCCATTAGTGAATGTGAGCCTGATTCGTGGAAAATGTAGCAAATCTGAATCATCTGTAGAATTAAGCCTATTTGTGGGTGCAGCTGTATAATATAAGTTTTAATAGTGCTCAAATACTACCAGATGACTAGAAGAGTAACACTGGCTTCTTTGTCTTGCTCTCCCAGTGAAAAACTAGGTACAAGCACCATGAAGGAAGATCCCAGGACATCACTGGCTCATCCATCTGGAATTCCCTTCCGCTTCATCATGAAGCCCAATAACATGACACTGAGAAAAGCACACACCCCACCTGTTGCATTCCACCTATTCTAGCATCTGACCATAATCCTATACTTGTTTAATTCCCTCTCAAACTCAAAAGTGCTTGAAAATTGTTCTTCATGGCGTGGGCGCAATATAAAGACCATAAGTAAACTATTTCCTAAGCATTAACAATACCAGGCTGGACTTCATCTTCTAAGCTACCAAAAGAAGATGAAGACCTTACAAACTTACTTGCACAATCAATCTCTTACAAACTTCTTGACCTTTTTGGTCAAAATGTCGGTCTGGATTTAAAGCGTTTGCTTGAACAACAAATTACTGATCTCAATAGAACATTTCATTAGCCCTTACAATTTGTCAGGCAAATGAGCATTTCTGTGATAGACCCAGCTCCATCCACAAGTGTGTGTCAACATTTGCTACTGCAACACTCTGCAAGCAGGCACTTTGTTTCAGCTGATTTACCATTTTCAGAATATTTAGAATATGACAGCCATTATTGTAACTAGTAAACATCTCATCACTTCTTTGTACACTGTAATAGTTATCTGTCAACAGTTATGATACATTTGGGTAGATAACATATTGAGAATATATGAGGTGACCACTGGAACAACACCTGACTTTATTAAAGCTGCACAAGAATTCAATATGTCAGTACTAGGCTAGTTTGTTTTCCAAAAATAGAGAACTTAAGTTGCTGCCAGTGCTTGTGTGACCATGATGTGGAACTAACAAACAAGTTACTTACCTTCGGTAACGCATTATCTAGTAGAGACTCTATCTAGCTGCAGATTCCTTTCCTTTGAATTTCCCAGGCGTCAGGCTGGATCCGGAAACTTTTGCTTGAGCAATACCCCTTGCGCGTGCAGTCGGGTGGCTCCATTCGGCACCGCGTAACGTCGTTAGCATCGGTTATGATGTCGTGGTCACCTATATAAGGTGCCACCCAGGCGCGCGGACGTCAGTACTTTTCGTTTTTTCTACACCAGAAGCGCAGAGCCACAAGAGGCAGCACAGACTGGGCAAAATGTCCATCCCTCCTCACCTCAGAATCCAAGCAACAATGCTTCGCAAAAGTATGGAGGGAGGCCCATGTTGCAGCCTTACAAATCTCCACCACAGGGACACCACTAGCCAAAGCAGATGTGGAAGACTTTGCTCTAGTAGGATGAGCTCTGATACCTTCAGGGCGTAGCATATCTTGATACACAAGATTATCCATTCGGACAGCGTCCTCTTATGAACTGCTTTGCCCTTCATCTTCCCCACATAGCCAACAAAGAGCTGGTCGTACCATCTCGAGTCCCTGGGTCTGTCCAGACAGAAGCTGACTGCCCTCCGAGGGTCCAGGCGGTGGAGTATCTCCTCCTCCTTGGAAGGGTGAGGGGGAGGATAGAAGGTAGGCAATGTGAAAGACTGTCCCAGGTGGAAAGGAGAAACCACCTTAGGCAGGAAAGCAGCCCTGGTCCTAAAAACCATCATGTCTGCATGAATAGTAGTAAAAGGAGGCTTAGAACTAAGAGCCTGAAGCTCACTCATCCTCCTGGCTGAGGTGATAGCCACCAGAAAAACTGTCTTAAAAGAAAGCAGCCTCAAAGGGCAACTATGAAGAGGCTCAAACGGAGATCCCATCAGAAAAGTAAGCACTAAATTCAAATCCCACTGAGGCATTATGAAGGGAGTGGGAGGAAACCTATTGGTGAGGCCCTTAATAAACCGCAAGACAATGGGGGACTTAAATAAAGATGGCTGGTCCGGCAAACAAAGGAAGGCCGACAAGTAGCTCTTAACTGTCGCCTCAGCTCAACCTTGTTGGGCCACGGAAAGTGAAAAAACAAGTACATCTGATAAATGGGCCTTCAAAGGATCAATGGATCTTTCTCCACAACACTTAACAAACCTGACCCATCTAGAGAAATAAACAGATTTGGTGGAGTGTCTCCTGGACAATAAAATAACATTCACCACATCTAGTGGGAGAGAGAAAGAGCTCAGATTGCCCCGTTCTATCTCCAGGCATGAAGGTGCAGGCTCTGGGAACAGGTAGTGGAGTTGAAAAACGAACTACCAAGGGCTCACGTGATACACACACTGAGTCATCAACGTGATGGCGTTCACGTTGAAGGGAATTCATTGGCTGACGAAGCCGCAAAGGGGCCTGTACGCACAGCTTCTGTAGCTGCAATCACTCGTTCAAAAACGAGAATAGACGGTGAGATAATGGTTGCGATTATTGCCACACGCAATAACTCAGCAGTACCAAAAAGATTTCCACTCAAGTACTCCTACAAGTTAGATGCAAACAATGTTCCATTTGCTCAAATTCCTGGAGTGGGGGATAGAGTAATACCAAATGCACAAGTTACTAACTTGTGTAACGATATATCTGTAAGAGACAGTAGTTAGTGATAGATTCCTTACCTTAGAATATCCCCAGGCGTCAGGCTGGATCCGGAAAGTTTTGCGTAGCAGTACCCTTGCGCGTCGGTAGGCGGCGTCGTGCGGCTCCGCGTCCGTCGTCGGCGTCGTGATCGCCGGGATGACGTCGCGGGCAGTACTTAGACGCCGCCCCTGCGCGCTGACGTCAGTTCTGTACACGACTTTCCGCGCCAGGAACGCAGAGCCATGCAAGAAGCTGACACAGGTGTCTGAAAAATACTAGGGCCCTGAAAGGGATGTCCTTA
Source organism: Calotriton arnoldi (assembly GCA_963921515.1). Classification (NCBI taxonomy): domain Eukaryota; kingdom Metazoa; phylum Chordata; class Amphibia; order Caudata; family Salamandridae; genus Calotriton; species Calotriton arnoldi. The sequence goes on along the minus strand of CAWUFW010013021.1, from coordinate 96,525 downwards.
ACCCTAGAAATCAGTTCGCAGAACGGGGAGGATGGGTGGGGCGGTAAGGAATCTATCACTAACTACTGTCTCTTACAGATATATCGTTACACAAGTTAGTAACTTGTGCATCTGAAAGAGACACGTTAGTGATAGATTCCTTACCTTAGAATAGATACCCCAGCAATACCAACCCCGGTGGTGGGTCTGCGAACAAAGATCAGACAAGGAAGTCCTGGAGGACAGAACGGCCAAAGAAGCCGTCCCTCCGGACCTGACTGTCAAGGCAGTAATGCTTAGTAAACGTGTGCAGCGAGGCCCACGTAGCTGCCTGACAGATAACCGGCAGCGGAACACCGCGGCCCAAGGCCGTGGTAGCAGCCGTTGCCCTGGTGGAATGGGCACGCAGCCCAACAGGAGGCTCCTTCTTAGCCAAAGAATAGCAGGTCTTGATGCACAAGGTAACCCAGCGGGAGATGGTCCTCTTGTGCACCGCCCGACCTTTTTTGGCGCCCACGTAGCCAACAAAGAGCTGGTCATCCACCCGGAAGTGTTTTGTGCGGTCGATATAGAAGGAGAGCGCACGTTTTGGGTCCAGACGGTGGAGCCTCTCTTCCTCTCTGGAAGGATGCGGAGGCGGAAAGAAGGTGGGCAAAGTGATGGTCTGCCCAATGTGGAAAGCAGTAACCACCTTTGGCAAGAAGGACGGACGCGTCCGAAGAACAACCTTGTCTGGATGAACAGACAGAAAGGGAGGTTTGCAAGAAAGAGCCTGGAGCTCACTCACCCGCCGAGCGGAGGTGATGGCCACCAGAAAGGCTGCCTTTAGAGTCAGAAGACGAAGAGGACAGTTATGCAGAGGCTCAAAGGGAGCGCACATTAAAAAGGTAAGAACCAAGTTCAAGTCCCATTGAGGCATTACAAACGGAACAGGAGGGAAGAGGTGAGTAATGCCTTTTAAGAACCTGTTAACAACAGGGGACTTGAAAAGGGAGGGCTGATCAGGGAGCCTGAGGAAGGCCGAGATAGCACAAAGATAACCCTTGATGGTACCCAGGGCAGAACCCTGTTGGGCCAGAGAGAGAAGGAACAGAAGGACCTCAGAAAGAGGAGCAGAAAGGGGATCCACAGCCTTTGCTGTGCACCATGCCACAAATTTGTTCCACCTGCAGGCGTATACCACCTTAGTGGAGGGACGCCTGGCTGCCAGAATCACATCACAAACTTCGGGAGGCAAGTCGAAAGGAATCAACTGCCGCCGCTCAATCTCCACGCAAGCAGGTGTAGACTGGACAGGTTCGGGTGGAGGACTGTCCCCTGCTGCTGCGACAGAAGATCCTCCCGAAGAGGCAGACGGATCGGGGGATCTAGGCTCATATTGAGTAGCTCGGGATACCAAACTCTTCGAGCCCAGTCCGGAGCCACAAGAATGACTTGGGCCCGGTCGTGCCGAATCTTCTTCAACACTCTGGGTAGAAGTGGTATAGGCGGAAAGGCGTACAACAGACCGCAACTCCACTCGCGACGAAAAGCGTCGCCGAGCGAGTGCCGCCTTGGAAATTCCAACGCGCAGAACTGATGACATTGCGCGTTCTCTTCGGTGGCGAATAGATCTAACCAAGGCTCTCCCCACTGTAGAAAGAGTCCTTGCGCCACTTCCGAGTGAAGACGCCATTCGTGATCCATCATGCACCTGCGGCTGAGTTCGTCCGCCCTGGCGTTCAGAGAACCTGCCAGGTGTTGAACCATCAGGAACATGCCCTGATGTTCCAGCCATGTCCAGAGGCGCAGAGCCTCCTGACAAAGGGTCCAAGACCCCACCCCGCCCTGTTTGTTGCAGTACCACATGGCGGTGGTGTTGTCTGTGAACACCTGCACTACCTTCCCTTTGACAGAGGGAAGGAATGCCTTGAGTGCAAGCCGGATCGCCCGGAGCTCCAGAAGGTTGATATGGAGCCGGGACTCCGCCCGGAGACCAGAGGCCTCTGATCTCCGCCTCTCCCATGTGACCGCCCCATCCCAGAAGGGACGCGTCCGTCACAACTGTATGCTCTGGCTGGGGAAGGGAGAGGGATCTGCCCATGACCCATTGCCGGTTCGAGAGCCACCACTGCAACTGTTTTGCAGTCCCCTCCGAGATCTGGACGTGATCGGACAGGTTGCCCTGGTGCTGCGCCCACTGGAACTTCAGGTCCCACTGCAGAGCCCGCATATGCCATCTGGCATGATTGACCAGCAGGATGCAGGAGGCCATGAGGCCCAGCAGCCTCAGGGTCATCCGCACCGAAACCCAGGATAAAGGCCGAAAGATCGGAATCATAGCCTGAATATCCCGGACTCGCCGTTCGGGAGGATAGGCCCGAAACTGCGTCGTGTCCAGAACTGCTCCGATGAAAAGGAGCTGTGGAGAAGGAATTAGATGCGACTTCGGCACATTGATGGAGAACCCCAGCGAGTGCAGGAGTTCGGCCGTAGTCTGGAGGTGGGAGACGACTGCCTGGGACGAGCCCGCCTTCAGCAGCCAGTCGTAGAGGTAGGGGAAGACTGAAACCCCTGCCCGGCGCAGATGAGCTGCGACCACCGCCATCACTTTCGTGAACACCCGAGGGGCACTGGTAAGGCCAAAGGGAGCACGGTGAACTGAAAATGCTCGGGGCCTACCGTGAACCGAAGGTAACGCCGGTGGGCCGGCAGGACGGGGATGTGGAAATACGCGTCCTGCAAGTCCAACGCTACCAACCAGTCTCCAGGGTCGAGGGCAGTCAAGACCTGAGCTAGGGTGAGCATCTTGAACTTCTCCTTCCGGAGGAAGCGATTGACGTTCCGGAGGTCCAAGATAGGACGCATGTCCTCCTTGTCCTTTTTGGGCACCAGAAAGTAGTGGGAGTAGCAACCACGCCCTACTTCTGGGGTCGGAACATGCTCGATGGCCCTCTTGGTCAAGAGGGCCGTGACTTCCTTCTGTAGAAGCACCAAGTGATCCCCTGACATGCGGTGGAATTGAGGTGGCATGGCTGGGGGGTGGTCTCGAAGGGGAGGGAGTAGCCCCTTCGGACAATGTCCAAGACCCACCTGTCCGAGGTGATGGTGCGCCAGTGGGGAAGGTGATGGCGGACCCTGCCCCTACTGGCGTGCCGTGCACCTGAAAGGAGGGACTAGGAGGGCTTGGAGGCCGCGGACGGGTTGGAGGTGGTGGCCTGACCCGCACGCTGGTTGCCCGATCCGCCACGGCGGAATCCACGTCCTCGGCCACGCGAAGACGCCTGCTGCGCGGGCCGGTGGCTGGGCTGCTGACGTGAAGGGCGCCCCTACCGTGGCCACGATAGGGGCGAAAAGCAGAAGGCAGCGGAGGGCGTGTAGCAGAAAGGCCCAGGGACTTGGCAGTAGCCCGTGAGTCCTTAAAGCGCTCCAACGCATGGTCTGCTTTGGACCCAAAAGACCGACTCCATCAAAGGGCATGTCCATGAGAGTATTCTGGACATCCCCTGAAAAACCAGTGGTTCTTAGCCAGGCGTGGCGTCGGAGCGCCACCGTCGTTGCAATCGACCTGCCCAGCGAGTCGGCGGTGTCAAGGCCACAACGGATAGTGTATTTGGCCGCATCCCTTCCTTCCGCAATGGCGCGGGAAAGCAGTGCCTGGACCTCCTCAGGGCACTGGGGGCAAAACATCCGCCACCGAATCCCACAGAGAGTGGGTATATCGGCCCAAAAGACAAGCGGTGTTAACGGACCGCAAGCCAGCACTGGAGGAAGAAAAACCTTTCTTCCCAAACTGATCCAGGCGTTTGGATTCCCTATCCGGAGGAGCGGTAGGGAAGGCGGTTTGGGAAGCGGAGGCTTGGACAACCAAGCTCTCAGGAGTGGGGTGGACAGAAAGAAACAGGGGTCGCCCGGAGCGGGGCGATGGCGTCGTGACACGTTCCGATCCACAGGAGCCCCTGTGTTGGGCTTGGACCAGGCGCCCAAAAGAACGTCCGTGAGGGCGTCGTTAAACGGCAGCACAGTCTCCGCAGAGGAGGCTGCCGGCTGAAGCACCTCTGTCAAGATGTTAGGCTTGACCGTCAAAGTAGGGAGCTGGAGACGTAAGGCCCCAGCAGCCCTACGCAACACCGTACCAAAATTGGCCCCCTCCTCCGTAGCCACGGGAGGAGACAGCATGCCAGTGTCAGGAGAAGTATCCAGACCACTGGCCTCCCCTAGACTCTCTGTCCAGTCCTCATCATACTGACAGTTGCGTGTCAGAGGGTCATCAGACCCCTCCCAGTCCTCCTGGTCCTCCTCTGGTTCAAAATAAGGAGGAGGAGGGACATTTGGGACCCAAGGTACCATCGGCGCCGGAGCCGGCGTCGAGCGACGTCGCTCCGGGTCCAAGTCCGGAGCCGGAAGGAACTGGGGGCGACGCCGCCCGGAGCCCAGGGCGGCGTCGAGAGCGGCACCGGAGACATCGGCGCCGGCGGAGGTGTCGTGAGGTCGACCGGCGTCGATGGGGGTTGTGGAGCCGGGATCGAGGCCGGGGCCGGAGCCGGAGCCGGGATCGAGGCTGGAGGCTCGGGCGACGCCGGGGCCGGAGCCGCCGGCGGCGCCGGATCAACCCCATCAGGGCCCGCGGGGCCCGAAGGCGCACCGGAGGGGCCTGAAGGCCCGAAGAGGCGGGCCATGGCCGACAGGAACTCCTGTACCTTGGCCGGATCCGCCCCCGAACCCGGGAAGGGCGGGTATGACGGGGCGACTCCACAGGCAAGTCCGGGGCCGCGGGGGCGGGGACGGTGCCGGGAGGGGCCTCAGCCGAGTCGCGAGACCGGCGAGGCGAAGTCCGAGAGCGACGATGCTTCTTGGACTTCTTGTGTCGAGACTTACCGGACGAAGAAGACTTCGACGCCGACGACCGGTGTGCACTCCGCGAGCGACCCCTGGACCTCTCACGCGACCGGGGCTTCCGCGGAGCCGAATGCCGGGCCTCGAGGAGCTTTCGAGACCGCTCTCGCAAAGCCTTCGGGTTGAGGGCCTGGCATTCGGGACAAGACTCGGTGTCGTGGCCTCGGCCGAGGCAGAAGAGACACTCCCAATGCGGGTCGGTGACGGACATCATCCGCGCACAGGCGCCGCATCGCTTGAAGCCGGGCATCCCTACGACACCTGAAGGCTGGAAAAACACAGTGAAAAATCACCAAAAAGTATGGTCAAAAATTGACCAGGGCACTGCTCTTCCCGGATCTGCGCTTACTGGCGCGGAAAAAGAAGAACTGACGTCAGCGCGCAGGGGCGGCGTCTAAGTACTGCCCGCGACGTCATCCCGGCGATCACGACGCCGACGACGGACGCGGAGCCGCACGACGCCGCCTACCGACGCGCAAGGGTACTGCTACGCAAAACTTTCCGGATCCAGCCTGACGCCTGGGGATATTCTAAGGTAAGGAATCTATCACTAACGTGTCTCTTTCAGATATGGATCGCAGGTTAGGATTAATTCTAGCAGCACACAAGGGTATAGGTTCTGTACACGCAGGAGTTACAGCGACTCTTTCTCTACTGAAACAACGCTACTGCTGGCCTGGATTAACAAAGCAAACTAAGGACTATGTCTTGAAATGCGATATCTGTCAGCAGATGAAAGGCTCGACCGTAACATGTCCAGTACAGACACCATTACTAATATCAGACAAACCACTCATATGTGTTTAATTGGACCACTGCGGCCCCTTACAAACAGATGGGGCTTACAAGTATATAATGGTTGCAGTGGATTCTTGCTCTAGATTCCTATGGGTGTGGCCCCAGCGCTCAGCTGATGCTCGAACTGTTATAAAAGATTTGCAAGTCTTTATAGGGACATACGCAACAGGCACATTACATTCTGACCGTGGCCCCACGTTTAGCGCTAGGGCTTACAAGGATGCCATGGGAAGTTTGGGTGTAGCATTGCGGTACTCCTCTCCATAACATCCCAAGGGAAATTTCGTTGTGGAGAAGAAAAACCGGGACTTAAAGCAGTCTTTAACAGCTAGAGTATTAGGCTGGGGTGGAAGTTGGGTAAAACATCTATATGCAGTTCAAAGGGTGTTGAATAACCAGCCAAGAAGCTCTCTAGGGGGTGTCACTCCTTATGAGGTCCTATTTGGGACAAGAATGTGGGTACCTGATCTTGATAATGAAGGCACAGTGTTGGATGAAAAACCTTTTGACATCCATAAAAGTTTGGCTGTTTTACAGGACCTAAATGAATCCAGGGCACTACAAAGTAACGTCCAGGTGAAAAGGACCGCCACTGGGGAAGTCAAGTCTGTCACGGCAAGACCTGTCTGGATCCATAAAGTCAGGGACCTGGTCATAGAAAAAATAGCGGACAAAAAAGAATTTGGGCCATCATACAGAAAGAAAGCCTGTACCTGTCCTGGCAGTTGAGGGAACAAAAACAGTACTTCTGCCACCCCTTGCCGGTAAAAAGGAGAAGAGATTTGTCTCAATTGACTTAATCAAACCACACTATGTGGCCGATAGTGAATAGTAGGCAACGTGGACTCCGGAGTAACAGACACCCTCCTCTCGCAACTATACAAGTAGTCCAAACAGAAAGACTCATCACGTTTGAAGAGTCACCTGCACAGAATGATGGACTGTGCAACAATGCGATGGAACTCGTTCCTCTTGAAACTGACGTTCAAAATCAGAACTCAAATGAAAGACAAATTTCTATTAGACCAAACACGGATATCTATGTCAACATGCCCCAACAAGAGCAAGCTACAGTTTCCACAAAACCTGCGGAATCACCGAAAATTGATCGAACTGCATTTGGCTATTTCATTGACTTTGATACGTTTTCATTGGATCCAAGTGAACCTGAAACGATGCCAGCCCAAAAAACTCATCTACAATGAATTAAAGATTTTCTGAACTTTCTTAAAAAGACTTACCTGGTATCACCTTGGTTAGAACTCTGGGTAATTACTGGGATACTTTTCTTTCTTTTCTGGATAGGCTTAGTAACTGTCTTTAGTATGCTTATAAATGGAACTTATCTTCGAGAAAGCTCTGCAGCACAAAAAGTGAATGTGATTCTGAAACCACATCTATCATCACATCGTGAAAAAGGGACCTATCATCTGTGAACATTACAGCAGTTCCTATACCAGACGATATAGTATGGGACAAGGTTGATTACAATATATTTGGCCCGACCGAACTTTTAAAAATACCACATTTATTTAAAATTTCATTGAGTGATATCATTACCTCCAGTACATTTTCCGATGATTGGGATTATGAAACTGTAAATAATATGTTGTCTGATTTAGAAAAATCTGCTGCCTTTTCTAATAATGAAATTTTGGAAGACACATCAGACTTTGAAACAATGTATTGCTATCAACATTATGGTCATCATTTTCTGCATAAATCTGCTAACCCCAGAAATGTTTTCACATACCACCAATGGGAACATTGCCCGACACCGCCGAAAAGCAGTTCAAAGACATTTGCACAGAAATTTCCATATTTTTCTGGGTTTAACACGTCATACCCAGCCTCATTTTATTATAAGGTTGCACCTACACCAGCACAGAAAAATATGTTGACAAACACCAAACAGATTTATTCTGCTTCCTTTATTGCCCAGTTGTCTGAACAAGGTTTCGACTTATGGAAAGACACCATAGACTTAAAATCTGTCTGGGGTACTAGAGAGTGGCAGGTCAAAACGACCTGTCTTGGACAAGCCAAAAGCACAAGTTACTAACTTGTGTAACGATATATCTGTAAGAGACAGTAGTTAGTGACAGATTCCTTACCTTAGAATATCCCCAGGCGTCAGGCTGGATCCGGAAAGTTTTTTGCGTAGCAGTACCCTTGCGCGTCGGTAGGCGGCGTCGTGCGGCTCCGCGTCCGTCGTCGGCGTCGTGATCGCCGGGATGACGTCGCGGGCAGTACTTAGGCGCCGCCCCTGCGCGCTGACGTCAGTTCTGTACACGACTTTCCGCGCCAGGAACGCAGAGCCATGCAAGAAGCTGACATAGGTGTCTGAAAAATACTAGGGCCCTGAAAGGGATGTCCTTAACCCTAGAAATCAGTTCGCAGAACGGGGAGGATGGGTGGGGCGGTAAGGAATCTGTCACTAACTACTGTCTCTTACAGATATATCGTTACACAAGTTAGTAACTTGTGCATCTGAAAGAGACACGTTAGTGACAGATTCCTTACCTTAGAATAGATACCCCAGCAATACCAACCCCGGTGGTGGGTCTGCGAACAAAGATCAGACAAGGAAGTCCTGGAGGACAGAACGGCCAAAGAAGCCGTCCCTCCGGACCTGACTGTCAAGGCAGTAATGCTTTGTAAACGTGTGCAGCGAGGCCCACGTAGCTGCCTGACAGATAACCGGCAGCGGAACACCGCGGCCCAAGGCCGTGGTAGCAGCCGTTGCCCTGGTGGAATGGGCACGCAGCCCAACAGGAGGCTCCTTTTTAGCCAAAGAATAGCAGGTCTTGATGCACAAGGTAACCCAGCGGGAGATGGTCCTCTTGTGCACCGCCCGACCTTTTTGGCGCCCACGTAGCCAATAAAGAGCTGGTCATCCACCCGGAAGTGTTTTGTGCGGTCAATATAGAAGGAGAGCGCACGTTTTGGGTCCAGACGGTGGAGCCTCTCTTCCTCTCTGGAAGGATGCGGAGGCGGAAAGAAGGTGGGCAAAGTGATGGTCTGCCCAATGTGGAAAGCAGTAACCACCTTTGGCAAGAAGGACGGACGCGTCCGAAGAACAACCTTGTCTGGATGAACAGACAGAAAGGGAGGTTTGCAAGATAGAGCCTGGAGCTCACTCACCCGCCGAGCGGAGGTGATGGCCACCAGAAAGGCTGTCTTCAGAGTCAGAAGACGAAGAGGACAGTTATGTAGAGGCTCAAAGGGAGCGCACATTAAAAGGTAAGAACCAAGTTTAAGTCCCACTGAGGCATCACAAACGGAACAGGAGGGAAGAGGTGAGTAATGCCTTTTAAGAACCTGTTAACAACAGGGGACTTGAAAAGGGAGGGCTGATCAGGGAGCCTGAGGAAGGCCGAGATAGCACAAAGATAACCCTTGATGGTACCCAGGGCAGAACCCTGTTGGGCCAGAGAGAGAAGGAACAGAAGGACCTCAGAAAGAGGGGCAGAAAGGGGATCCACAGCCTTTGCTGTGCACCATGCCACAAATTTGTTCCACCTGCAGGCGTATACCACCTTAGTGGAGGGACGCCTGGCTGCCAGAATCACATCACAAACTTCGGGAGGCAAGTCGAAAGGAATCAACTGCCGCCGCTCAATCTCCACGCAAGCAGGTGTAGACTGGACAGGTTCGGGTGGAGGACCGTCCCCTGCTGCTGCGACAGAAGATCCTCCCGAAGAGGCAGACGGATCGGGGGATCTACGCTCATATTGAGTAGCTCGGGATACCAAACTCTTCGAGCCCAGTCCGGAGCCACAAGAATGACTTGGGCCCGGTCGTGCCGAATCTTCTTCAACACTCTGGGTAGAAGTGGTATAGGCGGAAAGGCGTACAATAGACCGCAACTCCACTCGTGACGAAAAGCGTCGCCGAGCGAGTGCCGCCTTGGAAATTCCAACGCGCAGAACTGATGACATTGCGCGTTCTCTTCGGTGGCGAATAGATCTAACCAAGGCTCTCCCCACTGTAGAAAGAGTCCTTGCGCCACTTCCGAGTGAAGACGCCATTCGTGATCCATCATGCACCTGCGGCTGGGTTCGTCCGCCCTGGCGTTCAGGGAACCTGCCAGGTGTTGAACCACCAGGAACATGCCCTGGTGTTCCAGCCATGTCCAGAGGCGCAGAGCCTCCTGACAAAGGGTCCACGACCCCACCCCGCCTTGTTTGTTGCAGTACCACATGGCAGTGGTGTTGTCTGTGAACACCTGCACTACCTTCCCTTTGACAGAGGGAAGGAATGCCTTGAGTGCAAGTCGGATCGCCCGGAGCTCCAGAAGGTTGATATGGAGCCGGGACTCCGCCGGAGACCAGAGGCCTCTGATCTCCGCCTCTCCCATGTGACCGCCCCATCCCAGAAGGGACGCGTCCGTCACAACTGTGTGCTCTGGCTGGGGAAGGGAGAGGGATCTGCCCATGACCCATTGCCGGTTCGAGAGCCACCACTGCAACTGTTTTGCAGTCCCCTCCGAGATCTGGACGTGATCGGACAGGTCGCCCTGGTGCTGCGCCCACTGGAACTTCAGGTCCCACTGCAGAGCCCGCATATGCCATCTGGCATGAGTGACCAGCAGGATGCAGGAGGCCATGAGGCCCAGCAGCCTCAGGGTCATCCGTACCGAAACCCAGGATAAGGGCTGAAAGATCGGAATCATAGCCTGAATATCCCGGACTCGCCGTTCGGGAGGATAGGCCCGAAACTGCGTCGTGTCCAGAACTGCTCCGATGAAAAGGAGCTGTGGAGAAGGAATCAGATGCGACTTTGGCACATTGATGGAGAACCCCAGCGAGTGCAGGAGTTCGGCCGTAGTCTGGAGGTGGGAGACAACTGCCTGGGACGAGCCCGCCTTCAGCAGCCAGTCGTCGAGGTAGGGGAAGACTGAAACCCCTGCCCGGCGCAGATGAGCTGCGACCACCGCCATCACTTTCGTGAACACCCGAGGGGCACTGGTAAGGCCAAAGGGGAGCACGGTGAACTGAAAATGCTCGAGGCCTACCGTGAACCGAAGGTAACGCCGGTGGGCCGGCAGGACGAGGATGTGGAAATAGGCGTCCTGCAAGTCCAACGCTACCAACCAGTCTCCGGGGTCGAGGCAGTCAAGACCTGAGCTAGGGTGAGCATCTTGAACTTCTCCTTCCGGAGGAAGCGATTGACGTTCCGGAGGTCCAAGATAGGACGCATGTCCTCCTTGTCCTTTTTGGGCACCAGAAAGTAGTGGGAGTAGCAACCACGCCCTACTTCTGGGGTCGGAACATGCTCGATGGCCCTCTTGGCCAAGAGGGCCGTGACTTCCTTCTGTAGAAGCACCAAGTGATCCCCTGACATGCGGTGGAATTGAGGTGGCATGGCTGGGGGGTGGTCTCGAAGGGGAGGGAGTAGCCCCTTCGGACAATGTCCAAGACCCACTTGTCCGAGGTGATGGGACGCCAGTGGTGAAGGTGATGGCGGACCCTGCCCCCGACTGGCGTGCTGTGCACCTGAAAGGAGGGACTAGGAGGGCTTGGAGGCCGCGGACGGGTTGGAGGTGGTGGCCTGACCCGCACGCTGGTTGCCCGAACCGCCACGGCGGTATCCACGTCCTCGGCCACGCGAAGGCGCTTGCTGCGCGGGCCGTTGGCCGGGCTGTGGACGTGACTGGGCGCCCCTTCCGTGGCCACGAAAGGGGCGAAAAGCAGACGTTTGCGGAGGGCGCACAACAGCAAGGCCCAGGGACTTAGCAGTAGCCCGTGAATCCTTGAAACGCTCCAGCGCATGGTCCGCCTTTGAACCAAAGAGACCGACTCCATCAAAGGGCATGTCCATGAGAGTATTCTGGACATCCCCTGAAAAACCAGTGGTTCTCAGCCAGGCGTGGCGACGCAGCGCCACCGTCGTTGCAAGCGATCTGCCCAGCGAGTCGGCGGTATCAAGGCCACAGCGGATGGTATACTTAGCCGCATCACGCCCTTCCGCAATAGCGCGGGTAAGCAGTGTCTGGACCTCCTCAGAACACTGCGGCAAAACATCAGCCACCGAATCCCACAGGGAGTGGGTGTATCGGCCCAAGAGGCAAGCGGTATTAACAGACCGCAAGCCAGCACTGGAGGAAGAGAAAGCCTTCTTCCCAAAGTGATCCAGGCGCTTGGATTCCCTATCCGGAGGGGCGGTAGGGAAGGCTGTTTGGGAGGCAGAGGCTTGGACAACCAAGCTCTCAGGGGTGGGGTGTTGGGAGAGAAACAGGGGTCGCCCGGAGCCGGGCGATGGCGTCGGGCCACGTTCCTATCCACAGGAGCCCCTGTGGTGGGTTTGGACCAGGCACCCAAAGAACGTCAGTGAGTGCATCGTTGAACGGCAGCACAGGCTCCGAAGAGGAGGCCGCCGGCTGAAGCACTTCAGTCAGGAGGTTAGTCCTGACGGCCACTGTAGGCAACTGGAGATTTAAGGCTCCAGCAGCTCTACGCAACACCGTTGCAAAATTAGCCCCCTCCTCCGTTGCCACGGGAGGAGACAGCATGCCAGAGTCGGGGGAGGTATCCAGCCCACTGGCATCCCCAAGTTCCTCAACCCAGTCCGGGTCAAACTCGCACTGTTGTGTGAGAGGGTCGTCAGACCCCTCCCAGCTCTCCTGGTCCTCCTCAGGTTGAAAAGATGGAGGAGGAGGGACATAAGGGACCCAAGGCCTCATCGGCGCCGGAACCGGCGTCGGGCGGCGCCGGTCCGGCTCCATGTCCGGACCCGGGGAGAACCGGGGAACGACGCCGCCCGGAGCCCCGGACGGCGTCGGAAACGGCACCGGGGACATCGGCGTCGGCGGAGGCGTGGTTAGGTCAACCGGCGTCGATGGAGGTTGCGGCACCACCGGAACCGGGGTCGAGGCCGGGGCCGGAGCCGAGGCCGGGACGAAGGCTGGTGGGACAGGCGACGCCGGGACCGGAGTCGACGGCGGCGCCGGAGCAACCCCATCTGGGCCCGCGGGGCCCGAAGGCGCACCGGAGGGACCTTGAGGCCCGAAGAGGCGGGCCATGGCCGACAGGAATTTCTGTACTCCGGCCGGAGTCGCCCCCGAACCCGGGAAGGACGGGTAATGCGGGGGCAACTCGACAGGCACGTCCGGGGCCGCGGGGCGGGGACGGTGCCGACAGGGACCTCAGCCGAGTCGCGCGACCGGCGGGCGAAGTCTTAGAGCGATGACGCCGCTTAGACTTCTTGTGCTTCGACTTACCGGAGGAGCGCGAAGACTTGGATTCCGACGAACGGCGGGGACTCCGCGTCCGGCCCCTCGACCTCTCCCGGGACCGGGGCTTGCTGCGGCGCGGAGCCGACTGCCGGACTTCAAGGAGCTTTCGAGACCGCTCTCGCAAAGCCTTCGGATGAAGTTTCCGGCAGTCAGGGCACGACTTCGTGTCGTGGCCTCGGCCGAGGCAGAAGAGACACTCGAGGTGGGGGTCCGTGATGGACATCATACGACCACATACCTCGCAGGGCTTAAAGCCGGGCATCCCTACGACACCTTAGGAGTCGTGAAGACTCGTTGAAGAGAACAGTGAAAAATTTCACAAAAAGATAGTCAAAAAGTGACTAGGGCACTGCTCTTCCCGGATCTGCGCTTACTGGCGCGGAAAAAGAAGAACTGACGTCAGCGCGCAGGGGCGGCGCCTAAGTACTGCCCGCGACGTCATCCCGGCGATCACGACGCCGACGACGGACGCGGAGCCGCACGACGCCGCCTACCGACGCGCAAGGGTACTGCTACGCAAAAAACTTTCCGGATCCAGCCTGACGCCTGGGGATATTCTAAGGTAAGGAATCTGTCACTAACGTGTCTCTTTCAGATACAAGGATTTAAATATACCTCGGATGCCCACACCATCACACACTGAGGGTAACATAACATCACAGGAGGGGATTACGCTAGATGAGATCATGCAATACAATAGATCAGACCCCGATTGGAAGGGATGGCTGATTTGGCCCACAGACACCAATAGCTGTCAGGAAAGATTCATGGGTAAAACCAAAGGTTTAGTATCAACAGTCCAGATCCACGCTATGTACAGAGACAACACCCAGGGGTGGTGACATCATACAGTGTTGGGAAGTTATGCCTTGATTGGCTAAAGACCTCAACACTTACACATGTGAAACAACACTTATCTTTACTTACAGAGGATATGGACCTACAGGATTTTTTATTAGGTCCTAGGAAGCCAAGTCAAAAATGTTTCTATTATGCTCTCTATAATGAGATTTGGAAAATATCACAACAAGAGGCCGCTGAGAGATGACGAGAAATTGATCGTATAAACCTAGAGAAAGCTCTAGCAGTGGTGGACAATGGGTTAACTACACTACCCTCCAGGATATTTTTACTAGGCGACATTGTATCTTCTGCTATTGATGTACTAGAACAGGATCTGTCCATATTACAACATGGGCAATCACAATTGCGTTCTATTATGTTATTAAGCTGGATGCTGCAATCTTTGCGCGCAGGCTATGTGCCTTGGAGTTTCATAAACAGCACGTCTCTGTTTTCTTCATACAATCTAACGGAAAAACAGAGAGAGAAGGCACAAAGGGGAGCAAAGTATACAATGCTGTGTATTGAAAAACTGGACAGATTAGCTTTTACAGTGGCAGAATCACCGTCCACTGAATGGTCAATCCATGGCCACATAACTCTTCCGGTCACTACTTTTCAATTCCAAAATTTCCTTGAACAAATGCAGGCAGGCAGATATGAAGAAATGGGTAGGAAATTCATCAAAGAATCTTGGGAATTACCGTACCGATGTCAATGCCGGAGTGGGGAAAAAGAAGTGTTTCTAAGCGGTCAAACTCCGAGAATACTTTCAGTGGATCACTTATATGCCAGGATATAATGCTTCATGGGGCCTGTAACGGTTCGGTAGCAAACTTATCCTGTCACTTAAGGGGTGCCTCAGCTGCCGTGATCACCCCAGTGTTCAGACTACTTTCAAATGGGAGTTACTTGATGCTGAACGATCAAGGTTGCTGTGGGATGGCTTTCGAATGCTTGTAGTAGTTCAAACTATACCTACGGACATATTAGAGCTATAGCTTGAGTGTCAAATCTCCATTTTTTACCTCTTTTTAAATATTTTTTAGAACCTTTTTAACATTTTAAACATTGTTTTTAGCTCAACGAAAAACTAATGTTTTCACTATTTGCGTACAAGTATCTAGTACACCTAGTAGTACGTTTAGAATTTAACTATGTCGTCCATTCGGAAGAGGAGTGGGTGTTATATTCCATATAGGTACCATTATATAGGCCCCGGTAACTTCATTACCCTTAACCTATATTCTTCCCTACATTACACTTATCACGGTTTACAGGGACTGACCTTTTACCTAGATACGACACTGCATTCAGAACACAGGTTTTCCCTAGTTCGAAATCTCATACATTATGCATGAGGATTCTCGGAAGCACAGCAGGACTACCATCTCCTGTATAATATCTATGTATAAAGTTCATGCCCAACGTCATCCTTAGGCCGACACAGTAATACATTGAGGTAGGACCCCTGGGGAGAAATATGGGTATATATACATCACATCTTGCTAAGATAGATAGAGGAGACCGAGACTTCCCGGCCGACACACTGACCAGAGACGCTGAGGTTCCTGCATGCAGACACTCCAGCTCGCACTGGTCTAACATCCCTCGCGGGGTGTCCAACTCAAGACCAGGACGGGGTCCCACAGTCTCTCACTTAGGGTAATGGGGTTGACTAAATCCTAGAGGGATTCTTGGCTTAACACCTACACACATGCTAGGTACACTTAGGTACATCTAGTTAGGGAGGCATCGTAGGAGTACGCATCTTTTTATCATGTGTTTTATATATTCGTATGTATTCATGATAATTGTAAGATGGTAGAGCTATACCATCCATTTACCTTTATAATACTGCTAATCCTTTATATCTTATACTATCTAACGGTTATTTCTGCTCATCTATTCTACACCTGTATAACAACTGTTCAATAAATACTTATTGAAAACGCCCAACCTGTTTATTCTGTGTATCTCTCTGAGAAAAACTAAGTAAGCACGAGTGACTAAGCGAAAAGTAGTATATTGTTTCCACGGTCCTGAGGGATCAGGGTTGTCATGTTCGATGGTTGCCAAGAACTATTCTCTCCTTAGTAAGAGGAGATTCTAGTGGCACTGTGAGCTAGTTGGTACAAAAAAGCCAACATACCCGGTGGGGGTGTCCGAATCAGTCCGACACCAATCCTACAGTGTATGCTGTCTAAACGCGCAGATCCTGTATACTTTTTATAGGAGCTACACGACAAGGGAAAAGGGGAACAAAACCTCTAAACAACCAACTGACAGTTATCAGATATAATCCTCTACCCCCCCAAGGGGAAAGAGAACTCATTGACCAATAGGGCTAAGTATAAGGCAAAAGCCATGTAACCCGCATTCATTACGATAACAAAAAACTATTAGAGTAAGAATTGTCCTGATAAAATTTTAAATGAAGGACTCTCAGAACTCATTTCCATTATGCTAAGATGAATGAAACTCTACACAAAAACTGGAGACATAATCAGTACACCAAAAAAAATAACTATAATATCTCCCTGGTATAAAGAACTTTGTATAAACAACATGTCCACATGGAAAATTACATAATGCACTGTAAAGACTTTAAAATGACATCCAACAGATTTGAATCTTGTATAGGTATTCATCAATTATGCCAGATGTATAAAAATGTTGCCACAAAGATGTATATATGGACACATTTATTTATATGTGCCACCAGAGACTCCGAGTAGTCTGATAACTTACTGAATTTCGCCGGCCAATGTCTACTGCGGGACCACAGGGAACTACCAAGCTTTCCCCCTGCCTGGCCTTCAGTGCCATGATCCAACAGTCTGAACATGACTTCGAGTCGTGGAGACACTCGAGGCACCAAGGCGAACAAGAGATGCAACCGCATCTCTCCTTAAAGCACAAGTTACTAACTTGTGTAACGATATATCTGTAAGAGACAGTAGTTAGTGATAGATTCCTTACCTTAGAATATCCCCAGGCGTCAGGCTGGATCCGGAAAGTTTTGCGTAGCAGTACCCTTGCGCGTCGGTAGGCGGCGTCGTGCGGCTCCGCGTCCGTCGTCGGCGTCGTGATCGCCGGGATGACGTCGCGGGCAGTACTTAGACGCCGCCCCTGCGCGCTGACGTCAGTTCTGTACACGACTTTCCGCGCCAGGAACGCAGAGCCATGCAAGAAGCTGACACAGGTGTCTGAAAAATACTAGGGCCCTGAAAGGGATGTCCTTAACCCTAGAAATGAGTTCGCAGAACGGGGAGGATGGGTGGGGCGGTAAGGAATCTATCACTAACTACTGTCTCTTACAGATATATCGTTACACAAGTTAGTAACTTGTGCATCTGAAAGAGACACGTTAGTGATAGATTCCTTACCTTAGAATAGATACCCCAGCAATACCAACCCCGGTGGTGGGTCTGCGAACAAAGATCAGACAAGGAAGTCCTGGAGGACAGAACGGCCAAAGAAGCCGTCCCTCCGGACCTGACTGTCAAGGCAGTAATGCTTAGTAAACGTGTGCAGCGAGGCCCACGTAGCTGCCTGACAGATAACCGGCAGCGGAACACCGCGGCCCAAGGCCGTGGTAGCAGCCGTTGCCCTGGTGGAATGGGCACGCAGCCCAACAGGAGGCTCCTTCTTAGCCAAAGAATAGCAGGTCTTGATGCACAAGGTAACCCAGCGGGAGATGGTCCTCTTGTGCACCGCCCGACCTTTTTGGCGCCCACGTAGCCAACAAAGAGCTGGTCATCCACCCGGAAGTGTTTTGTGCGGTCGATATAGAAGGAGAGCGCACGTTTTGGGTCCAGACGGTGGAGCCTCTCTTCCTCTCTCGAAGGATGCGGAGGCGGAAAGAAGGTGGGCAAAGTGATGGTCTGCCCAATGTGGAAAGCAGTAACCACCTTTGGCAAGAAGGACGGACGCGTCCGAAGAACAACCTTGTCTGGATGAACAGACAGAAAGGGAGGTTTGCAAGAAAGAGCCTGGAGCTCACTCACCCGCCGAGCGGAGGTGATGGCCACCAGAAAGGCTGCCTTTAGAGTCAGAAGACGAAGAGGACAGTTATGCAGAGGCTCAAAGGGAGCGCACATTAAAAAGGTAAGAACCAAGTTCAAGTCCCACTGAGGCATTACAAACGGAACAGGAGGGAAGAGGTGAGTAATGCCTTTTAAGAACCTGTTAACAACAGGGGACTTGAAAAGGGAGGGCTGATCAGGGAGCCTGAGGAAGGCCGAGATAGCACAAAGATAACCCTTGATGGTACCCAGGGCAGAACCCTGTTGGGCCAGAGAGAGAAGGAACAGAAGGACCTCAGAAAGAGGGGCAGAAAGGGGATCCACAGCCTTTGCTGTGCACCATGCCACAAATTTGTTCCACCTGCAGGCGTATACCACCTTAGTGGAGGGACGCCTGGCTGCCAGAATCACATCACAAACTTCGGGAGGCAAGTCGAAAGGAATCAACTGCCGCCGCTCAATCTCCACGCAAGCAGGTGTAGACTGGACAGGTTCGGGTGGAGGACCGTCCCCTGCTGCTGCGACAGAAGATCCTCCCGAAGAGGCAGACGGATCGGGGGATCTATGCTCATATTGAGTAGCTCGGGATACCAAACTCTTCGAGCCCAGTCCGGAGCCACAAGAATGACTTGGGCCCGGTCGTGCCGAATCTTCTTCAACACTCTGGGTAGAAGTGGTATAGGCGGAAAGGCGTACAACAGACCGCAACTCCACTCGCGACGAAAAGCGTCGCCGAGCGAGTGCCGCCTTGGAAATTCCAACGCGCAGAACTGATGACATTGCGCGTTCTCTTCGGTGGCGAATAGATCTAACCAAGGCTCTCCCCACTGTAGAAAGAGTCCTTGCGCCACTTCCGAGTGAAGACGCCATTCGTGATCCATCATGCACCTGCGGCTGAGTTCGTCCGCCCTGGCGTTCAGAGAACCTGCCAGGTGTTGAACCATCAGGAACATGCCCTGATGTTCCAGCCATGTCCAGAGGCGCAGAGCCTCCTGACAAAGGGTCCAAGACCCCACCCCGCCCTGTTTGTTGCAGTACCACATGGCGGTGGTGTTGTCTGTGAACACCTGCACTACCTTCCCTTTGACAGAGGGAAGGAATGCCTTGAGTGCAAGCCGGATCGCCCGGAGCTCCAGAAGGTTGATATGGAGCCGGGACTCCGCCGGGAGACCAGAGGCCTCTGATCTCCGCCTCTCCCATGTGACCGCCCCATCCCAGAAGGGACGCGTCCGTCACAACTGTATGCTCTGGCTGGGGAAGGGAGAGGGATCTGCCCATGACCCATTGCCGGTTCGAGAGCCACCACTGCAACTGTTTTGCAGTCCCCTCCGAGATCTGGACGTGATCGGACAGGTTGCCCTGGTGCTGCGCCCACTGGAACTTCAGGTCCCACTGCAGAGCCCGCATATGCCATCTGGCATGATTGACCAGCAGGATGCAGGAGGCCATGAGGCCCAGCAGCCTCAGGGTCATCCGTACCGAAACCCAGGATAAAGGCCGAAAGATCGGAATCATAGCCTGAATATCCCGGACTCGCCGTTCGGGAGGATAGGCCCGAAACTGCGTCGTGTCCAGAACTGCTCCGATGAAAAGGAGCTGTGGAGAAGGAATTAGATGCGACTTCGGCACATTGATGGAGAACCCCAGCGAGTGCAGGAGTTCGGCCGTAGTCTGGAGGTGGGAGACGACTGCCTGGGACGAGCCCGCCTTCAGCAGCCAGTCGTCGAGGTAGGGGAAGACTGAAACCCCTGCCCGGCGCAGATGAGCTGCGACCACCGCCATCACTTTCGTGAACACCCGAGGGGCACTGGTAAGGCCAAAGGGGAGCACGGTGAACTGAAAATGCTCGGGGCCTACCGTGAACCGAAGGTAACGCCGGTGGGCCGGCAGGACGGGGATGTGGAAATACGCGTCCTGCAAGTCCAACGCTACCAACCAGTCTCCAGGGTCGAGGGCAGTTAAGACCTGAGCTAGGGTGAGCATCTTGAACTTCTCCTTCCGGAGGAAGCGATTGACGTTCCGGAGGTCCAAGATAGGACGCATGTCCTCCTTGTCCTTTTTGGGCACCAGAAAGTAGTGGGAGTAGCAACCACGCCCTACTTCTGGGGTCGGAACATGCTCGATGGCCCTCTTGGTCAAGAGGGCCGTGACTTCCTTCTGTAGAAGCACCAAGTGATCCCCTGACATGCGGTGGAATTGAGGTGGCATGGCTGGGGGGTGGTCTCGAAGGGAGGGAGTAGCCCCTTCGGACAATGTCCAAGACCCACCTGTCCGAGGTGATGGTGCGCCAGTGGGGAAGGTGATGGCGGACCCTGCCCCCTACTGGCGTGCCGTGCACCTGAAAGGAGGGACTAGGAGGGCTTGGAGGCCGCGGACGGGTTGGAGGTGGTGGCCTGACCCGCACGCTGGTTGCCCGATCCGCCACGGCGGAATCCACGTCCTCGGCCACGCGAAGACGCCTGCTGCGCGGGCCGGTGGCTGGGCTGCTGACGTGAAGGGGCGCCCCTACCGTGGCCACGATAGGGGCGAAAAGCAGAAGGCAGCGGAGGGCGTGTAGCAGAAAGGCCCAGGGACTTTGCAGTAGCCCGTGAGTCCTTAAAGCGCTCCAACGCATGGTCTGCTTTGGACCCAAAAAGACCGACTCCATCAAAGGGCATGTCCATGAGAGTATTCTGGACATCCCCTGAAAAACCAGTGGTTCTCAGCCAGGCGTGGCGCCGGAGCGCCACCGTCGTTGCAATCGACCTGCCCAGCGAGTCGGCGGTGTCAAGGCCACAACGGATAGTGTATTTGGCCGCATCCCTTCCTTCCGCAATGGCGCGGGAAAGCAGTGCCTGGACCTCCTCAGGGCACTGGGGCAAAACATCCGCCACCGAATCCCACAGGGAGTGGGTATATCGGCCCAAAAGACAAGCGGTGTTAACGGACCGCAAGCCAGCACTGGAGGAAGAAAACCTTTCTTCCCAAACTGATCCAGGCGTTTGGATTCCCTATCCGGAGGAGCGGTAGGGAAGGCGGTTTGGGAAGCGGAGGCTTGGACAACCAAGCTCTCAGGAGTGGGGTGGACAGAAAGAAACAGGGGTCGCCCGGAGCGGGGCGATGGCGTCGTGACACGTTCCGATCCACAGGAGCCCCTGTGTTGGGCTTGGACCAGGCGCCCAAAAGAACGTCAGTGAGGGCGTCGTTAAACGGCAGCACAGTCTCCGCAGAGGAGGCTGCCGGCTGAAGCACCTCTGTCAAGATGTTAGTCTTGACCGTCAAAGTAGGGAGCTGGAGACGTAAGGCCCCAGCAGCCCTACGCAACACCGTACCAAAATTGGCCCCCTCCTCCGTAGCCACGGGAGGAGACAGCATGCCAGTGTCAGGAGAAGTATCCAGACCACTGGCCTCCCCTAGACTCTCTGTCCAGTCCTCATCATACTGACAGTTGCGTGTCAGGGGGTCATCAGACCCCTCCCAGTCCTCCTGGTCCTCCTCTGGTTCAAAATAAGGAGGAGGAGGGACATTTGGGACCCAAGGTCCCATGGGCGCCGGAGCCGGCGTCGAGCGACGTCGCTCCGGGTCCATGTCCGGAGCCGGAAGGAACTGGGGACGACGCCGCCCGGAGCCCAGGGCGGCGTCGAGAGCGGCACCGGAGACATCGGCGCCGGCGGAGGTGTCGTGAGGTCGACCGGCGTCGATGGGGGTTGTGGAGCCGGGATCGAGGCCGGGGCCGAAGCCGGAGCCGGGATCGAGGCTGGAGGCTCGGGCGACGCCGGGGCCGGAGCCGCCGGCGGCCGGAGCAACCCCATCAGGGCCCGCGGGGCCCGAAGGCGCACCGGAGGGGCCTGAAGGCCCGAAGAGGCGGGCCATGGCCGACAGGAACTCCTGTACCTTGGCCGGATCCGCCCCGAACCCGGGAAGGGCGGGTATGACGGGGGCGACTCCACAGGCAAGTCCGGGGCCGCGGGGGCGGGGACGGTGCCGGGAGGGGCCTCAGCCGAGTCGCGAGACCGGCGAGGCGAAGTCCGAGAGCGACGATGCTTCTTGGACTTCCTGTGCTTCGACTTACCGGACGAAGAAGTCGACGACCGGTGTGCACTCCGCGAGCGACCCCTGGACCTCTCACGCGACCGGGGCTTCCGCGGAGCCGAATGCCGGGCCTCGAGGAGCTTTCGAGACCGCTCTCGCAAAGCTTTCGGGTTGAGGGCCTGGCATTCGGGACAAGACTCGGTGTCGTGGCCTCGGCCGAGGCAGAAGAGACACTCCCAATGCGGGTCGGTGACGGACATCATCCGCGCACAGGCGCCGCATCGCTTGAAGCCGGGCATCCCTACGACACCTTAAAGTTGTGAAAAAACCAGTGAAAAAAATCACCAAAAAGTATGGTCAAAAATTGACCAGGGCACTGCTCTTCCCGGATCTGCGCTTGCTGGCGCGGAAAAAGAAGAACTGACGTCAGCGCGCAGGGGCGGCGTCTAAGTACTGCCCGCGACGTCATCCCGGCGATCACGACGCCGACGACGGACGCGGAGCCGCACGACGCCGCCTACCGACGCGCAAGGGTACTGCTACGCAAAACTTTCCGGATCCAGCCTGACGCCTGGGGATATTCTAAGGTAAGGAATCTATCACTAACGTGTCTCTTTCAGATAACCTCTTTCTGTGAGGCATGGCCAAGCCGTCGACCAAAGTGGCCGCACAGCATTGAAGCTCCGGCGCTCGCTGCCCTTAATACAGCAGGAACGACATGACCCGGGCACTCTTCCTCCGAGCCTGCAGCAGGGACCACATGTGAGGACCTGCTCGCGGAGCCGGGGCCACAAAAATTCCATGCGGGCGTCCCCGCGATCCCCCTAAACTACAGCGGTGAGTGCGGGCGGGGCCGGCCGGAGACCCGACCCGCCTCGGAGGCCCGGTGGTGAGAGGGTCCACGGGCGAGCCTGAGGCCGGAGCAGTGGCACTCCGTCGGGTCCCCCGCCTGGCCGCTTCACCCCGGCTGCGAAGGAGAGGAGGACGGTGCGCTGATGGGGAACAGTAGACGCCTGAGCGCGATACTACGCAGCATCGAGGACCGGGTGAGTGCTGGGGGTTCCTATATTTCTTTACCTTGCAAAATGCTTAATTTGGGTAATGGGCATCGAGCGTCCGAGGCGTCGCCCGCCTCCGACGGATGACTCCGACCAGTTTGTTTTGGGGGTTTTTCTTTTCAGTCTGGGAGGGGGGAGAATGGCTATTCACCGGACTTTTGAGCCCAGGTGTAGGAGGGGGGTGGGGGTGGTCACTTTCTTTAAGGACGTCGTTCTTTGCATTTTAATTTTGTTGGTTTTTAAAGATCCCAATGTATCTTTCCCTATGTGTCCTTCTCTCTACAATCGAAATGTAGACTTGTGTTTCCTGGACATATGTGTATGTACCCATCTCCCTTCTGGTCATGACCCCAGATCCCGCTGTTAAAGCTAACCTTATTACTTGGAATGTGAGAGGGCTTAACAATCCTAGGAAGTGCAAACTAGTACTGGCATACCTCCGAAGACACAATGTCAAGTTAGCATTTTTACGAGAGACCCACCTCCCCTTGCAGAAAACCCCTCCATTTGCCTCCTCATGAGGACCACATAGATTTTTTGCAAGTTACAGTCCATACTCCTGTGGGGTGTGTATCCTGGTTCCTCATACCTTCCCTTTTACACTTAAAGATACGGTGGCTGATACACAGGGAAAATACCTACTGGTGGTGGGATCGCTACTGGGTGAAACAGTAGCATTTCTCAATATTTACGCACCTAACACAGACGATCCCGTCTTTTTCACTACCCTGCATACCTTACTGCATCGATATGACTACGACACAATTTTCCTTGGGGGGGACTTAAATATATGGTTAGACCCTGAGCGCGATTCTTCGAGTCCAATCCATGTCACCAAGCCCCAGGCCCACTGAGAGCTGATGGACCTTATCCGTTCTCGAACTTTACATGATCTTTGGCGCACTCACTATCCAGCAATTTCAGGATATACCTTCCACTCGGTACCACACTCCACCCAGACACGCATAGATTACTGGCTTACTGACGCAGTAGGGTGTCAATGGGCGAAGGGCATAGACACGCTACAGTGTACGCTTTCAGACCATGCACCAGTACTTCTTCATTTAAACATTCCACATGACGTTGGGTGGGAGCGGAGATGGTCCTTCCCGGCTACTGCCTTGCTGGATGCCTTGTTTAAGTCTGAACTGCAGGAGGCCATTGACGAATACTTCACTTTGAATACCGGGTCGGTAGCTAAATATGCCACTTTATGGGATGTCTTTAAGGCATATATCCGGGGTATATGTATATCTAAACAGACAGGGGTCTTGCGTTCGATACGGAGTAGTCTTGCCTGGGTTGAAGTGGAGTTGTTGTTGCTGGACGTATCGCCAAATACCCCGATGCTTTAGGTAGACGTAGCGCACTTATACTTGAGTTCAATGAACATGCAGATAGGGAGGCTACCCTATTGGGTAAATTTCACACAGCACGCCGGTACGGTGAGGGAGAATGCCCTGGTAAAACCCTTGCGTGCATGGTGAGGCCCCCTCGGGGAACAGGGCACATAGCAGCAATAAAAAGAGCGGATGACTCAGTGGTTACTGAAGATGCTGACATCATATCAGAACTTGTCGCATACTACCGGTCCCTGTATACCACCAAACTCCCCAAGGACTTTACACAACATCTAGAATACCTGCAGGAGATTGCAATGGTATGGCTCACCACTAACCCTGGGCGTAGTACTACGCTACGCTCGCGGAGCGTGCGTAGTTTGCGCTACTCCGCACTACAGGATTGCACGTAGCACAGTGCAAAAACGCGTAGCGTAGCGGGCATTTTTTGCTTGCTCGCGGTCCTCAACGTCAAGTTGGAAACCGCGAGCGAGCAAAATCAACATCCCGGAGAGACTTTTTCCTCGTTCACGATCAGCAACATCAAGTTGCCGATCGCGAGCGTGGAAAATAAACCTCCCGGCGAGATTCTCAACGCGGGGAGGTCAGGTTTCTCATTGCGAGTGGTCGCGTATGCTCGCGACTGCTCGCGATGAGAAACTACCAGTCCGCGTTGAGAAAGCTGCCGCTCGAGTACAAATCTACTCGAGCGGCAGAAAACGACCACTTGCACTGTGCAAGATGCCGTTTGCAATGACTGCACAGTGCGGACAAGCATCCGGCACTGTGCAATCAGTGCGAACAGCATTTCCCTACCGCACTACGCAGTTCGCGTAGCTACGCGTAGCTTGCGTAGTGCGAAGTGCACTTCGCATAGCTACGCGTAGCGCTGCTACGCAAACTACGCCCAGGGTTACTCACCACTGGTCAGGCTGAATTCCTCAGTGACCTTTTCACTGTGGAGGAGATTACCTCGGCAATTGATGCCTTATGCGGAGCCAAGGCACCGGGCCTGGATGGGCTGTCAGGAATAGTCTATAAAACATTTAAAGACACCCTAGCGCCACAGCTACTGGAGGTCTATGCAGAGGCATTAGAGGATGGCGTACTCCCTCCCTCTATGAGAGAGGCGGCTATCTCCCTTTTGCTGACACCAGACAAGGAGCCTATTAGCTGCGCCTCTATCGGCCCATATCCCTGATAAACTTTAAAAATAATATCTTGGCAAAAATGCTATCCACTCGACTCTCTTTACTTATGGACCAGATGAACAAGTTACTTACCTTCGGTAACGCTTTTTCTGGTGGATACAGTATCTGCCTGTGGATTCCTCACCTTTTGAATACCCCTTGCGCCAGCAATTCCGCGGAAATTCTTTCCCAGCTCTCCCACGACGACGAGGACGTCACAATAGCACGGCTCCGCTCGCAACTCCGTAAATCGTCATCGGAGCCATAAGAAGACCTCGTCGGCGTGCTGATGTCAGTTCCACCCATTTTTTCCGTGCCACCGAGGCAAACGGGAGGACCGACACATTATCAAATGCAAACATAGCATTCCAAGTATAAAAACATATATAAATTCACAATTGCATAATCAATAAAGACATTGTGAAATAGCAACTGAGAAGGCATTTCTCATTATCAAAACTTTCAACATGATCAAGACATATTAAATTAAACATATTTTGGTAGAAACAGGTGGACAACGGGGAGGCGGGTGGGTCAGTGAGGAATCCACAGGCAGATACTGTATCCACCAGAAAAGCGTTACCGAAGGTAAGTAACTTGTTCTTCTGATGGATACTTCTGCCTGTGGATTCCTCACCTTTTGAATAGATTTCCCAAGCCGTGCCTTTCCCGGAGGAGGGTGTCCACCTGACTAAACCAAAAATCTTGCAAAACGGAACGAGCAAAATGGCCATCCCTCCTAACCTCAGAGTCTAGGCAATAATGTTTTGCAAAGGTATGGAGGGAGGCCCAAGTTGCCGCCTTACAAATTTCATGCACTGGTACACCTCTAGCCAAAGCAGATGTAGTAGACTTTGCTCTAGTAGAATGAGCTCTGATACCTTCAGGAGCTTCCTTGTTGGCCAGGGCGTAGCAGATCTTTATACAGAGGATAATCCATCTTGACAGAGTCCGCTTGAGAACAGCTTTACCCTTCATCCGACCAACATAACCCACGAAAAGTTGGTCATCAAGTCTCAATTCTCTGGTCCTGTCCAGATAAAAGCTGACCGCTCTCTTTGGGTCCAAGCGGTGAAGTCTCTCCTCCTCCTTGGAAGGGTGAGGGGGAGGATAAAAGGTAGGAAGGGTAATGGACTGCCCCAAATGAAAAGGGGTAACCACCTTGGGAAGGAAAGCAGCCCTGGTCCTTAGAACCAACTTATCTGTATGAATGGTCAGGAAAGGAGGCTTAGTGCTAAGAGCCTGCAACTCGCTTACCCTCCTAGCCGAGGTAATAGCAATCAAGAAAACCGTTTTAAAAGTAAGAAGCCTCAAAGGGCAACTATGCAGAGGCTCAAATGGAGAACCCATGAGAAAAGTAAGTACAAGATTAAAATCCCACTGAGGCATAATAAAAGGAGTGGGAGGAAACATGTTCGTAAGACCTCTAATGAATCTCATCACCACCGGAGATTTAAATAAGGACGGCTGATCCGGCAAACAGATAAAAGCCGACAAAGCCGATAAGTAACCTTTTACAGTAGCTACAGCAAAACCCTGCTGCGCTAAGGAAAGTGAAAAACTTAAAACATGAGATAAACGAGCCTTCAAAGGGTCAATAGATCTCTCTCCACACCATTTAACAAATTTAGACCAACGGGAAGAGTAAATGGACTTGGTGGAGTGTCGCCTGGACGATAAAATAACATCCACCACATCAGGTGGG
Organism: Calotriton arnoldi; assembly: GCA_963921515.1. Taxonomy (NCBI): domain Eukaryota; kingdom Metazoa; phylum Chordata; class Amphibia; order Caudata; family Salamandridae; genus Calotriton; species Calotriton arnoldi. The sequence goes on along the minus strand of CAWUFW010013021.1, from coordinate 69,461 downwards.
AGAGAGAAAGAACTCAGGTTGCCCCGTTCAATCTCCAGGCATGAAGGTGCAAGCTCTGGAGGTGGGGGTGAAGAACCTGCCCCTGCGACTGCGAGAGGAGGTCTGCCCTGAGAGGGAGACGGAGCGGAGGGTGTCGAAGAGAGGTGAAGAAGATCTGTGTACCACACCCTTCTCGGCCAATCCGGAGTGATCAAGATGACTTGGGCCCGGTCTTGGCAAATCTTCCTCAGAACCCGAGGAATCAAGGGTATGGGAGGAAACGCATAAAGGAGTTGAGAGCTCCAACTCAACTGAAAAGCGTCCCCCAACGTTCCCTGCATCGGAAACTGGAGACTGCAGAACAACGGGCAGTGCGCGTTCTCGTGAGTGGCAAATAGGTCCAACCGAGGAGACCCCCACATCTGGAAGACGTGATGGACCACCTCTGGATGAAGCCGCCACTCGTGATCGGCTGAGTAATGCCGACTGAGACTGTCCGCACGAACATTCAGCACCCCGGCTAGATGATTTGCAAACACACAAATCTGCTGGCCCTGAGCCCAGGACCAGAGTCGCAGAGCCTCTCGACAGAGACGAAACGACCCTACACCTCCCTGTTTGTTGATATACCACATCGCGGTCGTGTTGTCCGTCAGGACCTGAACTGACCGACCGCGAAGGGGAGGAAGGAAAGCCTTTAGTGCCAAACGTATTGCCCGCAATTCCAGAAGGTTGATGTGAAGCAACCTTTCCTCTGGAGACCAAAGACCTTGGATCTCCAGATCCCCCAGATGAGCCCCCCACCCTAGAGTGGAGGCATCCGTGATCACTGTGGCCGTCGGTGGAGGAAGTTGAAAGGGCTTCCCATGAGACAGGTTGCCCTGCACACCCCACCAAGTCAGTTCCGCCGCAGCGTCTCTGGAGATTCTGACCTTCTCCCCGAGATCTCCGTCGTGCTGATACCACTGCCTGCGGAGGCACCACTGGAGTGACTGACCAACAGTATGCAGGAAGCGAAGAGACCGAGCAGGCGTAGGACCTTCAGGACCGGAACAACCGCTCCGTTGTGAAACAAAGGAATCATTTCCTGAATGTCGAGAATCCTCTGCGGAGGTGGGAATGCTCGACAAACAGTAGTGTCCAGTATTGCCCCTATGAACAGGCTGCGCTGAGAAGGCACCAGGTGAGATTTGGGCACATTGATCGAAAAACCCAAGTTGAACAACAGCTGCGTTGTCATCTGCAAGTGACGCAACACCATCTCCGGAGACTTGGCTTTCAACAGCCAATCGTCCAGGTAGGGGTAGACAGGAACCCCTGATCTTCTGAGATGAGCTGCTACCACTGCCATCACTTTTGTAAAGACTCGCGGTGCGGAAGTCAGACCGAACGGTAGAACCGCAAACTGGTAATGTTGCGACCCTACCGTGAAACGTAGATACTTCCGATGCGACTTCAGGATGGGAAGATGAAAGTACGCATCCTGGAGATCGATGGACACCATCCAGTCTTCCTGTTGCAGCGCAAGAAGAACCTGAGCCAGAGTCAACATTTTGAATTTCTCCTGCCTGAGGTAAAAATTCAAAATCCTGAGGTCCAGGATCGGCCTCAAACGTCCGTCCTTTTTGGGGATCAGGAAATACCGGGAGTAGCACCCCTGACCCCTTTCCTGTTCCGGAACCACCTCTATCGCACCTTTCTGTAACAATACAAGAACCTCCTGCTGCAAAAGCAACAAGTGGTCTTCCGAACAACCACCTTGGCGAGGAGGGTAAGGAGGTGGATACTCTAGAAAAGGAAGGGTGTACCCATTCTCTACAAGATTCAAAACCCAACGATCCGTTGTAATCAGTTTCCAATCCTGTAGAAAATGGGACACCCGACCCCCAACAGGACCAACATGCTCAAAGATGGGGGATCTAGAGCTGCTTCCCAACGGTGAGAGGAGGAGAGGAGGAGGAGGAGGAGGAGGAGGAAGAGGACTGCTGCCGTGAGGCTCCCCTAGAACGGCCTCTGTTCCTACCCCTGTAGGACTTGTATAAAGGGTTCTGCTGTTGCTGTTGCTGCTGCTGACCCTGTTGATACTGTTGATGGCCACGAAAGGAAGAACCCCTTCCAAACCCACGAAGGCGTTTGTAACCAAAACCCCTGGACTGTGTTTGAAGGCCCAGAGATCTAGCACTGGCCCTACTGTCTTTAAACCGCTGTAAAGCAGAGTCAGCCTTGGATCCAAACAGCCTTGTGCCATCAAAAGGTAAGTCCAACAGAGTAGCCTGGACATCCGGGGAAAAACCAGAAGACCTCAACCAGGCCTGTCTTCTTGTTGCCACAGAAGAGCCCATCACTCGTGCAACAGAATCAGCCGTGTCCATCCCAGACTGGATCACCTGGCGAGCAGCTGCTTGCGAGTCAGAGAGCACCTCCATAAAACTTGCCCTATCATCCTCTGGGAGCTTAGGAGCCAGCTGCTTCACAGAATCCATCAAAGCATGGACGTATCTTCCCAGAAGACACGTAGCATTAGTCGACTTCAACGCCATGCTTGCAGACGAAAATATCTTTTTGGCTGCTTGCTCCATCTTTTTCGAGTCTCTATCACCCGGAGTAGTAGGGAAAGCACTCGAAGATTGCTTCGAACAAGAAGCCTGTACTACCAAGCTCTCGGGAGTCAGATGAGTAGACAGAAAGGCAGGATCCCCAGGGGCCGGCCTATATCTCCGTGCAATTGTTCTAGAGACAGCAGGAGCGGACAAAGGCTTCTGCCACACCTCCAAAATTGGCTCAGTCAAGGCGTCAATGAAGGGTAACAGTGGCTCTGAGACCACCGAAGAGGTATTGAGGACTTCAGTCAAAATGTTGGCCTTCAATTCAGATGATGGCAACTGAAGGCCCAGCAAATCAGCCGCCTTCCTCACGACCACATGATAAGGCAAATTTTCTAGAGGAAGACCAGCCCTTGGTGATGAAAGATCGTATTCAGGAGATGTATCTAACCCACTGGCCTCCTGCAGACCCTCAAAGTCATCAAGAGAGTCTAAAATCTCTCCTTCCTCTTGCTCTTGCTCGTGTGCATACTCCTCCTCTTCAAGCAGCCTCTGTGCATCCCTCCTGGAGCACTGCTTTGTCTTCAGTGCCGGCGTCAGTAGAGCCTGAAACGGAGTCGACGGCGCCGTACGCGGCGCCGGTGACGATGGCAACGGCACAGAAGGCCCCTCCGGAACATCCTTCGGCGTCGCACGAATCCGAGACGACGCCGACCCCACATCCGACGGAGCTTGAGGTGCCGGAGTCGACGGCGTCGGGAAATGCCATGCCGGAGCCGATGGCATAAAGGGTACAAAGGGCGCCTGGGCATACTGGTGTGGAACACCCAAATTGTAGGCCAAAGGACCTGTAGGCACACCCAGCGGAAAACTGGCCCTTGAAAACATACCATACATCGCGTTTAAGAACTGCGATGGGTCCGCACCAGGAAAGGGAAAAGTAGGATAAGGTTCCGTACCTTCTCGCCCGGGGACCTCCTGAGGTCGAACTGGATCCTGCGGAGCCGGTGGAGACGGCGCCCGCTCAGGCGAACCCACAGGAATCGGAGACAACTCCCGAGGCGCCGGTGATCCTCTCGACGCCGAAGAGCCCTTCGACGCCGACGACATCGGAGCCGGGGAATGAACCGACTCCGCTCTCGGCGAAGGAGACGGGGAGACAAAGTCCTTCCTCCGAAGTCGCTCAGGAGGTGAAGTCGGCCTCGAAGCCCTAGACTTCGACGAATGACAACGGGATTTCTTCGACTTCTTATGCTTCTTAGATCTTGAAGTGTGAGACGAAGAAGACTTCACCCGCTTCCGAGCTCTCTTCTCCTTCTTAGCTTTGGCCATGAAAAGTTTAGCCTCACGCTCCTTAAGGGCCTTCGGGTTCATTTTCATGCAGGAACGGCATTCTTCAACGTCATGGTCCGACGAAAGACACCAGAGACAGTCGTCATGCGGATCCGTAATTGACATCTGGCCTCCGCACTCCCTGCAAGGCTTAAAACCAGACTTCCTAGAAGTAGCCATTTCCAACGATATGAAGACACAATGTAGAAAATGGAGAGTCCCTGGAAAAACCGTTACGCGTCGACGGCGCGGAAAAAAGGGAACTGACGTCAGCACGCCGACGAGGTCTTCTTATGGCTCTGATGACGTATTACGGAGTCGCGAGCGGAGCCGTGCTATTGTGACGTCCTCGTCGTCGTGGGAGAGCTGGGAAAGAATTTCCGCGGAATTGCTGGCGCAAGGGGTATTCAAAAGGTGAGGAATCCACAGGCAGAAGTATCCATCAGAAAATGTCACCAGTACAGTCTGGGTTTATCCCACACAGGCCCACTGCCCTAAACCTCCGAACGGTCTTCTCATTAATTAATAGAATTGAACCAAGTGTCCCGCGGCGATAGCTTTCTCGCGGAGAAAGCTTTCGATTCCTTAGAATGGCTGTTTCTTGTCGCTACGCTCTGCAAACTGGGCCTCCCGGCCAACTTTATTACATTGATTGCACTATTATATGTGGCCCCCAAGGCTCGACTTCGGGTGAATGGCTCCCTATCACATCCAATTCCTATTTCACGAGGGACCCGGCAGGGCTGTCCCTTATCCCCTCTACTTTTTATAATAGCCATGGACCCCCTGGTTAGGCACCTGCAGGAAAAACACATGTTCCGTGGCCTCCAGTTTCAATCAGGCCCCCTATTAATTTCCATGTATGCAGACAATATATTGCTTTTTATTAGACACCCTAACACCCAGCCTCTAATTGATGAAATAAGCCGTTTCGGTGCTACGTCTGGGTTGCGGATTAACTGGAACAAATCAGAGCTGTTTCCAATCACTGAATCTGCCGCCCCAGGGGTAATGGAGATGCCACTTAGGTGGGCCGGTGATACCACCAAATTCCTTGGCATTATACTGCACAAATATAAGGAACAAGTCAAACGCCTCAACTACGGACCAGCTATCACACAACTGAGTTCACAAATTGAGAGATGGATCCAGCTACCACTCTCCATGGCAGGGAGCATCGCCCTTATTAAAATAAATGTTCTACCTCGGTTCTTACACCTTTTTGTTAACATACCCATCCCACTCACCAATGTCTTTTCCACACAACTGCAGGGCCTGCTTGTACGATTGATCTGGGGGGGGGGGGGGCGCAGACCGCGGATAGCACTGGACACTCTAACGCTCCCTTATGACAGGGGCGGGTTTGCAGTCACAGATTTTCACCTTTATTACCTGGTCGCACAGGCGCGATTTGCTTATCATTGGTTCCACCCAGACGCCCGAATACCATACACCAAACCCGAGTGGGATTTGGCTTCCCCCACTCCGCTAGGGGCAATATTTCCATGGAGTATACCACTTGACCCAAATGACATACAACCTCTATCCACCACATACTGGGCCTGGCGTAGACTGAGTCGAATGTTGGATAATGGCTCCCTGTACTCCCCAGAGATTCCACTATGCCAGAATCCGCACTTACCACTCACATCTGAGGCGGTGGTACAGCGTACACTTAGCAAATTAAAACTGTGCACTCTTGGTTCCCTCTTCCCAGATGGACAGGCATTAACCTTTGCAGACCTCTCTGCACACACTGAATTGACATATATGGACACATTTGTGGCGACCAGACTGCTCGGGGCACTTCGCTCGCCCACTCTTACATTCCTCTCCCCACTTGTGGAATTTAAACCACTCACATTACTTATAACTGACAAGGAAGGGGACCACCTCGTCGCTAAGCTTTACCGGGCATGTTTGGCACTTAAACAGGCCCGGGACCAGGGGGTAAGAAAACGATGGGAGGAAGACTTGTGTTAGGTTTGAAAATCCCATTCCCGCAATGCACTGGTTTCATGCTATATTAGGTTAGCAGTGTGTGGCTAAATAGATGCCATTTGTATTCTCGTTATGCAACCCACTGAGTTATCCCTGCAACGGGAAAGCTTTAGTTAGCAAGTGTGACTCCATTTTGTATTTCGTAATCCCTATTAAGCTGCTTAGGCTGCGTCTGAACTAGGCCCCATCATTCGTATTGCTTGCCTCAGCAGAACACTGTATTTTGTTATTATTTTCTCTCCTGTTCAAGGCTGTTTTCCGACTTACTAATGAATAGGCCACTCTGCCTTCGCATACCTATCGGAGTGTGTAGTTCTGCTCCCACGTTAGGAGATGCTGAGACTCAGCGCGGTGACCTCGACTCACAGATAACATGTACCCATCTGGCAGGTGGTAGCCCATCTCCCTGTGCCTCCTTTGTTCATGTTCGGCCAAGGCCGGTAATTTTCCATGGTGGGCGGGGTTGGAGGCTCCTGGGGAAGAATGATTACTCACTGTAGACTGTTGGGGGGCCTGTCCCTCGGCAGACATCTTAGGGTGCAGGTCAGATTGGACTCCTCTGCAGAATTTTGCTAATAAACAATGTTTGTATTCTCTACTGTCTGACCGACTCTTCATTCTTGGGAAGGCATAGCAGGTGGTTGTAAGAAAACCCGAGTGGCCCTTAAGGGCCACTTCCTTCACTTAGGCCAGCCATTGACCGATAAGGAATGGACCTGCTGCCTTGAACAAACACAAAGGGTGTCTCCCAACCACAGACACAAACTCCTCCATTTCAAGTTCATACATAGAGCATATATCACACAGCGCCAGCTGTCTAAATATGACTCCACTAAGCTTTCTAACTGCCCTAAATGCCAGGCTTTGGAGGCAGACTTTGCTCATATGACTTGGACATGCCCCCGGATAGCCATCTTCTGGATCGACGTCTTTCAGACGATCTCTGACGTGATTTCCACTCCGCTTCCTCCCTCTCCTAAATTGGCCTTGCTGGGAATAGTCAATAACATAAAATTATGTCACCGAAGATTTGTCACTATTACACTGCTGTTAGCGAAGAGGGAAATCGCCGTCCACTGGGGAGCAAAAGTCAGCCCCACAAAAGACATGTGGCTGTGCAGCATGTCATATTGCGATATGCAAACGGAAATCAATGCAACACTTCAACCACCGACCTCACGACCCAAAGATATTTGGCATGTTTATCGCTGCTGCGGCAGATGCAGCAGCCATCTCCACACTCATCTCCAGGACACCAGCAGACTGAAGAGGGATCTATGCCCCCGCTACTATATGCTCAAGCACTGCACTGACACCTTAGGGCAATGGCCGTTCTGCATTTGGGTTGGACAGGGCACGGACTGTAGGTGAGCCCTATGAACCCCCATGGCACAGTAAACAACAGATGAGAAATAACACTACCCCGCGTGATAGGTATGCTGTATTTAAAGTATACGTATGAGAGGGACCCCCTCCCTTCCCCTTCCCCCCTCTACCCTCCCCCCATAGGGATCCTTTTTTTTGTTTTTTTTGTGTTGGTTGTTTGATTTGAACTGCACATCAATGTTGACACAAATGAGACATCATGTAAAGAAAACCGTGAACACTGAGAATTGTGATGCGTTATAAGTTTTATTATTGTAATAAAAAAAATCTAATAAAAAAACTATTTCTGTATTCTTTTTTTAAATATCGAAAATGAAATATGTATGACATATAAGCACACAACCATGTATACTCTTTATACATAATAGCTAAACAGAAATGAAAAATCAGTCTAAAAGTACTTTACAATATTAGTGAAAAAGGTATCACACCTATTAATGCAGTACCAAAAATACCATAAAAAGTCGATACATTAAAAAGAAACCTTACATAAAAATGAATCCTTGCCAGCAGCAAGCACATACGACCACACTTGTGATACAAAACAAAATTTGATCATGAGTACGAAAAGGACTTATATATAAACAACTATATATATGCCATTTACACTCCCTCAAGAAGTAACAGTCATGATTTCTCAAGGACTGTGGAATGCAGAGAAAATTAGATACAAACCTCAAGAAGGCAGGTAATATCTAACATTCAGACAGAATAACATATGCAAAGAACATTGTAGGGGACCTCTCCCATGTAATGCATGACCGAAACAGCCTTAACTGATTCAAACACTGCCTCTTAGACAGCCTAAGACACAGAGTTCACACCACTTTGTTTTAATTGAACAAAGGAATTACCTATACCCTCTCACAAAGGAGGAAGCCACAAACTCTTGTATTCAAATGAATACCACCATAAACTCTGAACATACCAGCACCACTCTTCAAAAAAATGAAGCACTTTTGATAAATATGCAGTCCGCTCAAGAAGAGAAAACAAACTGTACGGATTACCCTAGATAAGTAAAACCTGAAGGTGTGTAAAAGTAACATAACCACAAAAAGGACATCACAAGAGGAAAAGAACATCTATTAGCCCCTTAAAGAAGCACATAATGGAGTCCAAGAAGGACTAAGCCGTATAGGCGAGTGATGCCTGCACAAGGCCGGGTACTCAGAGAAATCTATTTAATAGCAAACAAATAGACTACATAAGTAATACACATAAAAAGCTAAGCAATAGCAAGCCAATACTCCACGTAGAGTAAGACGTATACCAAAAAGGGTATGAACTCTTGAGACTAAGCTCTTCATCAGAGTAAAATAAAAGAATAAACCAGCTACAAAGGCAATCAGGAGATCAAAATAGTTAAATACGGAGCCAAACACTCTTGCAATAATAAAGAAGTAGTGTTTAATACTTCTACACCACAAAGTGCAACAACAGCAGAGGCAGGATTAAAATCCCTAAACATAAAGAACCAAGACCGTGGCTATAAAAAAGAGAAGCACAAAGACCTGAAAAGGCCATACTACAAGTGACCAGTAATGGAGCGTTGAATCGGTGAATCTGCATGGCCGTCAAATAAACAAACACCATCAAAGGTTATATCCTTCAAACTCTCCCGAACCTTTTCGGGGAATTTTGACTGACGCAACCAAGCGTGTCTGCGAAGAGCAACAGACCGCGCAATGGCTCTACCAATAGAATCGGTTCTGTCCATTGCCAATTTAATATTAAACTTCGCCATCTCACGGCCATTCTTGCACAAGCTGAAAGAGCTCACCCCTGACCTCTTCAGGAAGGGAAGGGAAGGGAACAGATGGTTGACAGAGTCCCATAAAGCATATGAAGCCCTGCCTAAGACACAAGATGTGTTTAAAGACCTCAAGGCCAAAGTAGCTGAAGCAAAGATATTTCTGCCACACAGATCCAACCACCTAGACTCTCTACCTGGTGGAAGTAGAGGAAAATCATCCAGATTCAGCGAGGCCGCAGCAGCTCGCACGACAAACCCCTTAGCAGTAGGATGTCAAGAATGACAGACAAGGTCATCTGGAGCAGGACGATGGCAATGGGAAATGGCATGATCAACAGAGACCCCGGTCACTGGCCACGCCCAAGTTCCCACAAAAATATCATACAGAGATTCGCCATAGGGCAGTGAAGGTTTAACACCAGTCACACCCTGATGAAGCAGGTCCAACAAAGGATCGGATGACAAAGTCACCCAAGGAAGCTGCATATTTAAAACATCAGCCGCTTTCTTTAGCACTTCAGCAAAACCTGCACTAGCCTTGATCGTCATACGTGGCAGATAAAGCAGATCAGCAATAGGAGAGGGTTATAGACTATCATCCTCACCCAGTGCAGCCCAAGAACCTTTTACAATAGGCTGGACAAGACTTACCAAGCGGTCAACGTCACCGGCCTCACCTGAGTCACCTTGCAATGCTGGAGAAACAGAAACAGAGCCCATTCCGAGTTCAGAATGCAAAGGAGAAGATACGGGAACCGCAGTGGTTATGAGCAGCATTTCTGGTGCCGATTGACATCCGGACAGCGACGTATCATCATGCACCATGGCAGCACCTCCGGCGTCGACCGACGTCGAGGCGGTGTCGCATCAGCCTCCTGCGCCGACTGGCAATGGAGTGGCGACGTAGCAACCTCTTGTACTTCATCCAACGCCGCCGGCGTCACAACTGGAAGCTGCACCCGGCTGTGCTCCGACGCCATGATGACCCCAGGCACAGAGTCGAGGTCTTCGACTGGGCCCGAGTGCGAATACGCCGGCGTGTTTCCCGTCGGAGTACCCCCTACCTCTTTGGGCCCAAAGGCACTCCAGGAGGAGGCATGGACCTAAAAATGGTATGCAGAGAATGATAGTATGCCTGCATCTTGGTCATAGTTGCTCCGGCTACAGGTTAAAGTGGGAGGCACAGGGTTGAATCTTGTGCGACGTCCTCCAGTAAAGAACGGGAGGACCCAGCAGAGACTTCACGATGCGGTGAGGCCGAAGGCCGCCGCGACCTCAACTCCTTACTCTGTGATTTTTTTGACTTGAGTGAGCGACGCTCATGGGAAAGGCTCCTTGAACGGCCCCGGGCAGGAACCTCAGAGCGAGAAGGAGACCGGCATCGCCTGGACTCTAATCGGGAGAGCCGTGCAGTCAACAGCTTCATTCTCCTTTCCCGCAAGGACTTAGGCCTCAGACGTTTACAGGCATCGCCCTCGTCGGCATCGTGGTGCTCTCCTAGGCACCACATACTGATGGAATGTAGATCTGTAGCAGACATTTGTCGAGCACAGGCCTCGTACGTCTTAAAACCCGACAGCATACGCACACTGTTCCCTGACGCAAAAAGGTGTAGAAGTAGGCCAAAAATACAAACGGCACGAGGAACCGCTTCTCTGGGTCCGCATTGCGGTGCGGAAAAGAAGAAATTGACATCTGCGCGCCAGAGGGGACTTATATGGCTCCGCTGGCGCCACATCCGGAGATGACGTCATTGCAGAGCAATACGACGCCGTTGCCCGGCATGCGGAGGGACAGCTGAAAAATTTCCGTATCCAGTCTGACGCCTGGGAAGAATTCAAAAGTAAAAGAATCTGCGGCTGTATGACTCTATCAGATAGCTCTCTAAGTGGTAGCTGTGGAGAGCAGCCTTCAGGCTTATCCAGAAGGAGTGTAAAGCAGCTTGTTTTACCAGATCTAATCTGTAGGAGGCTGGCTTAATATATGCTGCTCACTTATGTAAGTGTAGCACCCTGCACTAATCCAAACAAATCTTATGGTGATTTTAGTGGTCTTAGACAACCTTAAAAAGTTATCTAAGTGGTAGCTGTGGAGAGCAGCCTTCAGGCTTAGTCCAGAAGGAGCGTAAAGCAGCTTGTTTTACCAGTACTTAATCTTATGGTGCAGGTTAAGTGAAAAAAAACACACAGTTTAGTTATAAAAATATGTAATTATAATAAACACTCACTTACACAGTGCAATGTCTCCTACACAGAGATATAAACAAAATACACACAAATACTTTGGAAAAAGAACACGTAAGAAGCACAAATACATAGTGTTCTCCAGGGGGAGACCAACCATATGCTAAAATAGTGGAATACAAACCACGACTTAAGTCGAAACTGGACCCAGAAGACGTAGAAGAGTCGGGGACCCAAGAAACCACCCAAAGTGAGTATCTAGGAACCCCACGGAGGCTGTGTGCAGTGTAGGAACACGACTGCGTAATCAATGCAAGTCAATGGGTAAGTAGCGGTTGTAGTTTTAAAGAAGAAGGACGCTTCCCAGCGGACCCTGAAGAAACCCCTTGGAAGATGGAAGGTTGGAGAGTCACCCAACCCGTGGATACCCCAGGAACCAGGATACCTACATCAGGGAACCCGGGTGCATAGGTGTCAAGTGACGTCGAAAACCGCCGTAGACCACAAGGGAGGATTTCGGAAAAGATGCCGCTGGCGAAGAAGGTGAAAGAGTCTGATGGAACCCAAAGGTGGATTCAAGATGAGAGGTACCGGCAAGCAGAGGGGACAAAGTCTATGCCACTCAGGAGGGACCAGGAGGCACGAAAGACGAATGCCCACTGATGTCGGTATATGCAGGAGAGTTGACGGTGCCCTTGAAGTTGTAGGTCTGCGGACCAGGAGATGCTTTGGAATACCAGGAGCCATTCACAAGCTGTCCCACGTCAGGAGGCAAGAGCCAAGGGGTCAGTGTCCGGCAGGGGCATTGTAGGAAAGTAGGATCTGCTTTCATGGTCACCCACACTTTTTGCTGGTGTCATTATGTTTTACTGACTAGTCTGACTGGGATTCTGCTAATCAGGACCCCAGTCTCTGTGCTTCTTCCCTAAAATGGAAACGCAACAAGTGTTTGAAGGCAACCTTTTAACTAGAATAGACCCTGCATATATATCTACAGGATTTAGTGTTTTTATTTCACCATTTACTTTTTATTTCTGAAAAGTTTTTAAATAAATTAAATTGAGTTCATATCACAAAACATATAGGCACACAATAAGATTTACAATACATAATCACATAAATACAATGAACTTGACATTTCATAAGTGAACAACACTAAAGAACAAGTTACTTACCTTAGGTAACGCTTTTTCTGGTGGATACAGTATCTGCATGTGGATTCCTCACCTTATGAATATCCCCCAGCGCCAGCATTCCGCAGAATTTTTTCCTAGCTCTCCACGCCGACGAGGACGTCGGCTCCGCTCGCGACTCCGTATGACGTCACTGGAGCCATAAGAGAGCCTCGTCGGCGTGATGACGTCAGTTCCACCCATTTTTTCCGTGCCTCCGAGGCGAACAGGTGGACCGACAACAGATTTAAAGTATACACAGTATACAACATTTGAACCAATATACACAGTACAAAATCACAAAGGAAAGCTAAAGAACATCAGCATTTCCTATAAATGTACCAGATACAATTGTAAAACAACAACAAGCCAATTAAGGCATACCTCAAGGTATACAAAGGTGGACAACGGGGAGGAGGGTGGGTCAGTGAGGAATCCACAGGCAGATACTGTATCCACCAGAAAAGCGTTACCGAAGGTAAGTAACTTGTTCTTCTGATGGATACATCTGCCTGTGGATTCCTCACCTTATGAATAGATTCCCACAGCAGTCCCACTCCCGGAGGAGGGTGTCCACCTTTCTTATACCAAAAAGTCATGCAAGACAGAGCGCGCAAAATGGCCCTCCCTCCTCACCTCGGAATCCAAGCAATAATGCTTAGCGAAAGTGTGGAGGGAGGCCCAGGTCGCTGCTTTACAAATATCCAACACAGGAACCCCTCTGGCTAGAGCAGAGGTGGAAGACTTAGCCCTAGTAGAATGGGCTCTAATACCCTCAGGTGGTTCCTTACCAGCAAGGGCGTAGCAGATCTTGATGCACAAGATGATCCACCTGGATAGAGTGCGCTTGTGCACAGCTTTGCCTTTTGAGCGTCCAACATAGCCCACAAAGACCTGATCGTCCAAACGCAAGTCCTTTGTTCTGTCCAAATAAAAGCTCATCGCTCTTTTAGGGTCCAGGCGATGAAGTCTCTCCTCCTCCTTGGAAGGGTGAGGGGGAGGATAAAACACAGGGAGAGTTATGGACTGCCCTAGATGGAAGGGAGTAACTACCTTAGGCAGAAAAACAGCCCTGGTCCTGAGGACCATCCTTTCAGCAATTATGGTCAAAAACGGGGGTTTTGAACTAAGAGCTTGAAGCTCACTCACCCTCCTTGCTGAGGTAATGGCTACCAGAAAGACAGTTTTAAAAGATAAAAGCCTCAAAGGACAGCTATGAAGGGGTTCGAAGGGGAACCCATCAAAAAGGTTAAAACAAGATTAAGATCCCATTGGGGCATAACAAAAGGAGTAGGCGGAAACCTATTGGTAAGGCCTTTGATAAATCTCAAAACGATAGGAGACTTAAATAAAGACGGCTGATCAGGAAGACACAGAAAAGCCGATAAGGCTGACAAATAACCCTTAACCGTGGCCACAGCACAACCTTGCTGAGCCAAGGAAAGGGCAAACAGAAGAACATTTGACAAGTGGGCCTTTAAAGGGTCAATGGATCTCTCTCCACACCACTTTACGAATCTTGACCATCTGTAGGAGTAAATGGACTTGGTGGAGTGTCGCCTGGCCGATAAAATAACATCCACCACGTCAGGCGAGAGAGAGAAAGAACTCAGGTTGCCCCGTTCAATCTCCAGGCATGAAGGTGCAGGCTCTGGAGGTGGGGGTGTAGAACCTGCCCCTGCGACTGCGAGAGGAGGTCTGCCCTGAGAGGGAGACGGAGCGGAGGGTGCGATGAGAGGTGAAGAAGATCTGTGTACCACACCCTTCTTGGCCAATCCGGGGCGATCAATATGACTTGGGCCCGGTCTTGGCGAATCTTCCTCAGAACCCGAGGAATCAAGGGTATGGGAGAAAACGCGTAAAGGAGTCGAGAGTCCCAACTCAACTGAAACGCGTCCCCCAACGCCCCCTGCAACGGAAACTGGAGACTGCAGAACGACGGGCAGTGCGCGTTCTCGTGAGTGGCAAACAGGTCCACCCGAGGAGTCCCCCACGTCCAGAAGATGTGTCGAACCACCTCCGGATGAAGCCTCCACTCGTGGTCGTTGGAGAACTGTCGACTGAGACTGTCCGCACGCACGTTCAACACTCCGGCCAAATGATTCGCTATCAAGCAAATCCGATGGTCCTGAGCCCAGGACCAAAGCCGCAACGCCTCTCTGCAGAGACGGTACGACCCTACTCCCCCCTGCTTGTTGACATACCACATCGCGGTAGTGTTGTCCGTCAGGACTTGAACCGACTGACCGCGAAGGGAAGGGAGAAAGGCCTTGAGCGCCAAACGTATCGCCCGCAATTCCAGAAGATTGATATGCGACAACCTTTCCTCTGGAGACCAAAGACCCTTGATCTCCAGATCCCCCAGATGAGCACCCCACCCTAGGGTAGAGGCGTCCGATATCACTGTGGCCACCGATGGAGGAAGATGAAAGGGCTTTCCTTGAGACAGATTGCCCTCCACGCTCCACCAAGTCAGCTCCGCTGCAGCTTCTCTGGAGATCCTGACTGAATCCCTGAGATCTCCGTTGTGCTGATACCACTGCCTGCGGAGACACCACTGGAGTGCCCTCATGTGCCAGCGTGAATGGTTGACCAACAGAATGCAGGAGGCGAACAGACCGAGCAGGCGTAGGACCTTCAGGACCGGAACATCCGCTCCATTGTAAAACAAAGGGATCATCTCCTGAATGTCGAGAATTCTTTGTGGAGGAGGAAATGCTCGACACACAGTAGTGTCCAGTACCGCCCCTATGAACAGGTTGCGCTGAGAGGGCACCAGGTGTGATTTGGGCACATTGATTGAAAAACCCAAGTTGAACAACAGTTGAGATGTTACCCGCAGATGATGAAGCACCATCTCCGGCGACTCCGCTTTGAGCAGCCAGTCGTCCAGATAGGGGAAAACTGGAATCCCCGACCTTCTGAGATGAGCTGCCACCACTGCCATCACCTTTGTGAAGACTCGAGGTGCAGTAGTAAGACCAAACGGGAGGACCGCAAACTGGTAGTGCTGCGACCCAACCGTAAAACGGAGATACTTCCTGTGCGACGTCAGAATGGGGATGTGAAAATATGCATCCTGTAAGTCGATCGACACCATCCAGTCCTCCTGTTGCAGCGCCAGAAGAACCTGAGCAAGGGTCAGCATCTTGAATTTCTCCTGCTTCAGGTAAAAATTCAAGACCCTGAGGTCCAGGATCGGACGTAACCTGCAGTCCTTTTTGGGGATCAGGAAATACCGGGAGTAGCATCCTTGACCCCTTTCCTGCTCTGGAACCACCTCTATCGCACCTTTTTGTAGCAATGCAAGAACCTCCTTCTGCAGAAGAAGCAAATGGTCCTCTGAGCAAAAACCCTGGCAAGGAGGGTAAACAGGAGGAAACTCCCGAAAGGGAAGGGCGTACCCATTCTCCACAAGGTTCAAAACCCAAAGGTCTGTTGTGACCGATTTCCAACCCTGCAGAAAGTGAGACACCCGACCCCCTACAGGACACACATGATCCAGGATGGGGGATCTAGGGCTGCTTTCCTGCGGTACCAGGGGGAGCAGGGGAGGCAGAAGAGGAGGAGGAGGAGGAGAGATTGCAGGCAGAACCTCGTTGGCGACCTCTAGCTCTTCCTCTATAAGATCTATAGAGTGGATTTTGCTGCTGCTGCTGCTGAGGTGAACGGAAGTTGCGAAAGGAAGACCTTCCAAAACCCCGATACTTCTTGTAGCCAAAACCTCTCGACTGGGCTTGCAATCCCAAGGATTTCGCTGTAGCTCTGCTATCCTTAAACCTTTGTAAGGCCGAATCCGCTTTTTCCCCAAAGAGCCTTGACCCGTCAAAGGGCAAATCAAAAAGAGTGGCCTGGACATCAGGGGAAAATCCGGAGGAACGAAGCCAAGCCTGCCTTCTTGCAGCTATGGAGGAGCCCATGACCCTGGCCACTGAGTCAGCCGTATCCAGGCCTGACTGAATAACTTGCCTAGCTGCCGCTTGAGCGTCTGACAGGACCTCCATAAAATTTCCCTTCTCCTCGTCAGGTAACTTAGGTGCCAATTGCTTTGCCGAGTCCATCAAGGCGTGTATGTAACGGCCCAATAGACAAGTGGCGTTGGTCGATTTCAGTGCCATGCTAGAAGAGGAGAAAACCTTTTTAGCTGACTGATCCATTTTCTTTGAGTCCCTGTCAGCTGGGGCCTGAGGAAAGCACCTGAAGATTGCTTGGAGCAAGATGCCTGCACCACCAAACTCTCTGGAGATGGATGGGATGAGAGAAACTCCGGATCCCCTGGAGCAGTCCTATACCTCCTAGCCACAGATTTAGAAACGGCAGGCGAAGAGAGTGGTTTACGCCAAACCTCGAGGATAGGATCCAACAAGGCCTCATTAAAGGGTAAAAGAGGCTCAACTGTGGAGGAAGGAGAATGTAACAAGTCCGTCAACAAATTTGGTTTATATTCAGCAGTGGGCAACTGCAAATCCAACAGCTCCGCAGCTTTCCTTATAACCAAATGGTAGGGAGCTACCTCTTGAGGAGGACAAGCCCTTGTAGAAGAGAGTTCCCACTCAGGAGAGGTATCCAAACCGCTCGCCTCCTGAATGCCCTCAAACTCATCCAGAGACTCTTCCAACTCGCCCTCCTCAGGCTCCTCTGTACGATATTGCTCCTCTTCTAAAAGTCTCTGAGCCTCTCTTCGTGAACGAATCCGTGGACGCGGCGTCGGTGGCGCCGTACGCGGCGTCGGTGGCGCCGTACAGGGCGCCGACCGTCCCAAAGCCGGCGTCGAAGGCGGCATGAGATCCACACGAGGTCGAGAGGAGGGCTCACCAGACGGCGCCGAGGATTCCACCAACGGCGTCGAGACTCTCGGCGCCGGAAACTGCCATGACGGCGCCATCGGCATGAAGGGCATGAAGGGTGACTGGGCATAGTGCTGGGGCACACCCAAGTTGAATGCCAGCGGACCCACGGGACCCGAAGGTGCTCCCAATGGGAAGGCCGCCTTTGTGAAAACTCCGTACATGACATTTAAAAAATGCGACGGATCCGCCCCTGGAGCCGGGAATTGAGGATATGGATTCAAACCAGTATCCAAACGGGGAGTCTCCGACGTCGGACCTACCGGATCCACTGCCGAATCCACTGGTTCAACCTCAGGCACAGGAGAAGGTGGCACATCCTGAACCAACTCGACATCCGAGGTAGCCGAATCCCTCGGCGCCGGAGAATGCGCCGGAGTACCTCTAGGCGAAGTCACACGAGGAGAAGGAGAGGGCGAAGGAGAAACAAAGTCCTTACGGCGACGTCGAGGAACTGGCGAAGGCGACCTCAAAGCCTTACCCTTGGCCGACCGGCGCCGAGATCCATGTCTTCTCTTTTTCTTATGCTTTTTCGACTTCGATGTGTGTGAAGTCGACGACCTCGACTTCGACTTTTCACGCTTACGCCCTCTTCCTTCGTTCTTCGCCTTGGCCAGAAACAACTTGGCTTCCCGTTCCTTAAGTGCTTTTGGGTTCATTTTCCTACAACAGGAACAGTCCTCCACGTCGTGATCCGACGACAAGCACCATAAGCAGTCTTCATGGGGGTCATTGATAGACATGCGACCCCCACATTCCCTACAGGGTTTAAAACCAGACTTCTTCGAAGACGACATCCCTTCTAGCAACAGTTAAAGATGAAAAACAACAAAGTAACTCCACCAAATATGGAGAGTGCTAGAAAACCGTTACGCGTCGACGGCGCGGAAAAAAGGGAACTGACGTCATCACGCCGACGAGGCTCTCTTATGGCTCCAGTGACGTCATACGGAGTCGCGAGCGGAGCCGACGTCCTCGTCGGCGTGGAGAGCTAGGAAAAAATTCAGCGGAATGCTGGCGCAGGGGGATATTCATAAGGTGAGGAATCCACAGGCAGATGTATCCATCAGAACAACAAATACATAACAATAGATGACCAGTCCTTCATTTACAAAGCAAGAAAAAAAAAGTAACGGTGTAGGCTTACTTTATGATATTATCATGCTACAACCTATTACAACACAACCAGACAGTGCTCTAAGGACAACAGGCCAAATGCCTTATTTGTACAATGTAGCAATTAAATTAACTCGCAGTTATTACTGCTGGCTGTATGTGGTCGACGCGTTTCTGAACCCTATATTTGTTTGGGGGTTCTCTTCAGGACCAGGACTTGGTTGAATTCTGAAATAGAAGTGAATATATGAGAGACGTGGAATCTAATTACTGACTTATTCTCTCTTGTTCCTAACTGTACCAATGGTTAAAAAACCGTTCTTACCTTTAATGAGGAAGAACTGAATACGGGGGCAAAAGGGTCTTCAGTCAAATGATGGTAGAACTTATCAATATTCTTATCTAGAAAGAAGGGGGTGAGAAGGAAGGGGTGGCTTACTTAGTAAGGTGCATTCTAAAGAGAATATTGCCTTATGACAAACCACTGATAGCCGTATCAAAACGCATAATTAAATATGCTTCTCTTTGGAGCAATCTCCTCTCTAAATCGCCACCTCTGGTGTCCATTTTGATGACACTGAGAATCGTCCATCTCATGTCATTTTCTGAATGTTTAAGGGAGATGGACGATTCTCAGTGTCATCAAAATGAACACCAGAGGTGGTGATTTAGAGAGGAGATTGCTCCAAAGAGAAGCATATTTAATTATGCGTTTTGATACGGCTATCAGTGGTTTGAATGAAATGTCAGAAGTAAACAGACTGTAAAAAAAAAATTACATTTTCCCCCCCCAAAAAACCCTTTCAATCCATCAAACTCCAGT
This sequence comes from Calotriton arnoldi, assembly GCA_963921515.1. Classification (NCBI taxonomy): domain Eukaryota; kingdom Metazoa; phylum Chordata; class Amphibia; order Caudata; family Salamandridae; genus Calotriton; species Calotriton arnoldi. The sequence continues at coordinate 50,323 of CAWUFW010013021.1, read as the reverse complement.
CCATATTTTACATAACCATCTTGCCTTAATCAACAGTAATGTGACTACATATCCCAGAATGCCATGCGGCGATCATGTGACAATTGCAAGTTTTACTGGGAAGGAAATGTGACCCCGCCCCTGTGTTTGAACTGAATCTTCACTGAACAGTTGGATCCATTATGAATCGTTTAACCGGCCACCCAGGCAAGTTTTGTATAAGGCAAGTGTTGAAGACAGGTATATGTTATAAGGCAATATTCTCTTTAGAATGCACCTTACTAAGTAAGCCACCCCTTCCTTCTCACCCCCTTCTTTCTAGATAAGAATATTGATAAGTTCTACCATCATTTGACTGAAGACCCTTTTGCCCCCGTATTCAGTTCTTCCTCATTAAAGGTAAGAACGTTTTTTAAGCATTGGTACAGTTAGGAACAAGAGAGAATAAGTCAGTAATTAGATTCCACGTCTCTCATATATTCACTTCTATTTAAGAATTCGACCAAGTCCTGGTCCTGAAGAGAACCCCCAAACAAATATAGGGTTCAGAAATGCGTCGACCACATACAGCCAGCAGTAATAACTGCGAGTTAATTTAATTGCTATATTGTACAAATAAGGCATTTGGCCTGCTGTCCTTAGAGCACTGTCTGGTTGTGTTGTAATAGGTTGTAGCATGATAATATCATAAAGTAAGCCTACACCGTTACTTTTTTTTTCTTGCTTTGTAAATGAAGGACTGGTCATCTATTGTTATGTATTTGTTGTTTAGTGTTGTTCACTTATGAAATGTCAAGTTCATTGTATTTATGTGATTATGTATTGTAAATCATATTGTGTGCCTATATGTTTTTTGATATGAACTCAATTTAATTTATTTAAAAACTTTTCCCCCAAAAAAAAGTAAATGGTGAAATAAAAACACTAAATCCTGTAGATATATATGCAGGGTTTATTCTAGTTAAAACGTTGCGTTCAAACACTTGTTGTGTTTCAAAAGTATCAGTGGTCTAGTTTGAACGCGAAAACAGACCCTACCCCTATTTTTTTGAAAAATTGTTGTGCGGGCGGCTGCTCGTGTGGGTATTCTTGAAATACTATTGTAAGGGGATCAGATTAAATTTATGGTTTCGCTGTCTTTGGCTTAACCAAATAGAGGTCATGTCAGAAAAAGACACACTTTCTTATACTGAAGATCATAATCAACGACTTATTAATGCACCATCCTTGTTTCCCACTGTCAATTTAAGCACAACAGCAAAAACTCAGAATGAGTCTGAGAAATTGATCAGACTACAAAAAAAGCTGATTAGAACTGAGCTTCACGGATACTTTCTCTTAGAGAATTTGAAAGCAGGCACAATCCCTTGGGGTCTTCAGATAAAAAAAATTCCTGTAATCTTTATAGAAGATTCAGAATATAAGAAGGGGTTTAGTTTTATAGAGACTAAGTGCAGTAGAGATCTTATGGTGCATTCTATTGAAACTGCCCAAAGATTGTGCCGCATACAAGCGGATGAGATTGAACAACTTACACAGTCGATTAAAGACAATCATACAACCACTGAAGCCAAAACCTTATTGGAAAAAATCGACAAAGAGATCGCCACATTCAAAGACAATACGATTAACTTTAAGAATTCTAAATTCGAGCGCGATAAGAAATCTTTCAACTTGGAGACAGTGTACCCTTATTTGAGAGAAGATTTTTATACGAGAGAGGACTCTCGTAGGTTTCTACCTGACAATCAAGGTAGATCTAGAAAAAAGTTTTTGACTTTTTCAGAGACATCATCATCTGACTCAGACGGAGCTCTTGAGGCAGGAGAAGGACCATCTCGCCCAAACCAACAGAGAAGAAATAATAACAGCACTTTTTTAGGGAGTGGTCCACAACTAAAACGAGAGCGATACAAACCCCAGCCATGGGAAATGCGCACCAGGCGCCAACATTACAAGTCATGAAAAAAACATCCATTATCAATTTATCTGAAAAGATATTAACATCTGAACAGGAAGCTGTATTAGAACTTGGCTTAAAATGTATACCTAGTTGTAAACACGATCTGGTACATTTGAAGGTTGAAGCTATCGAACTTTTTAGGAAAATAAGACTACATGCCTTTTTCAAGGATAAAAATGAGCCATTGATGATAGAACCTTCAGGGCTTAGGAATAAATCGACTTTTTGCCCTCCATCTTACACTGTTCCTAGGAATATAGTCACATTTGAACAAACAGTTCTCTCTTCCCTTAATCAACTGAAGACTAAAAAGATGTTTGTTAAAAATAACCTGTCAGTCCCACAAAGGGCAGCCATTAAAGAACTACAAGAGGCTAAAGATGTGGTGATTAAACCAGCCGATAAAGGCGGGGCCATAGTGGTTTGGGACAGAGAGTTATAACTACAAGAAGGACGAACCCATGTCTATAATCAAATGTGGTATAGAAAAATCCAGTCGGACCCTGTAAAACAGATTCAGGCAGAAATTAAGACCATCACAGATGAGGGGCTAGAATTGGGGATCTTAGGTCCCAAAGAATATGATTACCTAAATAAAAAACATCCAAGGACACCTGTGATCTATTTCCTTCCAAAGGTCCATAAAAATGCAACTACCCCTCCTGGTCGCCCCATAGTTTCTGGGTGTGACTCAGTGCTTGAAACCATCGCTAAATATGTTGATGTATTCTTGAAAGAATTCTTGGTAAATGTTACATCATACCTCAGGGATTCAACCGACTTTATCAATAAAGTTGAGGGTTTTCAGTTTGACACTACTCGCCACATACTAGTCACTCTTGACGTTGTGTCTTTGTACACGCAAATACCTCAAGATGATGCACTTGACGTCTTAGAATATTTTCTAGAAAGTAGAGATCGTCCCCATCGGGTCCCCACCCAATTTATTCTATCTTTAGCCTCACTGGCTCTCAAGAGAAATTATTTCAAGTTTCAATCTGATTTCTTTGTCCAAGTAAAGGGGACTGCCATGGGATGCCCATTCGCGCCGGAGATGGCAGTCCTCTACATGGCGAAGTATGAGGACCGGCACATCTATAATAACAATCCCTTTGGCCAGCATGTGGCACAATGGTACCGTTATATAGATGATGTATGGTGCATCTGGGCTGGCACAGAAGGAGAACTGTTGCAATTTCATTCGTGGTTGAGTACACGCAACCCAGACATACAATTTAGTCTCAATCAGAGTACTTCCAGTCTGACATTTTTAGATGTGGAAGTACGCCCAACCGAATCCGGATTGATCACTACTCTATATATCAAACCGACTGACAAAAATACGGCTTTAAATTTTAGAAGTTACCATCCAAAAAGTTTGAAAGAAAACTTACCGTATGGTCAATATTTGCGCGTCAGAAGAAATTGTACGCGACAAGAGGATTATGTGATACACTCTGAGAATTTGACGTCGAAACTTAAAGAGAAAGGCTACCCGTCAAAATTGTTGAAACACTCATGCAAACGGGCATGGTTCACACCTCGTGAAGTGTTGCTTGAGAAACAACAAAAGAAATCTATGAATCGCCTAGTCTGCGTTTCGACATATGGCCCATATACGAACTCATTCAAGAAAATTGTACGCCAGAACTGGCATTTGGTGAAGGACATTGATAAAGATCTTCAGGTCCCCTTATTTGCCCTTAAAAAGAACACAAGTATAGGACAGAGACTAATCCGGGCGTCGGATGACCCCCCAAAAAAACCTGAAACACTTGGCTCCTTCTTTGGCTTACCACCATTAAAGGGTCACCACAAATGTGGGAATTGCCAAGCCTGTAACTCCGCGATTGAGGGGTCGGAATTTATCTGTGGCCGAGACAAATGGGTACATAATGATTTTTCGAATTGCAAGACCAAGAACGTGGTCTATGCAATCAGCTGTCCTTGTCCTCTGACATACATTGGTAAAACAACTCAAGAGATAAGACTGCGAATAAGTCAACATCGTTCTAGGATTAAAAATCGGGTCATGAATGCAGCCCTGGTGGCGCACTTTGAGGCCCTTAAACATTCAGAAAATGACATGAGATGGACGATTCTCAGTGTCATCAAAATGAACACCAGAGGTGGCGATTTAGAGAGGAGATTGCTCCAAAGAGAAGCATATTTAATTATGCGTTTTGATACGGCTATCAGTGGTTTGAATGAAATGTCAGAAGTAAACAGACTGTAAAAAAAAAAGTCAAATTTTTTTCTCCAAAAAAACACTTTCAATCCATCAAACTCCAGTCCATATTTTACATAACCATCTTGCCTTAATCAACAGTAATGTGACTACATATCCCAGAATGCCATGCGGCGATCATGTGACAATTGCAAGTTTTACTGGGAAGGAAATGTGACCCCGCCCCTGTGTTTGAACTGAATCTTCACTGAACAGTTGGATCCATTGTGAATCGTTTAACCGGCCACCCAGGCAAGTTTTGTATAAGGCAAGTGTTGAAGACAGGTATATGTCATAAGGCAATATTCTCTTTAGAATGCACCTTACTAAGTAAGCCACCCCTTCCTTCTCACCCCCTTCTTTCTAGATAAGAATATTGATAAGTTCTACCATCATTTGACTGAAGACCCTTTTGCCCCCGTATTCAGTTCTTCCTCATTAAAGGTAAGAACGGTTTTTTAAGCATTGGTACAGTTAGGAACAAGAGAGAATAAGTCGGTAATTAGATTCCACGTCTCTCATATATTCACTTCTATTTCAGAATTCGACCAAGTCCTGGTCCTGAAGAGAACCCCCAAACAAATATAGGGTTCAGAAACGCGTCGACCACATACAGCCAGCAGTAATAACTGCGAGTTAATTTAATTGCTACATTGTACAAATAAGGCATTTGGCCTGTTGTCCTTAGAGCACTGTCTGGTTGTGTTGTAATAGGTTGTAGCATGATAATATCATAAAGTAAGCCTACACCGTTACTTTTTTTTTTTTTTTTTCTTGCTTTGTAAATGAAGGACTGGTCATCTATTGTTATGTATTTGTTGTTTAGTGTTGTTCACTTATGAAATGTCAAGTTCATTGTATTTATGTGATTATGTATTGTAAATCTTATTGTGTGCCTATATGTTTTTTGATATGAACTCAATTTAATTTATTTAAAAACTTTTCCGAAATAAAAAAGTAAATGGTGAAATAAAAACACTAAATCCTGTAGATATATATGCAGGGTTTATTCTAGTTAAAAGGTTGCGTTCAAACACTTGTTGTGTTTCCAAAGTATCAGTGGTCTAGTTTGAACGCGAAAACAGACCCTACCCCTATTGTTTTGAAAAATTCTTCCCTAAAATGGACATGGTGAGTACTTAGGTACACTCCAGATTTGCTACTGGTGCACTCTTGTAAGTCCCTAGTACAAGGTACTAAGGTACCCAGGGCATAGGCACACCAGGGGTCTCCCATGGGCTTAAGCATGTATTATGCCTCCCATGAGAGACCACCCACATTGTGACTACAGGACTGCCATTGCAGCCTGTGTAAGCTGGTGCTAGCACCACTTATGACAGATAAATATTTCCTTATATCTGAGGTCACTGCACTTAAAAACTATAAGTCACCCCTAAGGCAGGCCTTTCAATCCTGAAGGCAAGGTGCTCGGTTCTAAAAGTGAGGGTGCCCCTGACTGAGCAGGACACCCTTACAACCTTCGGAGTCCATTCTCCTGGGTTGTAAGTGCATCAGCCATTAAGATACATAGAGTGGCTATGCGTCATAAACTATTACAGCCAGTTTGGCTATATCTAAACTGGCTGTAACAAACTCTGTCGTGCTTGGTATAAAACATGTTGGAATCATAAGGGGTATCATTCCATGCACAGTAAAGCTCCTCCGGGAGGCCCTCAGTGCTCCTGGTAGCAGTCTTCTATACACGGACAGCAAACCGAGTTTGAGGCCAGTATCCCTCGTCAAAACCGCTGGAACAGAACCCCTGTGCACAGTGTCGACTTGCCGCTGCCAAGGCTTATTGACTGTCTCCCCAAGAGCTCTTCGGGCTCCAAGAAGCTCGAGCCTTAAGCATCTCCTACAGCCAAGATCTTCACCTGCACCGCATCTTTTGCACCATGGGCCTTCATCCTTTGGTGAGCTGTTCGAGGTCCTCTTGCAACACCTGTGCCGCGGCCCGTGGGTCCTCTCGAGGGTCTTCTACGACTCCAGTGGGCTACCCTGCTTGCTCAGGGCCTGCTCTGACAGGTCAGGGGATCAGGACAAAGTGGGTGGGAATGCTCCAGAAGATGGGTCATGCGGGGTTACTTCTAGTGTCCCTAACTCTGAGCATGACCAAGAGGAGTCGGAGGACCCCACATTGGTGAACACTGATCCCCCAGGGAATAGTGCAGATGGTACAGAGCGTGTCCCTAGAAGTAGGTCCCACTTTATTCCTCCTGGGAGGATTCAGAGCAGCCAGAGGAGGTCTAGATCTCCCTATGCCGAGTCCAATACTTCAGATACTTCCATAGGGACCTCTATATCTAGCAAGAGGCAGGACTTCTTGGAAAGGGAGTACCATATGATCAAACTTTAGATAATTAGACTCAAGCTCAGGCGAGATCAGTTGGTCCTCGACAAGGAGGCCATAGAAGTACAGAAAGCTAGGAAGAAACTGGGACTAGAGTCCCGTGGTGGCAGCAATAGGGTCCCTAGAATCAGGAAACCATCCTCTGACACTAGGAACCTGAGCAGGATAGTCCCTCCTTACCAGGAGGGGGATGACACCCATAAATGGATCACTGCTTTGGAGAGGGTCTGTAAAGTACAGAAGGTCACTCAAGGGCAGTGTGCAGCTATCCTGTGGCTCTCCTTTGCTAACAAAGATAGAGATAAGCTCCTCACTGTTAGAGAAGAGGATGATGACAATTACTCAGTCCTGAAAAGTGCGCTCATAGATGGGTTTGGCTTGACCACTGAGCAATACAGGATTAAGTTCAGAGACACCCAGAAGGCACACACCCAGGACTGGGTAGATTTCTTTGATAGTGCTATTAAGGCTATGGAAGCAAGGTGCAGGACTATGAAGCATTTTATAATTTGTTAATGAGGGAGCACATCCTTAATAACTGTCAGAACCAACTTTTGCACCAGTACCTGGTGGATTCTGATCTGACCTCTAACCAAGAATTGGGAAATAAGGCAGACAAATGGGTTCGCACCAGGGTTGGCAGAAAAACCATGGTGGTGGAGGTGACCAGAAGAAGCAAGATTCTTCTAAATCCTAGGAGAAGGGTGGGGAGAAGGGCAAAGACAGAAAGTAGTCTTCTCAAGGTCCCCAAAAACCCACATCTGGGGGTGAGTCCCAAAACTCCAAAAAGGGAAAAAAGAAACCTTGGTGTTATTTATGTAAGGTAAAGACCCATTGGACAAGAGATGTTGGTTGTCCAAAGGCCAAGGAACCTACTACCACTGCCTCTAAGGCAACTGCGCCTCCTAGCACCAGTACAAGTGGTAATACAACAACCAAGGGATTAGTTGGGTTAACCTTGGGCTGTCGTGTAGTTCCTATAGTACCCATGCAGGACCTGCGCGTTTGGATAACATACACTGTGGGATTGGTGGTAGACTGACCCTATGCACCCCCACCGTATATGTTAGCCTGATTTGCATTAGCTAGCTCACAGTGCCACTAGAATCTCCTCTTATCGGGGAGAGATTAGTTTCTGGCAACCTTAGATCATGACAACCCAAATTCCTCAGAATCGTGGAAACAATGTACTACCTTTCGCTCAGTCACTCGTGCTTACTTATTCGGTTTGTCTCAGAGAGTTACACAGAATAAACAGTCTGGGCGTTTCAATAAGTATTTATTGAACAGGTGCTATTCTAGTGTAAAATATATGTGCTGCGGCAACCAGCAGACAATAGCAGAGATATATTATCAGCAGTATGATAAAAGCAAAGGGATAGAACCGTTCTACCATATTGCAATAATCATGAATACATACATGAATATTAAAAGCATTATGAAAGTGCGCGTACTCCTACGATACCTAACTAGATGTACCTGAGTGTACCTAGCACATGTGTAGGTCTAAAAGCCTAAGAGCCAAGAATCCTTCTAGGATTTAGTCGAACACCCATACTGAATAGAGAGAGTGCGAGACCCCGTCCTGGTCTCGAGTTGAACACCCCGCAAGGGATGTTAGACCGCTGTCAGCTGGAGCGACTGCATGCAGGAGCCTCAGCGTCTCTGGTCAGTGTGTCAGCATGGAAGTCTCGGTTCCCTCTGTCTTACCGGGGTAAAATGTGGTGTATTTATACCCTGAAGACTCTAGTTGCTTCATATGGTTTGTATTGGCCCTTGTTAGGCGTGAGGAAGACGTCAGGGGTGAACTTTGTACATACATATTATGCAGGTGGTGTATTCCTAGAGAGCCATGCATAATTGATGAGTACAGTGTGGGCCTGTGTTTGGGAAAAACCCTGCTGTATTCAAAACCACAGACTAGATAACGTTCAACCCTCAGAGCTCATTGTGTACTAGCGAGGACCAATGTAGGTGAAAGATCATGCCTATATAAGGAATCATGACTATAATAGGGCATGTACAGTTATGACCATAATAGGGCATATGCGGCTTTGACCATAATAGGGCAAGTACGAATATGACCGTATTAGGGCAAATACGAATACGTCCATCTTAGGGCATGTATGAATGGGTCTACATTAGGGCCTCTATACGGGACATAACACCCACTCCTCTTCTGAATAGGATGACAATGACCATACTTAAAATCTGGACCATTCAAAAATATTTTAAAAACAAGTAAAAACATGGTTTTAAAATTGTTAAAAAAAATTCAAAAATGTTACAATTCAGCTATTTCCACTAAAAAAGAAATGTCTATTTTGTTTCTCTATATAAGTTGCATCACTCAAAGCTGAAGAAGGCCATGCTTTTCTTAAGCGAAAGTGTCAATTTAGGAAATGTTCCAAATTTGCTCGTTTATTAGGAGAACGAGTGGAGAAGCCAAATTCTTTCCCAGGACGCGATGAGCCAATTCGAGATTAAGTGTCCTGGCTGGGAAGCACAACATTATTGTTAGCTACTGCAGATGACAAATCCAACGCCTCACAGAGAACGTCAATCGCACATAGATGGTATGTAGCACTACCAACAGTCGGTGCTGCGGCAGCTTGTGCGGCAGTTGTTACCTGGGTGCCTGTGGAGGAGTCACCTAACCCAGCAGGAGCAAACGGCACCTGTGGATTCTCAAGGAATGCATTCATCAGAATCGGAAGACGCTGGGGACAACACAGAGCATGGGCCTTTACGGGGTCCAGAATTGCATCCGTGTCCGGAGGCGCATCTGATGGAAATGTTAGACAAAGATCCAACGTGCATTCTTCTCCGCAAAGCAGGCATCGAAGAACAGGTAAGATGCAGTCTACCCAGACTGGTCGAAAGGATAGAAACCAGGAGGCATTGAGTTCTCGCAGGCACGACATGCCCAGAAGTTGTACCATGCGTTCACAGTATTTCCGCTCCAGGAACATGTTCGCCATTCCCTCGGGAATTGGGCCGTCCATTGCGTAGCAGTAGTATTATGAATAGGACCCCTGCAACCAGCAATAGGATAAGCGGGAGTCCTCCAAATACGCTTCCCAATACGGAGTGTATAAAATTTGGGATTACTCCGAGGACTGTCTGAAAGGTGCTTAACAGTCCTGACCCGATGGTCTTAAATAGGTGTGCAATACCGCTCGTATCAGACATATTGAAGATACGTCCCACCATTTCTACGAAATGAAAGGGGCAGTTTGTACGTATAAGCGCCTGTATCTCAGTTGAGGTCCTTGCAACCTGAAGTTCATAGGTTTCTCGAGCGGAGGTTAAGGGCACGGGTTGCTGTAAAAGCATGGCTTTCAATCTGCTCAGAGTAACAAATTGTATGAAAGAAACGTTCAGTGAAGGCCATAACAGCGCCTCCCTGACTGTGTTCAGTGGAGGAAACAATACTTGCATACAGCAAGTAAACCTGGAGTTAACAGTGACCAGATATGCGACGCCCGGAAGCATCCCACAGCCACCTTGATCATTTAACATTAAGTAACTCCCATTCGAGAGCAGCTGGAAAACCGGCGTGATCTTGGCCGCTGGGGTACCTGACATGTGACAAGATAAGTTCACTACTGAACCGCTACAGGCCCCACGTAGAGAAATATCCTGACACATGAGAGAACCGCTCAAAGCGTTCTTGCAGTTTGTACCACTCAGATACACTTCTCGATCCCCATTCCGGCATCAATATCTATATGGTAACTCCCAAGTTTCCTTGATGTATCCCTTACCCATCTTTTCATATTTGCCCGCCTGCATTTGCTCAAGGCAATATTGAAACTGAAACCTAGTGAAAGGCAGAGTGATTTGGCCATGAATTAGCCATTCTGTTGATGGTGATTCGGCTACAGTGAATGGTAAACATTCCAGTTTCTCAATACGCAGCATTGTATATTTGGCTCCTGTTAGAAATGGGGGTCTCTGGTTGGCAATGGCTGGCGCCAATGTCCAAATAGGGACCCTTCTTCCTAAGTCAGGGCAAGTGGGCTACCCCCTTTGATAACCCCTGCTCAACCCTGTGGTAACGTAGCACGAGCAGTTAGGCCTATCTCAGAGGCAGTGTGTGAAGCATTTATGACCATGCACAATAAGGCAGTATCGACACCACAAAAGGACACAACTCAAGTAGGTATAGAAAAATAGTATCTTTTTCTAAGGTTTAACACAAGACACTCAAAAGCGTTTTAACCAGCCACAATGCACGTAAATCAGTAGGGACTTAAAAAGGCAATAACGTATTCACCAGAACGTGGCACTGACTGAGTTCAAGGCCTGGGTCTACGCGACCCGTTGCGCACCAGATACCTGCCGTTGGACGGGGACACAGCACGCAGCTTCTCGAAGAAGCGGAGACAGTGACAGGCGGACTCCCAGCGACCACAACTCTTGACTGCAGTGGTCCGCAACGTGCACTCACAATGATTCGGGCACTCGGGGACAGGCGGGCTCTCAGCGGCAGCAGCACGCGGCTGCGGCGGCCTGGGCTGGTGGTGGCAATGACTCTCGTCGTGCAGCTCCGTGGTGGGCTCACAGCGGCAGCAGCTCTCTCTTAGCTGCGGCAGCCCACAGGACGACTCGCGATGATGCAAAGTTGGCAAAGGTGCAGCACTCGGCAGCAGCAGCTCTCTCTTGGCTGCGGCCGCCCACAGGACAAATCACGATGATGCAAAGTTGGCAAAGGTGCGAGCACTCAGCGTCAGCAGCTCTCTCTTAGCTGCGGCGGCGGCCCACAGGACAAATCACGATGATGCAAAGTTGGCAAAGGTGCGGGCACTCAACGGCAGCAGCTCTCTCTTAGCTGCGGCGGCCACAAGACACATCACGATGATGCAAAGTTGGCAAAGGTGCGGGCACTCAGCGGAAGCAGCTCTCTCTTAGCTGCGGCGGCCCACAGGACAAATCACGATGATGCAAAGTTGGCAAAGGTGCGGGCACTCAGCGGCAGCAGCTCTCTCTTGGCTGCGGCGGCCCACAGGACAAATCACGGTGAGGCAAAGTTGGCCAAGGTGCGGGCACTCAGCGGCAGCAGCTCTCTCTTAGCTGCGGCGGCCCACAGGACAAAGGATGATCTCGACCAGGCTGGCACAACGGCGGGCACTCAGCGGCTACAGCTCTCTCTTAACTGCGGTGGCCCACACAGATTCAGCGAAGGTTCCAAAGGTTCAAATTAAGGCGGGCTCTCAGTGGCAGCAGCTCTCTCTTAGCTGCAGCGGCCCACACAGAGTTAACAAGGGTTACCAGTCCGCGTTCCTCACAATAGAACTAGAGGCTCCGGATTACTTGACGGAGGCCTCACCTGCAAGTAGTATCCCTCGCACAGGAATTCAGACGGCTGACTGGGTGAAGTCTAATGTCCCTGAGACTTCAGCAGGAGGCGCTCTCAATTCAGGCCCTCGGGTAGTTTCTTCAGCAAGCTTGGTGAAAGTTTCAAAGTCCTTTCCTCTGTTCACTCGGACAGAGTTTCGTCTTGACATCCAGAAGGAACACACTTGAAAAAGGTTTCAGCGCAGCGTTTTATACCTAAAAAGTCTTTGTTCTCTAAAGTCACAAATCACTGAATCCAGCCAGAACCAGTTCGGTGGGGTCGGGGAGCACTTGGTTTACGAGGCGACATCCTGCCCTTTGAGAATCAGGGAGTCTGCTATCAGACGCCCAGTGGGAGGTGGAGCCATCATTCACCTTGCCAGGCACGGCCCTGCTCAGATCAAAGAGTTACCCCTCCCCATACTCTAAATGCCGATCTCTCTCTCAAGCCAGGTCTGACCCAGCTGGCCCTGCTGCTCCAAAACCAGACGGCCAATACACACACTAGCAAAGCCTACAGGAAAGCTTAGGCAAGAAAATACCTCGTTTCTAGAAGAGGCATTTTCGAACACGGGCTATGCAAATGATCCTTACTAAAAGATGTATCTCAATGTCCTGAGCTGGGGGCAGGTAGGATTATGGAATGTAATACTCAGCCTGCCCATTCTGGCATATGAGAACGGATAGCCTCACAATAGTAAACAGTGAAATGGAGGGTAACTCGCTATTAGAACATGCTACACAGACATACTTTAAAAGCTGCTTCGGTGGGTAGCGCAAATCAGCGCTGCAGGCCCACCAGCAGTATTTGGTCTACCAGCCCTGGGCACACATAGTGCACTTATACTAGGGACTGACAGGTAAACCAAACGAGCCAATTATGGTTATCCCAATTCATACAGTTATCTTTACACAGGGAGCATTTGCGCTGTGGCACTGATTGGCAGTGGCACAGCGCCCAGAGCATCTAAATCCAGCCAACATAAAAGATAGGAAGCGAAAAGAGAAAGGGAGACCCGCGCCAATGATGCCAGGTCTAACACGCGTCCCCTCCAGCTGAAATGTGGGGAGAACTAACCATCCCCTTGGGAGTTCTCATCACTAAGGCGGAAAAATCTGGACAGACCGTCAGCATTGGCGTGTTCTGTACCAGGGCGGTGTTCCACCGTGAAATCCATACCCTGTAGGGAAATGGACCACCTCAACAACTTAGGATTCTCACCCCTCATATGCATCAACCATCTAAGGGGCCTGTGGTCTGTCTGAGCCCAGAAGTGAGTCCCAAACAGATATGGTCTCAGCTTCTTCAGCACCCAGACCACAGCAAATGCCTCACGCTCAATTGCACTCCACCTCTGTTCCCGGGGAAGTAAGTTCCTGCTTAGGAAGGCTACCGGTTGGTCTAGTCCCTCCTCATTGATCTGTGACAGAACAGCCCCTATACCATGCTCTGAGGCGTCTGTCTGGACAACAAATTCCTTTGAAAAGTCGGGCGCCTGAAGCACGGGTGCGGTGCACATGGCAGTCTTCAGGGCATCAAAAGCGTTCTGACAGGTGTCAGTCCAGTTTACCTTCTTTGGCTGCTTCTTAGAAGTCAGCTCAGTCAAGGGTGCAACAATGTTGTCATATCCCTTGACAAACCTCCTGTAGTACCCCGTGAGTCCTAAGAAGGCTCTCACCTGCGTCTGAGTCTTGGGGGTTCCCACGCCAGGATAGTTTCAATTTTGGGCTGAAGGGGCGCCACCTGGCCGCTCCCCACCTGGTGCCCCAAATACACTACAGAACCCTGCCCAATCTGGCACTTACTGGCTTTGATTGTGAGGCCTGCCTTCCGCAGTGCCATCAATACCTCCCAGAGGTGGCGCAGGTGGTCCTCCCAAGAGGAGCTAAACACCGCAATGTCATCCAGGTAGGCGGCACTGAAGTCTTCCAGCCCAACCAACACCCTGTTGACCAGCCTCTGAAAGGTGGCAGGGGCATTCTTCATTCCATAGGGCATCAGCCGGAACTGGTAGTGCCCATCGGGTGTGGAGAATGCTGACCTCTCCTTTGCTCCCTCAGTCAAGGCGATCTGCCAATACCCAGACGTCAAATCAAATGTGCTGAGGTATTTTGCAGCCCCTAACCGATCTACAAGCTCATCAGCTCTGGGGATGGGGTGCGCGTCAGTCTTCATGACTGAATTGAGGCCCCTATAGTCCACGCAGAACCGAAGTTCTGGGGTGGTACCAGGCGCTGCAGCTTTTGGTACCAGGACCACTGGGCTGGACCAAGGGCTGCTAGAGGACTCAATCACCCCTAGGGCAAACATTTTGGTAACCTCATCCTTAATGTAGGCCCTTACCCGGTCAGTCACTCGGTAAGCCTTGTGCTTAATGGGAGGACTGTCCCCAGTGTCCACGTCATGGACACACCAATCATTGACACTAGGCACCAGGGAGAACAGATCACTGAATTGCCCCAACAGTTGGCGACAATCACCCTGCTGCTCAGGAGTCAGTGTGGTGGAGAGGACCACACCCTCCACTGACCCATCTCGCTCCCCTGCACACAGGAGGTCAGGAAGGGGCTCGCTCTCCTCCTCCATCCCAGCATCTGTGACCAGAAGCATCCCACTTCAGACCTCTCAAAGTGGGGCTTCAGGCGGTTAACATGCAGGACCCGCAAGGGGTTCCTGGGAGACTGCAAGTCCACCACGTAGGTAACAGGACTCTTGCGCTCCACCACCTCAAAGGGGCCGGTCTACCTATCCTGGAGCGCACAGGGCTCCACCGGGGCCATGACCCAAACCTTTTGTCCAGGCTGAAACTCGATCAGAGTGGCATTCTGATCGTGCCAGCGTTTCATCTCTTCCTGGCTGGCTTCCAGGTTTGCCTCAGCAAGTTTCCTGAAACGCCGAGTCTGGTTCCTGAAGGCCAGCATGTAACTGCCGCACCCCCTCAAGAGAAGGGCAGGTTCTCTGTTGCTCGCAAAATTCCTCCCTGGAGGGCCCCCCTTCCTGCTGCCAATGGGTCAGCTCCAGTAGGTCCCCCAGTTCAGCCACTTGTTCCCCTGTAGGTTCCAGGGCATCCCCCTCAAGGTCTGCTCCCTCCGGGACCGTGGGGGCGGTTTCCCGTGCCCCCTACCCCTTCTCTTTAAGGCAGGGGCCTGGGCCATACTTTCAGGCTCCAGACCCTCCTGAACACCCTTCTGAGCTGTCATGGACCGAGTGGTCGCACACGCCCACTCAGGCAGACCCAACATTTCCAAATGAGGCTTTCTCTCCACCGTAGCCCACGGGGAGTTCTCTAGATCAGTGCCCAACAGACAGTCTACAGGCATGGCGGGCCTCACAGCCACTTGAAGAGTTCCTGAGACCCCCCCCCACTCGAAGGGAACCTGAGCCACTTCAGACTGGCTCTCTGAGTTGTCTGCAGACACTACGGGGCAGAATGCATGGGGGACAACCTGCTCTTTGGACACCAGTCACACTAGCTCCGGTGTCCCTGAGAGCCTCCACCCTATGGCCATTGATGGTCACCCACTGCCGGTACTTCTTAGTGTTATTAGGCAGTGTGGGGTTAGGGACCTTCTCAAAGTCACCTAGCGAGACAAGGGTTAACTCTACGGGATCCCACCCACCTTGGACCTCTACCTCCTCCCTTCCCAGGGCTACACTGGCAATCTGGCGGGATGGTGCACGGGGTGGTGCACGAGGGGATGCATTGGGGTACCTCTGGGGACACTGGGGATCATAATACCGGTGGCCCACTTGACCACACCTGAAACAAGTGAGTGGCCCCCTCTGAACAGGCCTACCTGTCGGGGACACTGGCTTCTTCTCAGGGGAGGCTGGGACACCCCTGCTTGGTTCCCTTGGGAATTACTTTGGGGCCCTCTCTGGAACTCCTCGGCTTACCCTTGTCCCCCACTTCTCTGCTGGGGACCCTGCCCACCTCTGGCGAAGTCTCCCACAAAACCTTTGCGGACCCGGGTGCTCACCCAGCGGTCCGCCTCCTCAGCAAGCTTTCTAGGGTTAGTCAGCTTGCTATCAATCAGGTGCTGGCGTAGCTCTGGAAAACAGTTACTAGAAAAATGCTCCCACGCAAACAAATCATACAATTGCTCGAAAGTTTCCACTTTGCTACCCTTTACCCAGCGATCCATTGCTCTGCAGAAAAAAGACAAATATTCAACCCACGTGGTACCCTCTAACTTCTTACAGGTTCTAAACCTCTGCCTGTACATTTCTGGGGTCAAACCATAAGGGGTCATCAAAGCTTCTTTCATATGGGCATACACCACCCTGCTCTCCTCAGGCAGGTCCAACAGGGTATCCCTACCATCACTAACAAAGCGCCCCCACAATCCCGCTCCCCAATCCTTCTCAGGGACCCGGTGGGACACCATTGCTATCTCATATGCGGCAAACCATTGCCCAATATCCTCACTCTTGTGAAAATCCTTAATGACATCCTTAGGAATATAAACTCTACTCTCAGGAGTTACTAAAGGTATGCTGCCACCAGAGGGGAGACCGGGACACTCCTCGCCCTGATCTCTATATCCCTCAACATTCTCTCATGCTCCATTCTCATTTTCTCAAGTTCAATTGACAATCGATCCTTCTCAATGTCTAACTTCTTACTCTCAAGGTCCTTCTGACCTTCCAATTTAGCCATCTCCAAACTATGCCTCCTATCTCTCTCCCTGTCCTCCAGCTCTTCTGGGGTCAGGCTCCTTTGGGATACACTAGTACCTGGATTGGAGGGCGTTCTATCTCCCCCCCCTTTACTGCATCATCCTGCTGCCCTCCAGCATTCTCTTCCTCATCCCAGCGGACTCTCTCGCTTCCCACCAGGCCTTCAGCGCCTTCTGGTACTCCTCCTTCCTAGAGAGACCTATCACGGGGACTGCGAATTGCTTACAAAATGACTTCAGCTGTCTGGCAGTATAGGTATCTAATCTTTCCTCCTCAAAGGTGAGATCCTCCGAAGCATTGGATGTTGGCCTTCCCATATTAGCAGTACTCATGGCTGTGATCAACAATTCAATACTAGAACAACCAACCCAAAAAAAAATTCGAAGAGGGGAAAAAAAAAACGTGCGTGGCTGCGCTTTGGTCTGTACTCACTAGTGGCGTCTACCAGTTATTGTACGTGGATCATAAATGCAAGTCCTGATCCTCACCGCTGACCGCCAATGTTAGAAATGGGGGTCTCTAGTTGGCAATGGCTGGCGCCAATGTCCAAATAGGGACCCTTCTTCCTAAGTCAGGGCAAGTGGCCTACCCCCTTTGATAACCCCTGCTCAACCCTGTGGTAACGTAGCACGAGCAGTTAGGCCTATCTCAGAGGCAGTGTGTGAAGCATTTATGACCATGCACAATAAGGCAGTAACGACACCACAAAAGGACACAACTCAAGTAGGTATAGAAAAATAGTATCTTTATCTAAGGTTTAACACAAGACTCTCAAAAGCGTTTTAATCAGCCACAATGCACGTAAATCAGTAGGGACTTAAAAAGGCAATAACGTATTCACCAGAACGTGGCACTGACTGAGTTCAAGGCCTGGGTCTACGCGACCCGTTGTGCACCAGATACCTGCCGTTGGACGAGGACACAGCACGCAGCTTCTCGAAGAAGCGGAGATGGTGACAGGCGGACTCCCAGCGACCACAACTCTTGACTGCAGTGGGCCGCAACGTGCACTCACAATGATTCGGGCACTCGGGGACAGGCGGGCTCTCAGCGGCAGCACGCGGCTGCGGCGGCCCGGGCTGGTGGTGGCGATGACTTTCGTCGTGCAGCTCCGTGGTGGGCTCACAGCGGCAGCAGCTCTCTCTTAGCTGCGGCGGCCCACAGGACACATCACGATGATGCAAAGTTGGCAAAGGTGCGGGCACTCAGCGGCAGCAGCTCTCTTAGCTGCGGCGGCCCACAGGACAAATCACGATGATGCAAAGTTGGCAAAGGTGCGGGCACTCAGCGGCAGCAGCTCTCTCTTAGCTGCGGCGGCCCACAGGACAAATCACGATGAGGCAAAGTTGGCCAAGGTGCGGGCACACAGCGGCAGCAGCTCTCTCTTAGCTGCGGCGGCCCACAGGACAAATCACGAGGATGCAGAGTTGGCAAAGGTGCGGGCACTCAACGGCAGCAGCTCTCTCTTGGCTGCGGCGGCCCACAGGACAAATCACGGTGAGGCAAAGTTGGAAAAGGTGTGGGCACTCAGTGGCAACAGCTCTCTCTTAGCTGCGGCGGCCCACAGGACGAATCACGATGATGCACAGCTGACACAAGTGCGGGCACTCAGCGGCAGCAGCTCTCTCTCTTAGCTGCGGCGGACCACAGGACAAAGGATGATCTCGACCAGGCTGGCACAACGGCGGGCACTCAGCGGCTACAGCTCTCTCTTAACTGCGGCGGCCCACAGGACAAAGGATGATCTCGACCAGGCTGGCACACCGGCGGGCACTCAGCGGCTACAGCTCTCTCTTAACTGCGGCGGCCCCCCACACAGATTCAGTGAAGGTTCCAAAGGTTCAAATTAAGGCGGGCTCTCAGCGGCGGCAGCTCTCTCTTAGCTGCGGCGGCCCACACAGAGTTAACAAGGGTTACCAGTCCGCGTTCCTCACAGTAGAACTAGAGGCTCCGGATTACTCGACGGAGGCCTCACCTGCAAGTAGTATCCCTCGCACAGGAATTCAGATGGCTGACGGGGTGAAGTCTAATGTCCCTGAGACTTCAGCAGGAGGCGCTCTCAATTCAGGCCCTCGGGTAGTTTCTTCAGCAAGCTTGGTGAAAGTTTCAAAGTCCTTTCCTCTGTTCACTCGGACAGAGTTTCGTCTTGACATCCAGAAGGAACACACTTGAAAAAGGTTTCAGCGCAGCGTTTTATACCTAAAAGTCTTTGTTCTCTAAAGTCACTAATCACTGAATCCAGCCAGAACCAGTTCGGTGGGGTCGGGGAGCACTTGGTTTACGAGGCGACATCCTGCCCTTTGAGAATCAGGGGGTCTGCTATCAGACGCCCAGTGGGAGGTGGAGCCATCATTCACCTTGCCAGGCACGGCCCTGCTCAGATCAAAGAGTTACCCCTCCCATACTCTAAATGCCGATCTCTCTCTCCAGCCAGGTCTGACCCAGCTGGCCTTCTGTTCCAAAACCAGACGGCCAATACACACACTAGCAAAGCCTACAGGAAAGCTTAGGCAAGAAAATACCTCGTTTCTAGAAGAGGCATTTTCGAACACGGGCTATGCAAATGATCCTTACTAAAAGATGCATCTCAATGTCCTGAGCTGGGGGCAGGTAGGATTATGGAATGTAATACTCAGCCTGCCCATTCTGGCCTATGAGAACGGATAGCCTCACAATAGTAAACAGTGAAATGGAGGGTAACTCGCTATTAGAACATGCTACACAGACATATTTTAAAAGCTGCTTCAGTGGGTAGCGCAAATCAGCGCTGCAGGCCCACCAGCAGTATTTGGTCTACCAGCCCTGGGCACACATAGTGCACTTATACTAGGGACTGACAGGTAAACCGAACGAGCCAATTATGGTTATCCCAATTCATACAGTTATCTATACACAGGGAGCATTTGCGCTGTGGCACTGATTGGCAGTGGCACAGCGCCCAGAGCATCTAAATCCTGCCAACATAAAAGATAGGAAGCGAAAAGAGGAAGGGAGACCCGCGCCAATGATGCCAGGTCTAACAGCTCCCCTTTGTGCCATTTCTGTCTGTTTATCAGTTAGATTGTATTCTGCAAACAGAGACGTGGTGTTTATAAAACGCCAGGGCACATAGCCTGCTCGCAAAGATTGCAGCGTCCAGCTTAGCATCATAATAGAACGTAGCTGAGATGGCCCGTGTTGTAACAAGGCCAGATCGTGTTCTAATATGTCGATTGCCGAAGACACAATGTTGCCTAAGGAGTAAATCCTGGAGGTCAACGTTGTTAACCCATTATCCACTACAGCTAATGCCTTCTCTAAGTTAATACGGTCTATTTCCCGTATTCTTTCTGCGGCCTCCTGTTGGGATATTTTCCAGTTTTCATTATAGTAGGCATAAATGCCAGCATTGCTGATGTTTTTGCCACTTTGTAATAAAATGACTTCGGGTCAGATGTATTAAACCCTGAAAAGTATGTGAATTTCTGTGCAAAAGTTTGCGAACTACCTTTTGGAGGAGTTGGGCAGTGTTCCCACTGGTGGTATTCAAATACATTTCTAGGTGTTATAGATTTATGCAAGACATGATGACCATAATGTTGGTAACAGTGCAATGTATCATAGTCTGAAGTACCTTCTAACATTTCATTGTTTGGAAATGCTGCAGTTTTTTCTAAATCAGACATTAAATTGTTTACAGTTTCAGTGTCCCAATCATCAGAAAATGTACTCGAGGTAATGATATCACTCAAAGAAATTTTAAATACATGTTTAAGCTTTAAAAGTTCAGTCGGACTGAATATATCATGATCAATCTTGTCCCATACTATACCTTCTGGTATAGGAACTGCTGTAATGTTCACTGAAGACAAGTCTCTTGGTTCACGATGTGAAGACTGGTGTGGTTTTAAAATCAAATTGACTCTTTGGGCTGTAGAGCTCTGCTGGAGAGTATCGTCCATTAATAAGCATACTAAAAGTTATAATTAAACCTAGCCAGAAAAGAAAAAAGAAAATCCCAGTGATATACCATAGTTCTATCCAAGGTGACACCAGGTAAGTCTTTCTAAAAAAGTTCAAAAAGTCAATGAGTTTCTGTTTGTGTGATTTTTTGGCTGGCGTCGTTTCCGGCTGGCTTGGATCCAGTGAAAACGCATCAAAGTTCATGAAATAGCCAGAAGCAGTTTGATCAAGTGTTGGAATTGCATCGGTATTTGTTGAAATCGGATTTTGCTCTTGACGAGGCATGTTGACGTAGACGTCTGTAGTCGGTCTTATTGCAACTTGGTTGTTACATTGAGTTTCTTCTTGTTGAAGTGGAACGAGTTCCATATCATTGTTGCTTAGTCCTTCATTCCTTACAGGTGGCTCTTCAAACGTGATGAGTCTTTCTGTTTGAACTTCTTGGATTGTAGTGAGAGGAGGGCGTCTGCTACTGTGGAGTCCACGAGGCCTACTGTTTAGTATCGGCCACATAGTGTGGTTTGATTAAGTCAATTGAGACAAATCTTTTCTCCTTTTTCCGGGCAAAAGGTGGTAAAAGTACAGTTCATGTGCCTTGGATTGCAAGGACCGGTACCCGCTTTCTGTAGGATGGCCCAAATTCTTTTTTGTCAGCAATCTTCTCTCTGACCAGATCCCCGATTTTTGGATCCAGACAGGTCTTGCCGTTACTGCTTTGACTTCCTCAGTGGCGGCCTGTTTCTGGAGCACGTTACTTTGTTGTGTCCTGGATTCATTTAGATCCTGTAAAACGCCAAACGATCATGGATATCAAATGGTTTTTTATCCGCCACTGTGCCTTCACAATCAAGATCAGGTACCCACATTCTTGTCCCAAATAGGACCTCGTAAGGAGTGACAACCCCTAGAGAGCTTCTTGGCTGATTGTTGATAGCTTGTTGGTCCCCATAAAGGTGATCGACCCATCTACCGCCCTTGCCTAATACCCTAGCTGTTAAAGATTGCTTTAAGTCCCGGTTTTTCCTCTCCACAACGGAATTTCCCTCAGGATGATACGGAGAGGAGTACCGCAATGCTACGCCCACTCCTTCCATGGCCTCTTTGTAAGCCCGAGAGCTAAACGCCGGACCACGGTCAGAATGTAACGTGCCAACTGCGTATGTGCCGATAAAGACTCGCAAATCTTTTATAACAGTTCGAGCGTCAGCCGAGCGCTGAGGCCAGACCTTGAGGAAACTTGAGCTGGACGTACACGAACGGACAACCTAATGCTGTCTAACAATGGTATCTGTACTGGACGTGTTGCGGTGGACCCTTCCATCTGCTTGCAGATGGCGCAGTTCCAGACATAGTCTCTAATCTGCCTTCTCATCACGGGCCACCAGTAGCATTGTTACAACAAAGAAACAGCCTCCCTAAGTCCCTTATGTACAGAACCTTTCCCTTCGTGTGCTGCCACAATTAAGCCTAACCTACGATCCATATTTGGTATTACTCTATCCCCCACTCCAGGAATCTGAGCATATAGAATGCTTTGTGCATCTAACTTGTAGGAGTACTTGAGTGGAAATGTCTTTGGTACTGCTGTGCTGCCTTTGCGCGAAGCATTGACAGATACCATTATCTCGCCGTCTATTCTCGTTTTTGAACAAGTGATTACAGCTATGGACGCTGTGCGTACAGCCCCCTTCGCGGCTTCATCAGCCAATGAATTCCCTTCAACGTGAACGCCATCACGCTGATGACTCAGTGT
The DNA here is from genome assembly GCA_963921515.1 of Calotriton arnoldi. Taxonomy (NCBI): domain Eukaryota; kingdom Metazoa; phylum Chordata; class Amphibia; order Caudata; family Salamandridae; genus Calotriton; species Calotriton arnoldi. Next base: position 28,088 of record CAWUFW010013021.1, on the reverse strand, counting down.
ATGTATCATGTGAGCCCTTGGTAGTTCGTTTCTCAACTCCACTACCTGATCCCATAGCATTTTATGCTTAATTGTGCCACCTTTTGCATCTTTGAACCCGTTTTGTTCCGAATGATGTAAATATTCATTGTACGACTGTACACAGTAAAAGGAATCACACACAATTAGTGTGGGCAATTAATGTTCCGTGTTTACAAGTGCCAGTATCAGTGCTTTTAACTCTGCCAACTGAGCCGTGCAGTCTCCTAGAGATTGCGTTTTAGTGCAACTTGGATGGAACTTTCCATTGTGCATGCGACCTTAAACAATCGCACATGCTGCGCTGTAAGCTTGCTTACTCCCTATGGCCGGTTGAGCAGAACCGTCAGTGTAAATAATGTATTCATACTGATCTAGAGGCAAAATTTCATTTGGTAGAGGATATTCTTGTTCATATTGCAGGAATGCCTGTGTTTTCAAACTTGGATCAAATCTGTATTCAACATCCGTTGCAGTAAGAGAATTAGCCCATTGTATCCATCTGGGATGTAAGGCTTTCGCATTTGGAATGCTAGCCTTTGTAACAGCCTCTAAAGCTGGTACTGGGGTCACGACAATTATGCGTTTACCCTGAGCCAGAGCTCTTTCTCTTGCTACAGCGGTCTGCACTGATGTCAGGATTTTTTCTGTTGAAGTGAAACGTATCTCTGCGTTTGTATACAGGTGTGATTTGTATGCGATTGGTACTGTTTTGCCTTCATTGAAAGTCAAATAAGTGTACCCACATTGACCCGCTATTACTCGGATCACTAAGTTGCGTACGTTTACGCGTGTCTGTAAATGTTTAGAAGCTATCACGTCTTCCTGTAGTGAACGTAGGATGTTTGTATGTTCCTGTGTCCATTGTCTGACTGAAAAATCAGGTTTTATTAAGACGTAGAAAGGTTTTACTCTTTCTGCGTAATCCAAAATGTATGTTCGACCAAAATGTAGGAATCCCAGAATTGATTGTAAATTCTTCAATGATTTTGGAGTTTGGAGCAGCCACACTTCTCTAAAAAGTTAGCTGCTAGGCTTTTTCCTTCACTTGACAGCTCATACCCTAAAAATAGGACATTGAGGTGGGCAATTTTTGATTTTTTTAAATTAAATTTATAGCCCTCAGAGGCGAATCCCATAATAATGGTGCTCACCCTGGTCAAGTGCCTCGGTAAGTCATCGTCCGTCAGATAAATATCATCTACATAGGACAATGCTTCTTCATCCAAATTTTGGAGTAACTCTGTTACCCTTGCTGAAAATACCCCGGGCTATTTTTATACCCTTGAGCTAGTCAACAAAATTGTCGCTGGGACCCTAACGCACTGAATGCGGTCAGATACCTGCTTTCAGGCTCTATATTTTGGCACAAAAATCCATTTGAGATATCAAGTGTTGTTTTGTGTTTTTTGCGCACAATGTTATTCATTAATGCGGCACTGTGTGCATTTTGAACTGCAAATGTCTTTGTGCAAGTGTTTAAATGTCTGTAATCCAAAACTAAACGATATGTGTTGTCAGGTTTCATTACGGGAAACAAAGGATTGTTCATAGGTGAAGTGCAATTTTCTATCACCCCCCTGGTATTCTAGTTGATCTCGGATCTCCCTAACTTGTTTTTTAGCTTCTTGCTTTATAGGGTATTGCCTTTGAGCATTTGGGGAAACGTTTAACGGGATCACGTGGTGGGTTGAATTCTCATCCCAACCAACATGACTTTTGTACAATGCTGGAGCTAGGGCAACCGCCCACTCCTGCGCATATGCATGTTTAAGATGTATGGGAACGAGGTCGGAAAAGGCTGGAAAAATTACAGTTTCTCCCCTAGGGCACTCCATGACGAATGCTGGCGGCCAGTCTTGCTCTGCTAATAGGATGTCATATCCAGATGACAAATTTTCCCAAAAGAGACCTTTAATTTTTCTGGCTTTGTCCCCCTCCATCCGGAGTGTTATCTCATGTAACTTATGTGGGACACTTACCCGAGTATCAGGTGTTTCCACCGTGATATACTCACTCAACTCCGCTGTCACCAGAAATTCCTTCAGGTTCTGGCGAGCTATCGTTACTTCTGCCGCGCTGTCTAGCATCGTCAGAGCCCATTCCCCGTTCAGAAGCTGTGTCCTCAGAATTCTGGGCATGTCTGATCTTGAGACCTGCTACCTTCTTCTTTTTGAACTGAGGTTTCTGTTTTTGTTTATCTTCATTTTTAGGTGCATAGTCCGCAGCGCGTTGTGTGTCTCTGGACTTTGTACACTCCTCTGACCGTCCTTCCCTCTCAGAGTTTTTTGATGAACCCTGAAAGGAACGAGAGGAACGAGTATCAGTATCCTGATACCTGTCAGGTTTTTTAATATTATCCCTATTCCTGAGGTTATACCTCCTTTCAGAGGGCTCCTGTTGAGGAGACCTACCTCTGGATTGAAATCTGCTGTCTTTAGACTTTTGTTGTTTTTTATTTTCCCACTTCTTTTTAGAAAAAGTAGGTGTCTGCTTTGTAGAGTCCTTTTCAGGACTGCCCACCAGTTGTGGTTTTAATGCTTTCCCACCTAGACTGTCTCTGCCTAATTCTGCATATGCAGTTTCAATTATTTTGGGTAGTTCGTGTTGTTGATCTATTGGACCGAACTCCCTTAGGCGTTGGCGGATCGCCACTGAAGCTGCTTCCCCCTTAATGTTAGCTAGTATTATGGCTGATACCTGGTCAAAGTTATTTAGTAACTTCATCCCTAAGTTAAGGGCAGGTTCTGCTCCGTACTCATTTTGTATCTGTCTCAATAGGTCTGGCACTACTGCTAAGGACGGGATACCATGTGTTCTGGTATATATGGCAGCAAAGACTGAACCCCAAGAGGTGCAATCCTCTACTTGTGGTGTGATCCCCATGGGCAAGCAGATTGTTAGAATTCTGTGTTTTTCATAGGTGGTAGCATTCGGGAATACTACCTCAAGCTGAGTTATTTTCTGAGCTATCCAGAATGGTATTTGGTCGCGTTTTGCGGGCATTTTGCCCATTACTGCGTGTAATGTTTGAGGAGTAATTTTATTTCCTGTACCCTGAGCTGGAGTACTATTTGCTGCAGCTGGTGCAGGTTGGATTGTTAAAGTCCTCATGGCGAATTGTGTCAGGTTTCTGTAGATTTTAATTAAATCTCTGTGTTGTACAAGTAATTCTGGCTGTGGCATTGTTCCAATGTCAGGATGCGGTGTATAAGCCGCTAGTATTGGCCATGTGGCCCCGTCTCCTCCGAGCGGGCCTAATCTTACTCTTCCTCGTACGTGGGGTAGGGCGCCATTAAACCAGTAAAAATGTTCCTGTTAAGTGAGTGGAATCTCTATGTCCTCAAACGGGGCATATTCCCTTGGTGCATTTCCTGCTATATAGTAGTGAAATGTGTTTGTTATTACATTTGCTGCCGGGAGTGTAACCCATGAATAGAATACCTCTGTTTTGTTTGATTCGTGTGCCTCAATCACGAAAAGTACCATGCCACCCTTGGCTGGTAAGCCATTTTCTAATAGTCTTATGGTGACTGTCCTTCTGAATTTTGGTGCAATCTGTATTGCATCCTCAGGATCTTCTTCTCCTGTTAAGAAATTCAGGCCAACTCTTTGATCCCCTGTCTCGGTATCAGGCATGTTTAGAGGAGGAAGTATTCCAAGGGGACTAAGATAAGGTGTTATGCACAATTTAGGAACTAAATATCCTTCAAGCTTGATTAACCAACAGCCAATAAATAGTATTCTCGTACTACTCAGCTGTGACGGATTTTGTGCCCACCCACTCCAGACGTCTCTGGGGTTTTGTGAGCAGGTTCTCTGAGAATAGCACGACTGAACTACTCAGATTCTACTATTAAATAAGTACCAAACCAACGTTGGGCGCCATGTCGTGTAGTTCCTATAGTACCAATGCAGGACCTGCACGTTTGGATAACATACACTGTGGGATTGGTGGTAGACTGACCCTGTGCACCCCCACCGTATATGTTAGCCTGATTTGCATTAGCTAGCTCACAGTGCCACTAGAATCTCCTCTTATCGGGGAGAGATTAGTTTCTGGCAACCTTAGATCATGACAACCCAAATTCCTCAGAATCGTGGAAACAATGTACTACCTTTCGCTCAGTCACTCGTGCTTACTTATTCGGTTTGTCTCAGAGAGTTACACAGAATAAACAGTCTGGGCGTTTCAATAAGTATTTATTGAACAGGTGTTATTCTAGTGTAAAATATATGTGCTGCGGCAACCAGCAGACAATAGCAGAGATATATTATCAGCAGTACGATAAAAGCAAAGGGATAGAACAGTTCTACCATATTGCAATAATCATGAATACATACATGAATATAAAAAGCATTATGAAAGTGCGCGTACTCCTACGATGCCTAACTAGATGTACCTGAGTGTACCTAGCATATGTGTAGGTCTAAAAGCCTAAGAGCCAAGAATCCTTCTAGGATTTAGTCGAACCCCCATACCTGAATAGAGAGAGTGTGGGACCCCGTCCTGGTCTCGAGTTGGACACCCCGCAAGGGCTGTGTTAGACCGCTGTCAGCTGGAGCGACTGCATGCAGGAGCCTCAGCGTCTCTGGTCAGTGTGTCAGCATGGAAGTCTCGGTTCCCTCTGTCTTACCGGGGTAAAATGTGGTGTATTTATACCCTGAAGACTCTAGTTGCTTCGTATGGTTTGTATTGGCCCTTGTTAGGCGTGAGGAAGACGTCAGGGGTGAACTTTGTACATACATATTATGCAGGTGGTGTATTCCTAGAGAGCCATGCATAATTGATGAGTACAGTGTGGGCCTGTGTTTGGGAAAAACCCTGCTGTATTCAAAACCACAGACTAGATAACGTTCAACCCTCAGAGCTCATTGTGTACTAGCGAGGACCAATGTAGGTGAAAGATCATGCCTATATAAGGAATCATGACTATAATAGGACATGTACAGTTATGACCATAATAGGGCATATGCGGCTTTGACCATAATAGGGCAAGTACGAATATGAGCGTATTAGGGCAAATACGAATACGTCCATCTTAGGGCATGTATGAACGGGTCTACATTAGGGCCTCTATACGGGACATAACAGGGCTCTGAGGAGGGTTCTGGCCTAGTCAGAATTCCAACTCAGGCTGTTCTAGTCTGTGATGGTGGCATTGATCTTGCCACCTTACTACTAAATAACACTGACATGGGCAAGTACAGGCAACAGTATCTGATCAATGGAAAGGAATCAATAGCTTTCAGGGACACCGGAGCAAGTGACACAATGGTGACAGAGGAACTTGTGTCCCCTGAACAAATCATGCTTGGACAGATGCCCCAAGTAACCAACGCTAGCAATGTCAGGAATGATCATTCCTTGGCAGGTGTGAATCTCAGCTGGGGAGGAGTAACTGAACCTAAGCAAGTTGCGGTATCTCCAGACCTACCAGTGGATTGTCTGTTGTGCCTGGTCTAAAGTAGAGTTCAGTACTCATGCCGGGATGATGGGCATCTCTGCCATTGTCTTTGCTGTAACCAAGGCTCAGACCAAACAGCTCCGTACTGAGGGAGCACTGGATCCTGAAAAAATGGACCAGATAGCTCCTAAGACAAGAAGCAGGAGGGGTTAGGAATTATCCTCCTCCCAAACTCCCTGAGATGATCATTCTCCTGATGGATATGATCTCAGTCCCTGTGAAGGAACTGTCCCAGAGGAACTTGGGCCTGCCCAGGCAGAGTTCTTGGGGGTAGGTGGCCCTTCCAGGACAGACTTGAGTTTGGAACAGAAATCCTGCCCCTCTCTTGAACAGCTCAGACAGCAAGCTGCTGCTGAGGAAGCAGGGAATGTCAGTGGATCCCACAGGATCTATTGGGAAGATGGGCTTCTGTATTCTGAAGGTAGAGACCCCAAGCCTGGTGCCACCAGGAGGTTGGTGATATCCCAGAATTTCAGAGGTTTTCTTCTCTCCTCTCTCCCTGGCTCATGACATTCCCCTTGCAAGACACCTAGGGCAAGTAAAACTTGGGACAGGATTGTCCCTCATTTTCATTGGCCCCAGATGTCTGAGGATACCATGGAGTTTTGTCGCACCAGTGTCACTTGCCAAGCCAGTGGTAAGTCAGGTGGCACTACAAAGGCCCCCTTAATTCCACTCCCAATGGTTTGGGTTCCCTTTGAGAGGGTAGGGATTGACATTGTTGGTCCCTTGAACTCTGCAACTGCATCTGGAAACAATTATATCCTATTGGTGGTGGGCCATGCCACTAGGTATTCAGAGGCAATTCCCCTTAGAACCACTACAGCTCTTGTAGTGACCAGGGCCCTTCTGGGAATCTTTTCCAGAGTGGGCTTTCCTAAGGAGGTCTTAACAGACAGAGGTACTAATTTCATGTCTAGTTATTTCACTGCAATGTGGAAAGAGTGTGGAGTAAACTATAAGTTTACCACACCCTACCATCCACAGTGCAATGGGCTTGTTTCAAGGTTCAACAAGACACTAAACGGCATGATCATTGGACTCCCAGAGAAGCTCAGGCAAAAATGGGATGTCTAACTACCCTGCCTTTACTTTGCCTACAGAAAGGTTCCTCAGAAGGGGTAATCAAAAAAGCTACCAGCAGCGGACCATAGGTTCTGCACCTCAATCCCTGTCACATTAAATTTATTGTCCTGTGCAATCCTCTTCCGGCACTTGCCGCCGTTTCGTGCCACTGGAAACCAGAGAAATTGATAAACTTCAAAAAGGAAGGTGCACCAGAAATGAATTAGAAATAGTAGACATGAAAGCAGGTGATTCAACTTGAATTGGGATTCCCAACGACTCAGATTTCGAGCTGGGACTGAATTTGAGTATTCACCCTTATCCTTGGGTGACTATCCTGGTGACAACACAACGGTTCTTATGAAAAACTGAACACGCTATTTAATATATGAAGCCCTGATGAAGTTTCTTTTGTGATAGGAACGAAACGCGTTGGCTGATTTTAATTCATATGCAACTAATTTTCATTAATAAAATAAGAAGATGATGGACTGAAACTTACTATTTCGATTTCATTTCTGGTGTACCTTTCTTTTTGAAGTTCGTCAGAAGGGGGGTTGGCTACAGCCCATTTGAACTTCTGTTTGGACATCGAGTTAGGGGTCCAATGTGTCTAGTTAAGAAGGGCTGGGAGCAACCTTTCAAACCTCTTAAACAGGACATTGTGGACTAAGTACTTGGCCTGCTTTCACGTATGGCTGAGTATATCAAGAGGGCAAGTAAGAACTTTGAGGGCAGCCAGGAGCTTCAGAAAGCTTTGCATTACCAAAAGGCTGTCCTGACTGTTTACCAGCCAGGCCAGAAAGTGTGGGTGTTGGAGCCTGTAACCACAGCAGCGCGCCAAGACAAATGGAGTGGCCCCCACACAATCCTTGAAAAGAAAGGTGAGGTCACCTATTTGGTGAACCTAGGCACTCCCAGAAGTCCCCACAGGGTAATCATGTGAACCGCCTGAAACCTTTTCTGGATAGGGTTGACATGAGCTTGCTCATGGCCACTGATGAGGGACAGGAGGAAGAGATGACGTGACCCTCTCCCTGATCTACTCTCTCAGAACCCTGTTGATGGGTCAGTTGATGGAGTTACCTTTGGCAGACAGCCTCACTGACCAGCAGCAAGCTGATTGCAGGAAAGTACTCAATCAGTACAAACACATGTTTTATCTAACACCTAGTCAAACCACCTGGTGTACCCATGAAGTGGACACAGGTGACAGTCTGCCAGTAAAGAACAAAATTTACAGACAGCCTGACCATGTCAGAGACTGCATCAGGACAGAGGTCCAAAAGATGCTGGAATTGGGGGTCATTGTGCCTTCAAATAGTCCCTGGGCTAGTCCAGTAGGCCTTGTACAAAACCTCACACCAAGGATGGAAAAAGAGAAATGAGGTTTTGTGTGGACTAGAGAGCCCTCATTGCAGTCACTAGGGCTGATGCCCATCCTATTCCTAGAGCAGATGCGTTCATAGATACTTTGGCCTCAGCCTAATATCTGAGTACATTTGACGTGACTGCAAATCAGACTACCTGAGGATGCCAAGCCAAAAACAGAATTTTCAACCCCCAGTGGGCCATTATCAATTTATTGTGAAGCCCTATGGTCTGAAAAATGCCCCTGCAACATTTCAGAGGTTGGTGAATAAAGTTCTCACAGGTCTGGAAGCCTATAGTGCAGCATATCTAAATGATAGTGCTGTCTTTAGCTCCACCTGGGAGGACCACATGGTCCACCTCCGGAATGTTCTGGAGGCCCTGCAAAAGGCAGGCCTCACTATCAAGGCCACCAAGGGCCAGATAGGGCAGACAATAGGGTTGCTCCCACAACCCAGACTTGGGTCAGAGCTTTCTTGGGCCTGACTGGGTACTACAGGAGGTTTGTTGAGGGATATGGATCCATTGTGACTCCCCTTAATAATCTCACTTCCAAGAGAATGCCTAAGAAAGTTCAGTGGAGAGTTAGCTGTCTAAAGCAATTTGATGACCTGAAGCAGGCCATGTGCACTGCTCCCATACTGCAAAGTCCTGACTATTCCAAAACCTTCATTGTCCAGACAGATGCATCTGAGATAGGGGTAGGAGCTGTTTTGTCACAACTAAATGCAGAGGGCCAGAACCAACTAGTAGCTTTTATAAGCAGGACGTTTACCCTCCAGGGAGAAACATTGGTCAGCTATAGAGAGGGAGGCCATTTTCTGTGGTCTGCGCCTTGAAGAAGGTGAGGCCATACCTTTTTGGTACTCACTTCCTTTGTTCAGACAGACCATAAGCCCCTCTTATGGTTTAAACAAATGATGGGTGAAAATCCCAAACTTTTGAGGTGGTCCATTCCCCACAGGGGATGGACTTTTCAGTGGAACATAGGCATGGGAGTAACCATGCCAACACAGAAAGACTCTCCAGATATTTCCACTTAGAAAATGAAGACTCAACTGGGCAAGGTTAGTCTCATCTCCTTATGTTTATTTGGGGGGGGTGTATGAAAGTAGGATATACTTTCATGGTCACCTACACTTTTTGTTGGTGTTATTATGTTTTACTGACTGATCTGACGGGGATCCTGCTAATCAGGACCCCAGACTCTGTGCTTCTTCCCTAAAATGGACATGGTGAGTACTTAGGTACATTCCAGATTAGCTACTGGTGCACCCTTGTAAGCCCCTAGTATATGGTACTAAGGTACCCAGCGCATAGGCACACCAGGGGTCTCCCATGGGCTATAGCATGTATTATGCTACCTATGAGAGACCACCCAAATTGTGACTACAGGCCTACCATTGCAGCCTGTGTAAGCTGGTGCTAGCACTACTTACATCAGATATAAGTTTCCTTATATCTGAGGTCACTGCACTTAAAACCTATAAGTCATCCCTAAGACAGGCCTTTCAATCCTGAATGTAGGGTGCTCGGTTCTAAGTGTTAGGGTACCCCTGCCTGAGCAGGACACCCCTACAACCTTCGGAGTCCATTCTCCTGGGTAGTAAGTGCATCCGCCATTAAGATACATAGAGTGGCCATGCATCATTACGCAATGGCAATCTCTAAACTGGCTGTAACGGATCCTGTCGTGTTTGGTATCAAACATGTTGGAATCATACCTGAATCATACTCCCACACTGTAAACGGTGTGGGAGGTATGATTCCATGTACTGTAAAGCACCTCTGGGAGGCCCTCAGTGCTCCCGGTACCAGACTGCTAGACCCGGACAGCAAACTATGGCTGCTGCCGACCAGAGACACAATTCTGCCCTCCTGCTGCTGAGCCAAGCTCGAGCAGGGGAAGGAAGGACAATAGGTTTCCTGTCACAAGGAGGTGTGACCACCTCCCAGACAGGACTTAGTAATTGGGACTTGCCAGCGCCACTGAGACTGCTTGAAAGACACATTTTGTTCCCTCCTTGCATAGACCAGTTCAAACCAGTTCAGAGCCGTTGGCTCCCACTTTGGCACGAAACTGGACAAAGGACATGGGAGTATCCTCCCTACTGTCCAGCCCCTCCTGTGGGAGGGACACCTGAATCGTCCCTACCCTTTCCTTAGGGTACTTAAGGGCTTACCTGTGGGTGAGTCCCTAGATTTGTCGTGGGAAAGATTCAGATCCAATACCACTTCTAATTCAACCGTCTGGGCACTCTGGACTTTGCTGGACTTTGCTTGAGGAACAGAGACTGCAACTGGGAAGACTCCTGCTACTCCTGGTCTCGTCGTCCTCCAAGTCTGCTTCAATGTCTGTGCCTGTGCTACATACATGTTCTTCACAGGACCTGTGGACATTCAAGACATCCGAAGTAATCTCCCGTGGAAGGAAGGAGTCACTCCCCTGCATCTGCAGGCACCGCAACACAGCTGACTGGTCTGTTGATCCTGGGCTCCCATGGACTCCGAAAGGCTCAGCAACACAAGTGGTGGTTCTGCAACTCCCTCGAGGCCTGCACTGTCTTCTTACCAAGTTTGAGGCCAGTATCCCTCGTCGGAAAGGTTGGAACAGAACCCCTGTGCACTGCGTCAACTTGCCGGCTTGTTGACTTTCTCCTCCAGAGATCTTCGGGCTCCAAGAAGCTCCAGCTTCAAGCATCTCCTACAGCCAAGATCTTTGCCTGCACCGCATCCTTTGCACCGTGGGCCTTCATCCTTTCGTGAGCTGCTCGAGGTCCTCTTGCGACTCCTGTGCCTCCGGCCCGTGGGTCATCTCGAAGGTTTTCTTTGGCTCCAATGGGCTTCCCTGCTTGCTCGGGGCCTGCTCTGATTTGCCTGCTCGTGGTGAGTCACTTGGACCTTGCTGGTCCTGACACTGCACCTTTTTCTACAACTACGTTGGTTGCTGTTGTCAAGACTTCTTGGTGTCCCTGCCAGACACTGACCCCTTGGCTTTTGACATCCAACGTGAGACAGCTTGTGAATGGCTCCTGGTCTTCCACAGCATCGCCTGGTCCGCACAGCTTCAACATCAAGGGCACTGGCAACTCTCCTGCATCTCCAACATCGGTGAGCATTCGTCTGCCATGCCTGTCCCCTCAGCTTGCAGGTACCTCTCACCTTGAATCCACCTTTGGGTTCCACCGGACTCTTTTCACCTTCTTCGTCAGCGGCATCTTTCTGAAGTCCTCTATTGTGGTCTACGGCGGTTTCTGACGCCACTTCGCACCTATGAACCAGGCTTCCCTGGTGTGGTTATCCTGGTTCCTGGGGTATCCATGGGTGGGGTGGCTCTCCAACCTTCCGTCTTCCACTAGGTTTCTTCAGGATCCACTGGGAAGGGTCCTTCTTCTATAAGATTGCAACCACAACTTACACATTGACTTGAATAGAGTATGCGGTCGTGTTTCCCACTGTACACAACCTCTGTGGGGTTTCTAGATACTCACCTTGGGTGGTTCCTTGGGTCTCCGACTCTTTTACGTCTTCTGGGTCAGCTCTTGTCTTGAGTCGTGGTTCACATTCCACTATTTTAGTATAGGGTTTGGTCTCCCCCGGGGAGCCCTGGATATTTGTGCTTCTCGCTTATTCTATTGACAATTATTGTGTGCAGTGTGCATATATCTCTGAGTAGGAGATACTGTATCATGTCAGTGAGTGTTAATAATAAATATATATTTTTATCACTACACTGTGTGGTTCTTTTTCACTTATTCGGGAAGAGCCAACTCTTATGAGCACTCCTGAAGCGAAGACAATCGCTTTTCACAAAAATGTGATAAGTACAGTTTATGTTAAGGCACTTTCTTCCAGTTCGCTCACTTTTAGTAGGAACCCTAGTTCCCGATCACACCATTCGGTAGATCTTGGCTTTTAACACGGGTGACATTGGTTTACTTTCACAGCTCGGGCGCGAAACACCCACGTATTATCTTCTCTTTTTTCATTCGTGCACACCTACTGTCTAGTTTTCATCGGGACTCCTTACTTCATCACCCTCTCTGAGCACACTGATTCGTACTGACCACGAGCAATTACAGAACCTTTCCCTTGTCTCTTTCCGTTCCTAGCGTCTTTCTTTAAATCGCCTTTCTTTAAATCGCCTATCTTTCTAGCACTGACTCGGTGCAACGCTTTCATCTAGTTCCTGGACCTTACCTATTCATTTTCTTTGCAGAATGTACCCCCTGAAGAAGGGCATGGCCCGAAATGCATCGGGGTGACCACATGTTGATGTGATGTAACAGTTGAAAATCATTAGCAAGACGTAATAACTAACACAATTAATTGCGTCCAACGTATGAATATACAAATTTATTGAAATGCTACAATCGGATTATTAGTGAAATAAACTCATTTTGAAAAACGGAATAAACTGTACTTATCACATTTTTGTGAAAAGCGATTGTCTTCGCTTCAGGAGTGCTCATAAGAGTTGGCTCTTCCCAAGTGAAGGGCTATCAGCCAGCATTTTCAGTTTACACCTCTAGGACAGGAGGTGTTACTCTACAGCACCCTAACCGCCATTTAATCATTGTTGAATATTACTAACATCATCTACCACAAGGAGTGCGACTGTTCTTCTAGTCTAGTCTTTTTCACTTAACCCATACCATAAGATTAAATGCTGGTAAAACAAGCTGCTTTACACTACTTCTGGACTAAGCTTGAAGGCTGCTCTCCACAGCTACCACATAGAGAGCTTTCTAAGGTTGTCTAAGACCATTAAAATCACCATAAGGGTTGTCTTGATTAGTGTAGGGTGCTACACTTACATAAGTGAGCACAATATACTAAGCCAGCCTCATATAGGCACCAACCAGCCTTGGCAGCGGCAACCAATGTAGTCGTCTAAAAAGGTGCAGTGTCGGGACCAGCAAGGTCCAAGTAACTCACCAAGTACAGGAATCGGAGCATGCCCCGAGCAAACAGGGGAGCCCTCTGGAGCCAAAGAAGACCCTCAAGAGGACCCACAGGCCGAAGGCACAGGAGTCGGAAGAGGACCTCGAGCAGCTCACCTAAGATGCAGGCCCACGGTGCAGAGGATGTGGTGAGGACGAAGATCTTGGCAAGTATAGAGGCTGGAGCTTCTTGGAACCTGAAGATCTCTGGAGGGCAGAGCCCACAAGCCTTGGCAAAGGCAAGTCGACGCGGTGCACAGGGGAACTGCTCCAGCGGTTCCAAAGAGGGATACAGGCTTCAAACTTGCTGAGAAGACAGTGCAGGCCTTGAGGAAGTTACAAAACCACCGCCTGTATTGCTGAGCCTTTCGGAGTCCATGGGAGCTCAGGAGCAGCAGACCGGTCAGCTTTGTTGCGGTGCCTGCAGATGCAGGAGAGTGACTCCTTCACTCCAAAGGAGGATCCTTCAGGTGTCTTTGATGCCCACAGGCCTGATGAAGAACCTGAATGGAGCACAGGCACAGACTACGCAGAAGACTGGCAGGACGACGAGACCAGGAGCAGCAGGAGTCTTCCTAGATGTGGTCTTGGTACCTAAAGCGAAGTCCAATGAAGTCTATAGTGCCCAAACGGTAGAAGTAGAAGTGGCTTTGGATATGAATCTTATCCCACGACGAATCTGAAGAGCCACCCACAGGTATGCCCTTAAGTACCCTAGGGAAAGGGTTGGGATGATTCAGGGATTCCTCCCAGAGGAGGGGCTGGACAGAGGGGAGGATACTCCCATGTCCTTAGTCCAGTTTCGCGTCAGAGCGGGAGCCAACGGCCCCCTGAACTGGTTCCAACTGGAGTATGCAAGGAAGGCACCAAATGTGCCCTTCAAAGCAGTCTGGTGGCGCTAGCAAGTGCCACCAGCCCAATACACTAAGTCCTGTTTGGTAGGTAGTTACACCTCCCTGTGACAGGAAAATGTTAAGGAGGAAAGCAGACACCGTCACACTGCTTGAGGGTAAGAGCTGATGAGCTTTAATAAGGACACAACCTGGCGTCAGTCCACACCAAGGAGTCAGCAGCATCTGATCTCACTTGGAATGTCCATCGACCTTACAATTTAAACCATGAGCATAAAAAAGACAATGACATCATAACACACCTCCTTCCCTTCCCTTACAATAAAGAAAATATAACCATAGAAACACAATTGTAAGCACAGGAAAAGAAAAGAAGATACAAGTCAAAGAGAACACTTCAACACAGGAATTATGTGGCATAATCATTGAGATACACAGGAGGTCTGCGTGCCCTGTCTCTAGACCTCACCGGAGGAGTTTCTCTATCTCCCATGCCACTACCTATAGCTTCTTGATCACCCATGAACATGGCTCCTGAACACCGTTCATCCTCCCTCAGACACTTCCCACCTTTTTGACACAAAGCAACATTTCTGAAATTCCACCGTTCTCCATTCTCTAAGGTCACACAGAACTTGCCAAGTCTAATGACACGAAATGGCCCCTTGAATTTAGACAAGCCTCCAGCCACTCTTCTAGACCAGATTTTGACCCAATCCCCCACTGCTAATTTACTGTGCACTGGTTTCTTGGGTTGCGCTTGCACAAGACCATCGTTTTGGACCCACTCTTTTAGTTGAATACTATGCCAAATTTGTCAATAGTTTTGCAGACAGGACAAAAATGTTGAGAAAATTGTTGCGAAAAGGTGAAAATTTTCTGTGGGGAAAGGAACAATCTTTCAAACATAGAAAGGAACAACAACCATGTTTTGATGAGATTAAAACCAGCATCACATATGGCGATTTTAATCTCATCAAAACTGATCTCACTTGGAATGTCCATCGACCTTACAATCTAAACCACGAGCATAAACAAGACAATGACATCATAACAGAAACCAATTGTTCTACCTTCCCCTGCTCGACCTCAGCTCAGAGGAAGCAGGGCAGAATAGTGTCAGTGGTCGGCAGCAGCACTAGCTTGCTGTTAGACCCTGAAAGGCTGGTACCGGAAATACAGGGGGGTTCCCTAAGGAAGCCCCCCAGTACATGGGATCCTGTATCCAACACTGGAATCGGTGTTGGGGTAGGATTCCAACATGTTTGATTCCAAACATGACCGGTTTCGGTGCAGCTAATATATAGTTAGACATCTCGTAATTGACTTGATGTCCACTATATGTATTAAATGGCTGACCGCACTTGCGAAGCCTGGATAATCGAGTTCGGGGTTTGCAGGGGGTGTCCTGCTCGTGCAGGGCACCCTAACACTTATAACCAAGCACCCTGATTAGGATTGAAAGGCCGGTCTTAGGGATAACTTATAGGTTTTAAGTGCAGTGACCTCAGATATAAGGAAACTTATATCTGTCGTAAGTGGTGCTAGCACAAGCTTACACAGGCTGCAATGGTAGGCCTGTAGTCACACTTAAGTGGTCTCTCATGGGTGGCATACATGCTGCAGCCCGTGGGAGGCCCCTGGTGTACCTATGCCCTAGGTATCTTAGTACAATGTACTAGGAACTTAGAAGGGTACACCAGTAGCCAATTGGGAACGTACCAAAGTACTTACCATAGTCAAATTTAGGGAGGCAGCACAGTGACTGGGGTCCTGATTAGCACGATCCCAGTCAGACTAGTCAGAAAACAGTAAACCAACAGCAAAAAGAGTGAGGGTAACCATGAAAGCAGATCCTACTTTCCTACACAACCTGCCTCCCCCCCACAAACGAAAGGACATGAGACTAACCTTCCATAGACTCTGTCTTCATTTTCTAAGTGGATATATCTGGAGAGTCCATTTGCGTTGGCGTGGTTACTCCCAGGTCTATGTACCACAGAAAAGTCCATCCCCAGTAGGGAAATGGACAACCTTAAAAGTTTGGGATTTTCACCCTTCATCTGTTTAAGCCATAAGACAGGCTTATGGTCTGTCTGAACAATGAAGTGAGTACCAAACAGGTATGGCCTCAACTTTTTCAAGGCCCAGACCACAGCAAAGGACTCACTCTCAATAGCTGACTAACGTTTCTCCCTGGGGGTCAACCTTCTGCTTATCAAAGCTACTAGTTGGTCCTGGCCCTCTGCATTAAGTTGTAACAAAACAGCTCCTACCCCTATCTCAGAAGCATCCCTTTGGACAATGAAGGTTTTGGAGTAATCAGGACTTTGCAGAATGGGAGCAGAACACATGGCTGCTTCAGGTCATCAAATGCCTTCTGACAGCTAACTGTCCACTGAACTTTCTTGGGCATCCTTTTGGAGGTGAGATTATTAAGGGAAGTCACAATAGACCCATACCCTTAACAAACCTCCTGTAGTTCCCAGTCAGGCCCAAGAAAGATCTGACCTGAGTCTGGGTAGTGGGAGCAACCGAGTCCACTATGGTCTGGATGTTGCTCTCCAATGGTTGAACTTGGCCTCCACCTACCAGGTGACCTAAGTACACAACCTTACTCTGCCCTATCTAGCAATTTGTGGCCTTGATAGTGAGGCCTGCCTTTTCCAGGACTTCCAGAACATTCTTGAGGCGGACCAGGTGATCCTCCCAGGTGGAACTAAAGACAGCAATATCATCTAGATATGCTGCACTATAGGCTTCTAGACCTGTGAGAACTTTATTCACCAACCTCTGGAATGTGGCAGGTGCCTTCTTCAAACCAAAGGGCATTACAATAAATTGATAATACCCACTGGGGGTTGAAAATGCTGTCTTTGGCTTGGCATCCTCAGAGACTCTGATTTGCCAGTAGCCGGCAGTTTGGCCTCAGCCAAGTATCTTAGTACATTTGATTTGAGTATCAATCAGCTCATCTGCCTTCGGAAATGGTTGGGAATCAGTCCTAGTGACTGCATTGAGGCCTCTGTACTCCACACAAAACCTTATCTCTCTCTTACCATCTTGGGTGTGAGGTTTAGGTAGCAGGACTACTGGACTAGCTCAAGGGCTATCTGAAGGCTCAATGATCCCCAATTCCAGCATCTTTTCGACCTCAGTCCTGATGCAATCTCTGACATGGTCAGGCTGTCTGTAAATTGTATTCTTCACAGGCAGACTGTCACCTGTGTCCATTTCATGGGTACACCAGGTTTGACTGTGAGTCAGAGAGAAAAACAAGTTACTTACCTTCGGTAACGCTTTTTCTGGTGGATACAGTATCTGCCTGTGGATTCCTCACCTTTTGAATTACCCCTTGTGCCAGCTTCCACGGAAACGTTTTCCCAGCTCTTTCACGAGGACGTCACAATGGCACGGCTCCGCTCGCGACTCCGTATTACTTCATCAGAGCCATAAGAAGACCTCGTCGGCGTGCTGACGTCAGTTCCACCCATTTTTTCTGTGCACTCGAGGCGAACAGGTGGACTGACAACATAACTCAAGTATACACAGTATACAATATATACATGAATACACACAGTATATAGGTTAAGAGGAAAGGCTAAAAACCAAAGCATTTCCTAACAACAAACAGTATGGCAAGCATATGACATAGGAAAACAACAATGTCAAACAATGAAAACTTTTTTGGTATACGTAGGTGGACAATGGAGAGGAGGGTGGGTCAGTGAGGAATCCACTGGCAGAATCCGTTTCCACCAGAAAAAGCGTTACCGAAGGTAAGCAACTTGTTCTTCTGATGGATACATCTGCCTGTGGATTCCTCACCTTTTGAATTGAATCCCACAGCAGTCCCGCTCCTGGAGGAGGGCGTCCACCCACTCATACCAAAAAGTCTTCCAGCACCGACCGCGTAAAATGGCCATCCATCCTCACCTCAGAATCCAAGCAATAATGCTTCGCAAAAGTGTGGAGGGGGACCCATGTTGCAGCCTAACAAATGCCCACCACATTGACACCTCTAGCCAAAGCAGATGTGGAAGACTTTGCTCTAGTAGAATGAGCTCTGATACCTTCAGATGGCTCCTTCTTGGCCAGGGCGTAGCATATCTTGATACACAAAATGATCCACCTGGACAGCTTTCTCTTGTGGACGGCTTTGCCCTTCATCTTCCCTACATAGCCAACGAAGAGCTGGTTGTCCAACCTCGAGTCCCTGGTTTTGTCCAGATAGAAGCTGACCACCCTCCGAAGGTCCAGGCGGTGAAGTCTCTCCTCCTCCTTGGAAGGGTCAGGGGGAGGATAGAAGGTAGGCAATATGATAGACTGTCCCAGGTGGAAAGGAGAAACCACCTTAGGCAGGAAAGCAGCCCTGGACCTAAGAACCATCTTGTCTGCATGGATAGTAGTAAAAGGAGGCTTAGAACTAAGAGCCTGCAGCTCACTCACTCTCCTGGCCGAGGTGATAGCCACCAGAAAAATAGTCTTAAAAGAAAGCAGCCTCAAAGGGCAACTATGATGAGGCTCAAAAGGAGACCCCATCACAAATGTAAGTACTAAATTCAAATCCCACTGAGGCATTATGAAGGGAGTGGGAGGAAACCTATTGGTGAGGCCCTTAATGAACCTCATGACAATGGGGGACTTAAATAAAGACGACTGGTCCGTCAAACAAAGGAAGGCCGAAAAGGCTAACAAGTAGCCCTTATCCGTCACCACAGCACAACCTTGCTGGGCCAAGGAAAGTAAAAAACTAAGTACAACTGATAAATGGGCTTCAAAGGATCAATGGATCTCTCTCCACACCACTTCACCAACCTGGTCCATCTAGAGGAATAAACAGATTTGCCGAAGTGTCTCCTGGACGATAAAATAACATCCACCACATCCGGTGGGAGAGAGAAAGAGCTCAGATTGCCCTTTTCAATCTCCAGGCATGATGGTGCAGGCTCTGGAGGTGGGGGTGTAGAACCTGAGCCTGCGATTGTGAGAGGAGGTCTGCCCTGAGAGGGAGACAGAGCGGAGGGTGCGATGAGAGGTGAAGAAGATCTGTGTACCACACCCTTCTTGGCCAATCCGGGGCGATCAATAGGACTTGGGCCGGGTCTTGTCGAATCTTCCTCAGAACCCGAGGAATCAAGGGTATGGGAGGAAACACGTAAAGAAGTCGAAGGCTCCAATCCAGCTGATGCGCGTCCCTCAATGCTCCCTGCATCGGATATTGGAGACTGCAGAATGACGGGCAGTGCACGTTCTCTTGAGTGGCATACAGGTCCACCTGAGGAGACCCCCACAACCTGAAGATGCGGCGAGTCACCTCCGGGTGAAGCCGCCACTCGTGGTCGGCTGAGTACTGCCAACTGAGACTGTCGGCACGCACGTTCAGCACCCCGGACAGATGATTTGCAACTACGCACATCTGGTGATCCTGAACCCAAGACCAGAGCCGCAGAGCCTCTCTGCAGAGACAATACGACCCTACCCCTCCCTGCTTGTCGATATACCACATCACAGTAGTGATGTCCGTCAGGACTTGAACTGACTGATCGCGAAGGGAGGGAAGGAAAGCCTTGAGAGCCAAACGTATTGCCCGCAATTCCAGAAGGTTGATGTGGAGCAACCTTTCCTCTGAAGACCAAAGACCCTTGACCTCCAGATCCCCCAGATGTGCTCCCGACCCTAGAGTGGAGGCATCCGTGATCAATGTGGCCACCGGTGGACAAGGTTGAAACGGCTTCCCTTGAATCAGGTTGTCGGAAACACTCCACCAAGACAGCTCTGCTGCAGTGTCTCTGGAGATTCTGAGCGTCTCCCCAAGATCTCCATTGTACTGATACCACTGCCTGCGAAGGCAACACTGGAGTGCCCTCATGTGCCAGGGTGCATGGGTGACCAACAGTATGCAGCAAGCAAACAGACCGAGCAGGTGTAGGACCTTCAGGACTGGAACAACCGCTCCATCGTGAAACAAAGGAATCATTTTCTGAATGTCGAGAATCCTCTGCGGAGGCGGGAAAGCTCGACAGACAGTAGTGTCCAGTACTGCCCCTATGAACAGGTTGAGCTGAGAAGGCACCAGGTGAGATTTGGGTACATTTATTGAGAAACCCAAGTCGAACAACAGCCGCATCATTACTTGCAGATGATGCAGCACTAACCCTGGCGACTTTGCCCTGAGCAGCCAGTCGTTCAGATAGGGGAAAACCTGGAACCCCCGACCTTCTGAGATGAGCTGCTACTATCGCCATCACCTTCATGAAGACCCGTGGTGCGGACGTAAGCCTGAAAGGAAGGACCGGAAACTGGTAGTGTTGACATCCCACCGTAAAACGGAGATACTTCTGATTCAGGATGGGAAGATGAAAATACGCATCCTGCAAATCGATGGACACCATCCAGTCTTCCTGTTGCAGCGCCATAAGAACCTGAGCCAGGGTCAACATCTTGAACTTTTCCTGCCTGAGGTAAAAGTTCAAGATCTTGAGGTCTAGGATCAGCCTCAAACGACCGTCCTTCTTGGGGATCAGGAAGTACTGGGAGTAGCACCCCTGACACTGTTCCTGCTCTGGAACCACACCTATCGCACCTTTCTGCAGTAAGGCAAGAACCTCTTGCTGCAGGAGCAGCAGATGGTCCTCCGAACACAAGCCCTGGCGAGGAGGGTAAGGAGGTGGAAACTCTTGGAAAGGTAGGGCATAACCATTTTCTACAAGATTCAAAACCCAAAGATCTGATGTAACAGATTTCCAATTTTGTAGAAAATTGGACACACGGCCCTCTGCAGGACCGAGATGCTCCAATACGGGGGATCTAGAGCTGCTTTCCTGTGGTACCGGTTGGTGGGGACAGGGGAGGAGGACTGTTGCCAGGAGGCCCCTCGCAGACATCCCCTACCCTTTCCTCTGTACGACTTGTACAGAGGGTTCTGCTGCAGCTGCTGACAGCCTCGAAAGGAAGCTGCCTTCCCAAAACCTTGAAACCTCCTGAATCCATAGCCCCTAGGCTGGGACTGCAGGCCCAAGTATCTTGCAGCAGCCCTACTGTACTTGAATCGTTGCAGAGCAGAATCTGCTTTTGTACCAAAAAGTCTGGACACATCAAAAGGCAGATCAAGCAGAGTAGCCTGCACATCCGGAGAGAACCCCGAAGACCTTAGACGGGCATGCCTCCTGGTAGCCACAAAGGAGCCCATCACCCTAGTGACCGAGTTCGCCATATCCAGCCCTGACTGAATCACCTGACAGGCTGTAGCCTGCGTGTCTGCTAACACTTCCAAGAAGTGACTACGGTCATCCTCAGGCAGTTTAGTTGTTACCTCTTTAGCAGAGTCCATCAAGGCATGGATATACCTCCCCAACAAACACGTGGCATTAGTCGATTTCAAGGCAATGCTCGCCGAGGAGAAACATTTCTTGGCAGACTACTCCATTTTTTTTTAATCCCTATCCCCCGGAGTGGTGGGGAAAGACCCAGCCGACTGCTTAGTAGAACAAGAAGCCGGAACCACCAAGCTCTCTAGCGAAGGGTGGGCAGTAAGGAAAGCCGGATCACCCGGTGCAGGCTTATATCGTCTCGCCACTGTCCTTGATACAGCAGGGGGAGATAAGGGCTTCGGCCACACTTCCAAAATTGGCTCTATAAAAGCCTCATTGAAAGGCAGCAAAGGCTCAACAACAGAAGAAGGGGAATGTAACACCTCAGTCAGGATATCTGACTTGACCTCAGCCGTGGGCAATTGTAGATCCAATAGGTCAGCAGCCTTCCTGATGATGGAATGGTATGGAGCAACGTCCTGTGAAGGCAAGGCTTTTGGGGAAGAAAGCTCCCACTCCAGGGAAGTGTCAAAGCCACTGGCCTCCTGAAGGCCCTCAAAGTCATCCACAGAGTCGAGGAATTCCCCCTCTTCAATCTGATCCTGCTGGTACTCCTCCTCCTCCAGCAGTCTCTGGGCCTCCCACCTGGAACACAACTTCGGGACTTGAGGCACAAGTTACTAACTTGTGTAACGATATATCTGTAAGAGACAGTAGTTAGTGACAGATTCCTTACCTTAGAATATCCCCAGGCGTCAGGCTGGATCCGGAAAGTTTTGCGTAGCAGTACCCTTGCACGTCGGTAGGCGGCGTCGTGCGGCTCCGCGTCCGTCGTCGGCGTCGGGATCGCCGGGATGACGTCGCGGGCAGTACTTAGACGCCGCCCCTGCGCGCTGGCGTCAGTTCTGTACCACGACTTTCCGCGCCAGGAACGCAGAGCCATGCAAGAAGCTGACATTGGTGTCTGAAAAATACTAGGGCCCTGAAAGGGATGTCCTTAACCCTAGAAATCAGTTCGCAGAACGGGGAGGATGAGTGGGGCGGTAAGGAATCTGTCACTAACTACTGTCTCTTACAGATATATCGTTACACAAGTTAGTAACTTGTGCATCTGAAAGAGACACGTTAGTGACAGATTCCTTACCTTAGAATAGATACCCCAGCAATACCAACCCCGGTGGTGGGTCAGACAAGGAAGTCTCGGAGAACAGAACGGCCAAAGAAGCCGTCTCTCCGGACTTGGCTGTCAAGGCAGTAATGCTTGGTAAACGTGTGCAACGAGGCCCACGTAGCTGCCTGACAAATGTCCTGTAAAGGGACACCACGTCCTAAAGCCGTGGTGGCGGCTGTCGCCCTGGTGGAATGGGCACGCAACCAAACAGGGGGCTCCTTTTTAGCCAAAGAATAACAGGCCTTGATACACAAGACGACCCAGCGGGAGATGGTCTGCTTGTGTACCGCCCGACCTTTTTTGGCGCCCACATAGCCAACAAAGAGCTGGTCGTCCACCCGGAACTGTTGTGTGCGATTTAGATAAAAAGAAATCGCACGTTTTGGGTCCAGACGGTGGAGCCTCTCTTCCTCTCTAGAAGGATGCGGAGGCGGAAAGAAGGTGGGCAAAGTGATGGTCTGCCCAATGTGGAAAGCAGTAACCACCTTTGGCAAGAAGGACAGACGCGTCCTGAGAACAACCTTGTCTGGATGGACAGACAGAAAGGGAGGCCTGCAAGAAAGAGCCTGGAGCTCACTCACCCGCCGAGCGGAGGTGATAGCCACCAGAAAGGCTGTCTTCAGAGTTAGAAGACGAAGAGGACAGTTATGCAGAGGCTCAAAGGGAGCGCACATGAGAAAGGTAAGAACCAGGTTCAAGTCCCACTGAGGCATCACAAACGGAACAGGAGGGAAGAGGTGTGTAATGCCTTTTAGGAATCTGTTAACAACAGGGGACTTGAAAAGGGAGGGCTGATCAGGAAGCCTGAGGAAGGCCGAGATTGCACAAAGATAGCCCTTGATGGTACCCAGGGCAGAACCCTGCTGGGCCAGAGAAAGAAGGAACAGAAGAACCTCAGAAAGAGGGGCAGAAAGGGGATTCACAGCCTTTGCTGTGCACCATGCCACAAATTTGTTCCACCTGCAGGCGTATACCACCTTAGTGGAGGGACGCCTGGCTGCCAGAATGACATCACAAACTTCAGGAGGCAAGTCGAAAGGAATCAACTGCTGCCGCTCAATCTCCACGCAAGCAGGTGGAGGCTGGTCAGGTTCGGGTGGAGGACCGTCCCCTGCTGCTGCGATAGAAGATCCTCCCGAAGAGGCAGAAGGATCGGGGGATCGACGCTCATACTGAGTAGCTCGGGATACCAAACTCTTCGAGCCCAGTCCGGAGCCACAAGAATGACTTGGGCCCGGTCGCGCCGAATCTTCTTCAACACTGTGGGTAGAAGTGGTATAGGCGGAAAGGCGTACAACAGACCGCAACTCCACTCGCGACGAAAAGCGTCGCCGAGCGAGTGCCGCCTTGGAAATTCCAATGCGCAGAACTGATGACATTGCGCGTTCTCTTCGGTGGCGAATAGATCTAACCAAGGCTCTCCCCACTGTAGAAAGAGTCCTTGCGCCACTTCTGAGTGAAGACGCCATTCGTGATCCATCATGCACCTGCGGCTGAGTTCGTCCGCCCTGGCGTTCAGGGAACCTGCCAGGTGTTGAACCATCAGGAATATGCCCTGATGTTCCAGCCAGGTCCAGAGGCGCAGAGCCTCCTGACACAGGGTCCATGACCCCACCCCGCCCCTGTTTGTTGCAGTACCACATGGCGGTGGTGTTGTCTGTGAACACCTGCACTACCTTCCCTTTGACAGAGGGAAGGAATGCCTTAAGTGCAAGTCGGATCGCCCGGAGCTCCAGAAGGTTGATATGGAGCCGGGACTCCGCCGGAGACCAGAGGCCTCTGATCTCCGCCTCTCCCATGTGACCGCCCCATCCCAGAAGGGACGCGTCCGTCACAACTGTGTGCTCTGGCTGGGGAAGGGAGAGGGATCTGCCCATGACCCATTGCCGGTTCGAGAGCCACCACTGCAACTGTCTTGCAGTCCCCTCCGAGATCTGGATGTGATCGGACAGGTTGCCCTGATGCTGCGCCCACTGGAACTTCAGGTCCCACTGCAGAGCCCGCATATGCCATCTGGCATGATCGACCAGCAGGATGCAGGAGGCCATGAGGCCCAGCAGCCTCAGGGTCATCCGTACTCGAAACCCAGGATAGAGGCCGAAAGATCGGAATCATAGCCTGAATATCCCGGACTCGCCGCTCGGGAGGATAGACCCGAAACTGCGTCGTGTCCAGAACTGCTCCGATGAAAAGGAGCTGTGGAGAAGGAATCAGGTGCGACTTCGGCACGTTGATGGAGAACCCCAGCGAGTGCAGGAGTTCGGCCGTAGTCTGGAGGTGGGAGACGACTGCCTGGGACGAGCCCGCCTTCAGCAGCCAGTCGTCGAGGTAGGGGAAGACTGGAACCCCTGCCCGGCGCAGATGAGCTGCGACCACCACCATCACTTTCGTGAACACCCGAGGGGCGCTGGTAAGGCCAAGGGGAGCACGGAGAACTGAAAGTGCTCGTGGCCTACCGTGAACCGCAGGTAACGCCGGTGGGCCGGCAGAGCGGGGATGTGGAAATATGCGTCCTGCAAGTCCAACGCTACCATCCAGTCTCCAGGGTCGAGAGCAGTCAAGACCTGAGCTAGGGTGAGCATCTTGAACTTCTCCTTCCGGAGGAAGCGATTGACGTTCCGGAGGTCCAAGATAGGACGCATGTCCTCCTTGTCCTTTTTGGGTACCAGAAAGTAGTGGGAGTAACAACCACGCCCTCCTTCTGGGGTCGAAACGCGTTCGATGGCCCCCTTGGCCAAGAGGGCCGCAACTTCCTTCTGAAGAAGCACCAAGTGATCCCCTGACATGCGGTGGTATTGAGGTGGCATGGCTGGGGGGGGTGGTCACGAAGGGGAGGGAGTAGCCCCTTCGGACAATGTCCAAGACCCACTTGTCCGAGGTGATGGCACGCCAGTGGTGAAGGTGATGGCGGACCCTGCCCCCTACTGGCGTGCTGTGTGTGAGAAGTTGGCCTGGCATATGCTGTCCACTAATTATAGTGGGCACCTTGCACCAGTCCAAACAACCCCTTATTGGAGATAGGTTAAAGACAACCTTATTGAAAGCTATCCTAGTGGTAGCTATGGAGAGCAGCCTTCAGGCTAAGTCTTGAAGGAATGTAAAGCAGCTTGTTTTACCAGTCTATAATCTCTTGAGTGACCAAATGAAAGAGCACCACACCAGGTATATATTCAAAATATATGTATTTATTGCTAAACACACCCCTCTAGTCTCTTTATGAGGCTAGAGTTCGAAATACACAAGTTATAAGTTATTTAAACACAGTAATAGCACAAATACACGTTTGGGCCCTAGAGCGTACCAAACCATATACCAATAAAGTGGTATAAGAACCACGACTGAACTAGACACTAGGCCTAGAGCCTCTAGAAGTGCTTGGACCACAAGGAACCACCCAAGGTAGTGACACAGGGGACCCACGGGGGACGCGTGCAGTGTAAATACACAACCGCGATACGCCGTTAACTTCTATGGAGAAAGTCGCGATCAGGAAATTAAAGAAAAGGGACACTTAAAGGAGGACTTGGAGCAAACCCTTTGAGAACTAGGTCGTTCTAGAGTCTCTACCAACGGGAGCACCGGAGTACTCGTGTTACCTCACCCAGGAAGCCGGGTGCATAGGTGCCTTTCGGGGTCGGGTTTCGTCGTCGATTTGAATGGCGATCTGCTGCAAAGTGCTGCTGGCGACCAAGTGGAAAGTGTCCGGGTGGATCCAAGAGTGGATCGGAGATCTGAAGAACCTGAAAGCAGAGGGGACAGAGTCTGGGTCACTAGCCAGTGACCAGGATGGCGATGAGCGGATGCCCACCGATGTCGAGTGCTTCAGGTAGGTTGACGGTCGTCTTGACTCTTCAGCCACGAGGTCCAGGAGGCGTTGTCGGCAACCAGGAGCAGGATTCGGGCTGGTACACGATGTCTGTCGAGTGCTGAGGTGTCGGCGACCGGATTGGACCCAACAAGCCTTGGCAACGGCAAGTCTCGATGAAAGTGAAGATCGTCGAGGATGCAGACCAGCAAGGTCTGAGGAACTCACCCAGCGAGGGTAAGTGAGGGCAGGCCTGGAGCAACCAGGGTGCCCAAGAAGAAAAGGATTGGCCTTCGTGAAGGGCTACTAGCCAACGGGCTAGCGACCGCGAAGGAGCCTCGAGACGTCGCACGTGGAGCTGGCTCACAGGACACTCGTGGAGTGGAGGCCAGTGATCTTCGGTGCAGTTGGTGCTGGAGGCTAGGGCTACTCGGAGCCCAAAGCACGACTTCGTGGGAGACCCAGAAGAGGATGCACTAGCAAATGCGTGCGGTGTCCAGGGGTCACGGTTCCACGTTACCCACGACAGCTACGGGCCTCAGCTTTGCTGGGGACTCAGGGCAGCCTCGGGGAAGTCTGGAAATCCACCTCTGGTGATGCAAAGACTTCGGCGTCCGACGGGAGCTTAGGCGATGCAGACCGGACAATTGCTTCTTTGGTGCCTGCCAAGCAGGGAG
The DNA here is from genome assembly GCA_963921515.1 of Calotriton arnoldi. Taxonomy (NCBI): domain Eukaryota; kingdom Metazoa; phylum Chordata; class Amphibia; order Caudata; family Salamandridae; genus Calotriton; species Calotriton arnoldi. The sequence goes on along the minus strand of CAWUFW010013021.1, from coordinate 1,406 downwards.
TCACTCCTTGACCCCAAGGGAGATTCTTCTGTCCTCTAGTCTTGAGTAGAGCGTCGAAGGACCAGGATTCTGTTTCAGAGTTTCGTCCAGGGATAATCTAAAGTCCTAAGGACTGGGTTCCTATACTTATACTAAGTTTAGGGGTTGGACTACTCTGTGGCCCCACCTATGGGTGGGTCAGGGCAGAGGGGTGGCTACACCCCTTTCCCTTTGTCCAGTTCACGCCAAAGCAGGGGCTGCAAGCCCCTGATCCGGTTTGAACTGGGGTATGCACAGGGACACCAAGTGTGCCCCCAGTGCAGGACTTCAAAGCACCCGAAAGTGCTCCCGCCCGGCCCCAATACACATTATCCTGTCTGGGAGGTGGTCACACCTCCTGGGACAGGAAACCTATGTCCAGGCCTCCCTGCCGGAGTTTCGTCCAGCAGCAGGAGGCCAGACTCGTGTCTGTGGCAGCAGCATCCATTTTGTGATGCCAGGGCTTTAGAAAGAAGTTACCGGCCAGGCCAGGGTTAACATGTCTCTCCCTCTAGAAGGGTGGAATGCTACCCCCGCCGCCAGAATTGGCGGGGGGTAGTATTCCAAGATGTTTGACACCAAACACGACATGTTTAGGTGCAGCCATTCAAAAGTTAGCATTTAACGCGAGGTTATAATGCGCTTAAGAGTATATGGTCAGGCTGCACTACAAACAGCATCAGAGAAGGGTCTCCGAACGCTGCAGAGGGGCCCTGCTCATGCAGGGGCACCCTCTCACATAGGAACCACGCACTCTGCCTTCAGGATTGATAAGGCCTGCCATAGGAGTGACTTATAGGTTTATATGTGTGTATGTATTTAGTGATATAGGTAACCTATATCACAGTAAAGAGTGCATGCACCACCTTACCCAGGCTGCAGTAGCAGACCTGTGGTGTCAGTTTGGATGGCCTTCCAGGGGTGGCATAATACATGCTGCAGCCCCTGGTAGGCCTCTGAGGTACCTATGCCCTGGGTACATAGTATACCATATACTAGGGACTTATAAGGGCACTCCAGATTCCAATCAGTGATGTGCCTAAGGCACATGGAAACCATTTTAGAGAGGAAGCAGCTAGGCTGGGGTTCTGATTAGCAGGGCCCCAGCCAGACTAAGAGTCGAAAAACAGTGAAGCATCAGCAAAAAGTGGGGGTACCCATGTGAAGCAGATCCTACTCTCCTACACAACTCCCCCAAACGTAGGGACATTAAACTAACCTTGCCCAGTTAAGTCTTCATGTTCTAAGTGGAAGTACCTAGAGAGTCCATCTGCATTGGCATGGTTACTCCCAGGTCTATGTTCCACTGTGAAGTCCATCCCCTGTAGGGAAATGGACCACCTAAGCAGTTTGGGGTTTTCACCCTTCATTTGTTTTAGCCATAAGAC